>JANJGN010000513.1:0-428752 GCA_026770705.1 Isurus oxyrinchus | reverse complement strand
CCCAGTACCAACCCCCAAACTAATCCCACTGTCCCGGCTCTACCCATAGCTCAGTACCAACCCCCAAACTAATCCCACTGCCCCGTCTCTCCCCATAGCCCAGTACCAACCCCCAAACTAATCCCAATGTCCCGTCACTCCCCATAGCCCAGTACCAACCCTCAAACTAATCCCACTGCCCCGCTCTCTCCCCATAGCCCTGTATCAATCCCCAAACTAATCCCACTGTCCCACTCTCTCCCCATAGCCCAGTATCAATTCCAAACTAATCCCACTGTCCCGTCTCTCCCCATAGCCCAGTACCAACCCCCAAACTAATCCCACTGCCCCGCTTTCTCCCCATGGCCCAGTAACAACCCCCAAACTAATCCCTCTGCCCCACTCTCTCCCCATAGCCCTGTATGAATCCCAACCGTCCCGTCTCTCCCCATAGCCCAGTACCAACCCACAAACTAATCCCACTGCCCCGCTCTCTTCCCATAGCCCTGTATCAATCCCCAAACTAATCCCACTGACCCACTCTCTCCCCATAGCCCTGTAATGATCCCAAACTAATCCCACTGTCCCACTCTCTCCCCATAGCCCTGTAATGATCCCAAACTAATCCCACTGCCCCGCTCTCTCCCCATAGCCCTGTATCAATCCCCAAAATAATCCCACTGCCCCGCTCTCTCCCCATAGCCCTGTATCAATCCCCAAACTAATCCCACTGTCCCGCTCTCTCCCCATAGCCCAGTATCATTCCCCAAACTAATCCCACTGCCCCGTTCTCTCCCCATAGCCCTGTACCAATCCCCAATCTAATCCCTCTGTCCCACACTCTCCCCATAGCACAGTATCAATCCCCAAAGTAATCCCACTGTCCCGTCTCTCCCCATAGCCCAGTACCAACCCGCAAACTAATCCCACTGCTCCTCTATCCCCATAGCCCTGTACCAATCCCCAATCTAATCCCACTGTCCCACACACTCCCCATAGCCCAGTATCAATCCCCAAAGTAATCCCACTGTCCCGTCTCTCCCCATAGCCCAGTACCAACCCCCAAACTAATCCCACTGCTCCTCTCTCCCCATAGCCCTGTATCAATTCCAAACTAATCCCACTGTCCCACTCTCTCCCCATAGCCCTGTATCAATCCCAAACTAATCCCAATGTCCCGCTCTCTCCCCATAGCCCAGCATCAATCCCCAAACTAATCCCACTGCCCCACTCTCTCCCCATAGCCCTGTATCGATCCCCAAACTAATCCCACTGCCCCACTCTCTCCCCATAGCCCTGTATCAATACCAAACTAATCCCAATGCCCCGCTCACTCCCCATCGCCCTGTATCAATCCCAAACTAATCCCACTGCCCCGCTCTCTCCCCATAGCCCTGTATCAATCCCCAAACTAATCCCACTGCCCAGCTCTCGTTCCACAGCCCTATATCAACCCCCAAACTAATCCCAATGCCCCACTCTCTACCCATAGCTCAGTACCAACCCCCAAACTAATCCCACTGCCCCGTCTCTCCCCATAGCCCAGTACCAACCCCCAAACTAATCCCACTGTCCCGTCTCTCCCCATAGCCCAGAACCAACCCCCAAACAAATCCCACTGCCCCGTCTCTCCCCATAGCCCAGTACCAACACCCAAGCTAATCCCTCTGTCCCGATTCTCTCCATAGCCCAGTACCAACCCCCAAACTAATCCCACTGGCCCATCTCTCCCCATAGCCCAGTACCAACCCACAAACTAATCCCATTGTCCCGCTCCCTCCCCATAGCCCAGTACCAACCCCCAAACTAATCCCACTGCCCCACTCTCTCCCTATAGCCCTGTATCAATCCCAAACTAATCCCACTGTCCCACTCTCTCACCATTGCCGAGTATCACTCCCAAACTAATCCCACTGCCCCGTCTCTCCCCATAGCCCAATACCAAACCCAAAATAATCCCACTGTCCCGCTCTCTCCCCATAGCCCAGTACCAACCCCCAAACTAATCCCACTGTCCCGGCTCTACCCATAGCTCAGTACCAACCCCCAAACTAATCCCACTTCCCCTTCTCTCCCCATAGCCCAGTACCAACCCCCAAACTAATCCCACTGCCCCGTTCTCTCCCCATAGCCCAGTATCAATCCCAAAGTAATCCCACTGTCCCATCTCTACCCATAGCACAGTATCAATCCCAAACTAATCCCACTGCCCCGCTCTCTCCCCATAGCCCTGTATCAATCCCCAAACAGATCCCACTGCCCCGCTCTCTCCCCATAGCCCAGGATCAAACCCAAACTAATCCCACTGTCCCGTCTCTACCCATAGTCCAGTATCAATCCCAAACTAATCCCACTGTCCCATCTCTCCCCATAGCCCAGTACCAACCCCCAAACTAATCCCACTGCCCCGCTTTCTCCCCATGGCCCAGTAACAACCCCCAAACTAATCCCACTGCCCCACTCTCTCCCCATAGCCCTGTATCAATCCCAACCGTCCCGTCTCTCCCCATAGCCCAGTACCAACCCCAAACTAATCCCACTGCCCCGCTCTCTTCCCATAGCCCTGTATCAAACCCCAAACTAATCCCACTGCCCCACTCTCTCCCCATAGCCCTGTAATGATCCCAAACTAATCCCACTGCCCCGCTCTCTCCCCATAGCCCTGTAATGATCCCAAACTAATCCCACTGCCCCGCTCTCTCCCCATAGCCCTGTATCAATCCCCAAACTAATCCCACTGCCCCGTTCTGTCCCCATAGCCCTGTATCAATCCCCAAACTAATCCCACTGCCCCGCTCTCTCCCAATAGCCCTGTATCAATCCCCTAACTAATCCCACTGTCCCGCTCTCTCCCCATAGCCCAGTATCATTCCCCAAACTAATCCCACTGCCCCGCTCTCTCCCCATAGCCCAGTATCAATCCCCAAAGTAATCCCACTGTCCCGCTCTCTCCCCATAGCTCAGTATCAATCCCCAAACTAATCCCACTGTCCCGCTCTCTCCCCATAGGCCACTATCAATCCCCAAACTAATCCCACTTTCCCGCTCTCTCCCCATAGCCCAGTTTCAATCCCAAACTAATCCCACTGCCCTGCTCATTCCCCATAGCGCTGTATCAATCCAAAACTAATACCACTGCCCCGCTCTCTCCCCATAACCCTGTATCAATCCCCAAACTAATCCCACTGCCCCGCTCTCTCCCCATAGCCCTTTATCAAGCCCCAAACTAATCCCACTTCCCCGCTCTCTCCCCATAGCCCTGTATCAATCCCAAACTAATCCCACTGCCCCGCTCTCCCAATAGCGCAGTATCAATCCCCATATTAATCCCACTGCCCCGCGCTCTCCCCATAGCCCTGTATCAATCCCCAAACTAATCCCACTGCCCCGCACTCTCCACATGGACATGTATCAATCCCCAAACTAATCCCACTGCCCCGCTCTCCCAATAGCCCTGTATCAATCCCCAAACTAATCCCACTGCCCCGCTCTCCCAATAGCCTAGTATCAATCCCCAAACTAATCCCACTGCCCCGCTCTCTCCCTATAGCCCAGTAACAAACCCAAACTAATCCCACTGTCCCGTCTCTCCCCATAGCCCAGTACCAACCCCCAAACTAATCCCACTGCTCCTCTCTCCCCATAGCCCTGTATCAATCCCAAACTAATCCCACTGTCCCACTCTCTCCCCATAGCCCTGTATCAATTCCAAACTAATCCCACTGTCCCACTCTCTCCCCATAGCCCTGTATCAATACCAAACTAATCCCAATGCCCCACTCTCTACCCATAGCTCTGTATCAACCCACAAACTACTCACACTGGCCCGCACTCTCCCCATAGCCCTGCATCAATCCGAAACTAATCCCACTGCCCAACTCTCTCCCCATAGCCCAGTATCAATCCCAAACTAATCCCACTGTCCCGTCTCTACCCATAGCCCAGTATCAATCCCAAACTAATCCCACTGCCCCACTCTCTCCCCATAGCCCTGTATCAATCCCCAAACAAATCCCACTGTCCCACTCTCTCCCCATAGCCCAGTACCAACCCCCAAACCAATCCCAATGCCCCGTCTCTCCCCATAGCCCAGTACCAACCCCCAAACTAATCCCACTGTCCCTCTCTCTCCCCATAGCCCAGAACCAACCCCAAAATTAATCCCAATGTCCCGTCACTCCCCATAGCCCAGTACCAAACCCCAAACTAATCCCACTGTCCCTCTCTCTCCCCATAGCCCAGTACCAAACCCCAAACTAATCCCAATGTCCCGTCACTCACCATAGCCCAGTACCAACCCCCAAACTAATCCCACTTCCCCGCTCTCTCCCCATAGCCCTGTCTCAATCCCCAAACTAATCCCACTGCCCCGCTCTCTCCCCATAGCCCTGTATCAATACCCAAACTAATCCCACTGCCCCACTCTCTCCCCATAGCCCAGTATCAATCCCAAACTAATCCCACTGTCCCGTCTCTCCCCATAGACCAGTACCAACCCCCAAACTAATCCCACTGTCACGTCTCTCCCCATAGCCCAGTACCAACCCCCAAACTAATCCCACTGTCACGTCTCTCCCCATAGCCCAGTACCAACACCCAAACTAATCCCACTGTCCCGTCTCTACCCATAGTCCAGTATCAATCCCAAACTAATCCCACTGTCCCGTCTCTCCCCATAGCCCAGTACCAACACCCAAACTAATCCCACTGCCCCGCTCTCTCCCCATGGCCCAGTAACAACCCTCAAACTAATCCCACTGCCCCACTCTCTCCCCATAGCCCTGTATCAACCCCAAACGTCCTGTCTCTCCCCATAGCCCAGTACCAACCCCCAAACTAATCCCACTGCCCCAATCTCTCCCCATAGCCCTGTATCAATCCCCAAACTAATCCCACTGCCCCACTCCCTCCCCATAGCCCAGTACCAACCCCCAAACTAATCCCACTGTTCCGTCTCTCCCCATAGCCCAGTACCAGCCCCCAAACTAATCCCACTGCCCCGCTCTCTTCTCATAGCCCAGTACCAACCCCCAAACTAATCCCACTGTCCCGCTCTCTCCCCATAGCCCTGTATCAATCCCCAAACTAATCCCACTGTCCCGCTCTCTCCCCATAGCCCAGTACCAACCCCCAAACTAATCCCAATGCCCCACTCTCTTCCCATAGACCAGCACCAACCCCCAAAGTAATCCCACTGCCCCGTCTCTCCCCATAGCCCAGTACCAAGCCCCAAACTAATCCCTCTGTACCGGGTCTCCCCATAGCCCTGTATCAATTCCAAACTAATCCCACTGTCCCACTCTCTCCACATAGCCCTGTATCAATACCAAACTAATCCCAATGCCCCACTCTCTACCCATAGCTCTGTATCAACCCACAAACTACTCACACTGGCCCGCACTCTCCCCATAGCCCTGCATCAATCCGAAACTAATCCCACTGCCCAACTCTCTCCCCATAGCCCAGTATCAATCCCAAACTAATCCCACTGTCCCGTCTCTACCCATAGCCCAGTATCAATCCCAAACTAATCCCACTGCCCCACTCTCTCCCCATAGCCCTGTATCAATCCCCAAACAAATCCCACTGTCCCACTCTCTCCCCATAGCCCAGTACCAACCCCCAAACCAATCCCAATGCCCCGTCTCTCCCCATAGCCCAGTACCAACCCCCAAACTAATCCCACTGTCCCTCTCTCTCCCCATAGCCCAGTACCAACCCCAAAATTAATCCCAATGTCCCGTCACTCCCCATAGCCCAGTACCAAACCCCAAACTAATCCCACTGTCCCTCTCTCTCCCCATAGCCCAGTACCAAACCCCAAACTAATCCCAATGTCCCGTCACTCACCATAGCCCAGTACCAACCCCCAAACTAATCCCACTGCCCCGCTCTCTCCCCATAGCCCTGTCTCAATCCCCAAACTAATCCCACTGCCCCGCTCTCTCCCCATAGCCCTGTATCAATACCCAAACTAATCCCACTGCCCCACTCTCTCCCCATAGCCCAGTATCAATCCCAAACTAATCCCACTGTCCCGTCTCTCCCCATAGACCAGTACCAACCCCCAAACTAATCCCACTGTCACGTCTCTCCCCATAGCCCAGTACCAACCCCCAAACTAATCCCACTGTCACGTCTCTCCCCATAGCCCAGTACCAACACCCAAACTAATCCCACTGTCCCGTCTCTACCCATAGTCCAGTATCAATCCCAAACTAATCCCACTGTCCCGTCTCTCCCCATAGCCCAGTACCAACACCCAAACTAATCCCACTGCCCCGCTCTCTCCCCATGGCCCAGTAACAACCCTCAAACTAATCCCACTGCCCCACTCTCTCCCCATAGCCCTGTATCAACCCCAAACGTCCTGTCTCTCCCCATAGCCCAATACCAACCCCCAAACTAATCCCACTGCCCCAATCTCTCCCCATAGCCCTGTATCAATCCCCAAACTAATCCCACTGCCCCACTCCCTCCCCATAGCCCAGTACCAACCCCCAAACTAATCCCACTGTTCCGTCTCTCCCCATAGCCCAGTACCAGCCCCCAAACTAATCCCACTGCCCCGCTCTCTTCTCATAGCCCAGTACCAACCCCCAAACTAATCCCACTGTCCCGCTCTCTCCCCATAGCCCTGTATCAATCCCCAAACTAATCCCACTGTCCCGCTCTCTCCCCATAGCCCAGTACCAACCCCCAAACTAATCCCAATGCCCCACTCTCTTCCCATAGACCAGCACCAACCCCCAAACTAATCCCACTGCCCCGTCTCTCCCCATAGCCCAGTACCAAGCCCCAAACTAATCCCTCTGTACCGGGTCTCCCCATAGCCCAGTACCAACCCCCAAACTAATCCCACTGCCCCACTCTCTCCCCATAGCACTGTATGAATCCCCAAACTAATCCCACTGCCCCACTCTCTCCCCATAGCCCTGTACAATCCCATACTAATCCCACTGCCCCTCTCTCTCGCCATAGCCCAGTAACAACCCCAAAACGAATCCCAGTGCCACACTCTCTCCCCATAGCCCTGTATCAATACCCAAACTAATCCCACTGTCCCGCCTCTCCCCAAAGCCCAGAACCAGACCCCAAACTAATCCCACTGTCCCGTCATCCCCATAGCCCAGTATCAACCCCCAAACAGATCCCACTGCCCCATCTCACCCCATAGCCCAGTACCAACCCCCAAACTAATCCCTCTGTCCCGATTCTCTCCATAGCCCAGTACCAACCCCCAAACTAATCCCACTGGCCCATCTCTCCCCATAGTCCAGCACCAACCCCCAAACTAATCCAATTGTCCCGCTCCCTCCCCATAGCCCAGTAACAACCCCCAAACTAATCCCTCTGCCCCACTCTCTCCCCATAGCCTGTATCAATCCCAACCGTTCCGTCTCTCCCCATAGCCCAGTACCAACCCCCAAACTAATCCCACTGCCCCGCTCTCTTCCCATATGCCTGTATCAATCCCCAAACTAATCCCACTGACCCACTCTCTCCCCATAGCCCTGTAATGATCCCAAACTAATCCCACTGCCCCACTCTCTCCCCATAGCCCTGTAATGATCCCAAACTAATCCCACTGCCCCGCTCTCTCCCCATAGCCCTGTATCAATCCCCAAAGTAATCCCACTGCCCCGCTCTCTCCCCATAGCCCTGTATCAATCCCCAAAGTAATCCCACTGCCCCGCGCTCTCCCCATAGCCCTGTATCAATCCTCAAACTAATCCCACTGTCCCGCTCTCTCCCCATAGCCCAGTATCATTCCCCAAACTAATCCCACTGCCCCGTTCTCTCCCCATAGCCCTGTACCAATCCCCAAACTAATCCCACTGTCCCGCACTCTCCCCATACCCCAGTATCAAACCCAAACTAATCCCACTGTCCCGCTCTCTCCCCATAGTCCCGTATCAATCCCCAAAGTAATCCCACTGTCCCGCTCTCTCCCCATGGCTCAGTATCAATCCCCAAACTAATCCCACTGACCCGCTCTCTCCCCATAGGCCAGTACCAATCCCCAAACTAATCCCACTCTCCCGCTCTCTACCCATAGCCCAGTATCAATCCCAAACTAATCCCACTGCCCCGCTCATTCCCCATAGCCCTGTATCAATCCAAAACTAATCCCACTGCCCCGCTCTCTCCCCATAGCCCAGTACCAAACCCCAAACTAATCCCACTGCCCCGTCTCTCCCCATAGCCCAGTACCAACCCCCAAACTAATCCCTCTGTCCTGATTCTCTCCATAGCCCAGTACCAACCCCCAAACTAATCCCACTGGCCCATCTCTCCCCATAGCCCAGTACCAACCAACAAACTAATCCCATTTTCCCGCTACCTCCCCATAGCCCAGTACCAACCCCCAAACTAATCCCACTGTCCCACTCTCTCGCCATAGCCCTGTATCAATCCCCAAACTAATCCTACTGACCCACTCTCTCCCCATAGCCCTGTATCAATCCCCAAACTAATCCCACTGCCCCACTCTCTCCCCATAGCCCTGTATCAATCCCAACCGTCCCGTCTTTCCCCATAGCCCAGTACCAACCCCCAAACTAATCCCAATGACCCGCTCTCTCCCATAGCCCTGTATCAATCCCCAAACTAATCCCACTGACCCACTCTCTCCCCATAGCCCTGTATCAATCCCCAAACTAATCCCACTGCCCCACTCTCTCCCCATAGCCCTGTAATGATCCCAAACTAATCCCACTGCCCCGCTCTCTCCCCATAGCCCTGTATCAATCCCCAAAGTAATCCCACTGCCCCGCTCTCTCCCCTTAGCCCTTTATCAATCCCCAAACTAATCACACTGTCCCGCTCTCTCCCCATAGCCCAGTATCATTCCCCAAACTAATTCCACTGCCCCGTTCTCTCCGCATAGCCCTGTACCAATCCCCAATCTAATCCCACTGTCCCACACTCTCCCCATAGCCCAGTATCAATCCCCAAAGTAATCCCACTGTCCCGCTCTCTCCCCATAGCTCAGTATCAATCCCCAAACTAATCCCACTGTCCCGCTCTCTCCCCATAGGCCAGTACCAATCCCCAAACTAATCCCACTCTCCCGCTCTCTCCCCATAGCCCAGTATCAATCCCAAACGAATCCCACTGCCCCGCTCATTCCCCATAGCCCGGTATCAATCCAAAACTAATCCCACTGCCCCGCTCTCTCCGCATAGCCCAGTACCAACCCCAAAACTAATCCCAATGCACCACTCTCTCCCCATAGCCCAGTACCAAACCCCAAATTAATCCCACTGTCCCGATACTCTCCATAGCCCAGTACCAAGCCCCAAACTAATCCCATTGTCCCGCTCCCTCCCCATAGCCCAGTACCAACCCCCAAACTAATCCCACTGCCCCACTCTCTCCCCATAGCCCTGTATCAATCCCAAACTAATCCCACTGTCCCACTCTCTCACCATTGCCGAGTATCAATCCCAAACTAATCCCACGGCCCCGTCTCTCCCCATAGCCCAGTACCAAACCCAAACTAATCCCACTGGCCCGCTCTCTCCCCATAGCCCAGTACCAACACCCAAACTAATCCTACTGTCACGTCTCTCCCGATAGATCAGTACCAACCCCCAAACTAATCCCACTGCCCCGTCTCTCCCCATATCTCAGTACCAACCCCCAAACTAATCCCACTGCCCCGTCTCTCCCCATAGCCCAGTACCAACCCCCAAACTAATCCCAATGTCCCGTCACTCCCCACAGCCCAGTACCAACCCCCAAACTAATCCCACTGCCCCGCTCTCTCCCCATAGCCCTGTATCAATCCCAAACTAATCCCACTGCCCCACTCTCTCCCCATCGCCCAGTATCAATCCCAAACTAATCCCACTGTCCCGTCTCTACCCATAGCCCAGTATCAATCCCAAACTAATCCCACTGCCCCGCTCTCTCCCCATAGCCCTGTATCAATCCCCAAACAAATCCCACTGCCCCGCTCTCTCCCCATAGCCCAGTATCAATCCCAAACTAATCCCATAGTCCCGTCTCTACCCATAGTCCAGTATCATTCCCAAACTAATCCCACTGTCCCGTCTCTCCCCATAGCCCAGTACCAACCCCCAAACTAATCCCACTGCCCCGCTTTCTCCCCATAGCCCAGTACCAACCCCCAAACTAATCCCACTGCCCCGCTCTCTTCCCATAGCCCTGTATCAAACCCCAAACTAATCCCACTGCCCCACTCTCTCCCCATAGCCCTGTATCAATCCCAACCGTCCCGTCTCTCCCCATACCCGAGTACCAACCCCCAAACTAATCCCACTGCCCCGCTCTCTTCCCATAGCCCTGTATCAAACCCCAAACTAATCCCACTGCCCCACTCTCTCCCCATAGCCCTGTAATGATCCCAAACTAATCCCACTGCCCCGCTCTCTCCCCATAGCCCTGTATCAATCCCCAAACTACTCCCACTGTCCCGCTCTCTCCCCATAGCCCAGTATCAAACCCCAAAGTAATCCCACTGTCCCGCTCTCTCCCCATAGCCCAGTATCAAACCCCAAAGTAATCCCACTGTCCCGCTCTCTCCCCATAGCTCAGTATCAATTCCCAAACTAATCCCACTGCCCCGGTTTTACCCATAGCTCAGTACCAACCCCCAAACTAATCCCACTGCCCCGTCTCTCCCCATAGCTCAGTACCAACCCCCAAACTAATCCCACTGCCCCGTCTCTCCCCATAGCCCAGTACCAACCCCTAAACTAATCCCACTGTCCCGGCTCTACCCATAGCTCAGTACCAAACCCCAAACTAATCCCACTGCCCCGTCTCTCCCAATAGCCCAGTACCAATACCCAAACTAATCCCACTGTCCCACTCTCTCGCCATAGCCCTGTATCAATCCCCAAACTAATCCTACTGACCCACTCTCTCCCCATAGCCCTGTATCAATCCCCAAACTAATCCCACTGCCCCACTGTCTTCCCATAGCCCTGTATCAATCCCAACCGTCCCGTCTTTCCCCATAGCCCAGTACCAACCCCCAAACTAATCCCAATGCCCCGCTCTCTCCCATAGCCCTGTATCAATCCCCAAACTAATCCCACTGACCCACTCTCTCCCCATAGCCCTGTATCAATCCCCAAACTAATCCCACTGCCCCACTCTCTCCCCATAGCCCTGTAATGATCCCAAACTAATCCCACTGCCCCGCTCCCTCCCCATAGCCCTGTATCAATCCCCAAAGTAATCCCACTGCCCCGCTCTCTCCCCATAGCCCTTTATCAATCCCCAAACTAATCACACTGTCCCGCTCTCTCCCCATAGCCCAGTATCATTCCCCAAACTAATTCCACTGCCCCGTTCTCTCCGCATAGCCCTGTACCAATCCCCAATCTAATCCCACTGTCCCACACTCTCCCCATAGCCCAGTATCAATCCCCAAAGTAATCCCACTGTCCCGCTCTCTCCCCATAGCTCAGTATCAATCCCCAACTAATCCCACTGTCCCGCTCTCTCCCCATAGGCCAGTACCAATCCCCAAACTAATCCCACTCTCCCGCTCTCTCCCCATAGCCCAGTATCAATCCCAAACGAATCCCACTGCCCCGCTCATTCCCCATAGCCCTGTATCAATCCAAAACTAATCCCACTGCCCCGCTCTCTCCGCATAGCCCAGTAACAACCCCAAAACTAATCCCAATGCTCCACTCTCTCCCCATAGCCCAGTACCAAAACCCAAATTAATCCCACTGTCCCGTCTCTCCCCATAGCCCAGAACCAACCCCCAAACAAATCCCACTGCCCCGTCTCTCCCCATAGCCCAGTACCAACCCCCAAACTAATCCCTCTGTCCCGATTCTCTCCATAGCCCAGTACCAACCCCCAAACTAATCCCATTGTCCCGCTCCCTCCCCATAGCCCAGTACCAACCCCCAAACTAATCCCACTGCCCCACTCTCTCCCCATAGCCCTGTATCAATCCCAAACTAATCCCACTGTCCCACTCTCTCACCATTGCCGAATATCAATCCCAAACTAATCCCACTGCCCCGTCTCTCCCCATAGCCCAGTACCAAACCCAAACTAATCCCACTGGCCCGCTCTCTCCCCATAGCCCAGTACCAACACCCAAACTAATCCTACTGTCACGTCTCTCCCGATAGATCAGTACCAACCCCCAAACTAATCCCACTGCCCCGTCTCTCCCCATATCTCAGTACCAACCCCCAAACTAATCCCACTGCCCCGTCTCTCCCCATAGCCCAGTACCAACCCCCAAACTAATCCCAATGTCCCGTCACTCCCCACAGACCAGTACCAACCCCCAAACCAATCCCACTGCCCCGCTCTCTCCCCATTGCCCAGTATCAATCCCAAACTAATCCCACTGTCCCGTCTCTACCCATAGCCCAGTATCAATCCCAAACTAATCCCACTGCCCCGCTGTCTCCCCATAGCCCTGTATCAATCCCCAAACAAATCCCACTGCCCCGCTCTCTCCCCATAGCCCAGTATCAATCCCAAACTAATCCCATAGTCCCGTCTCTACCCATAGTCCAGTATCATTCCCAAACTAATCCCACTGTCCCGTCTCTCCCCATAGCACAGTACCAACCCCCAAACTAATCCCACTGCCCCGCTTTCTCCCCATAGCCCAGTACCAACCCCCAAACTAATCCCACTGCCCCGCTCTCTTCCCATAGCCCTGTATCAAACCCCAAACTAATCCCACTGCCCCACTCTCTCCCCATAGCGCTGTATCAATCCCAACCGTCCCGTCCCTCCCCATACCCCAGTACCAACCCCCAAACTAATCCCACTGCCCCGCTCTCTTCCCATAGCCCTGTATCAAACCCCAAACTAATCCCACTGCCCCACTCTCTCCCCATATCCCTGTAATGATCCCAAACTAATCCCACTGCCCCGCTCTCTCCCCATAGCCCTGTATCAATCCCCAAACTACTCCCACTGTCCCGCTCTCTCCCCATAGCCCAGTATCATTCCCCAAACTAATCCCACTGCCCCGCTCTCTCCCCATAGCCCAGTATCAAACCCCAAAGTAATCCCACTGTCCCGCTCTCTCCCCATAGCTCAGTATCAATTCCCAAACTAATCCCACTGTCCCGCTCTCTCCCCATAGGCCAGTATCAATCCCCAAACTTATCCCACTTTCCCGCTCTCTCCCCATAGCCCAGTATCAATCCCAAACTAATCCCACTGCCCTACTCTCTCCCCATAGCCCTGTATCAAGCCCCAAACTAATCCCACAGCCCCGCTCTCTCCCCATAGCCCTGTATCAATCCCAAACTAATCCCACTGCCCCGCTCTCCCAATAGCCCAGTATCAATCCCCATACTAATCCCACTGCCCCGCTCTCTCCCCATAGCCCTGTATCAATCCCCAAACTAATCCCACTGCCCCGCACTCTCCACATAGCCCTGTATCAATCCCCAAACTAATCCCACTGCCCCGCTCTCCCAATAGCCCTGTATCAATCCCCAAACTAATCCCACTGCCCCGCTCTCCCAATAGCCTAGTATCAATCCCAAACTAATCCCACTGCCCCGCTCTCTCCCCATAGCCCTGTATCAATCCCCAAACTAATCCCACTGCCCCGCTCTCTCCCCATAGCCCAGTAACAAACCCAAACTAATCCCACTGTCCCGTCTCTCCCCATAGCCCAGTACCAACCCCCAAACTAATCCCACTGCCCCTCTCTCCCCATAGCCCTGTATCAATCCCAAACTAATCCCAATGCCCCGCTCACTGCCCATCGCCCTGTATCAATCCCAAACCAATCCCACTGCCCCGCTCTCTCCCCATAGCCCTGTATCAATCCCCAAACTAATCCCACTGCCCAGCTCTCGTTCCATAGCCCTATATCAACTCCCAAACTAATCCCAATGCCCCACTCTCTACCCATAGCTCTGTATCAACCCACAAACTACTCACACTGGCCCGCTCTCTCCCCATAGCCCTGCATCAATCCGAAACTAATCCCACTGCCCCACTCTCTCCCCATAGCCCAGTATCAATCCCAAACTAATCCCACTGTCCCGTCTCACCCCATAACCCAGTATCAATCCCAAACTAATCCCACTACCCCACTCTCTCCCCATAGCCCTGTATCAATCCCCAAACAAATCCCAATGTCCCACTGTCTCCCCATAGCCCTGTATCAATTCCAAACTAATCCCACTGTCCCGTCTCTCCCCATAGCCCAGTACCAACCCCCAAACTAATCCCACTGCCCCGCTTTCTCCCCATGGCCCAGTAACAACCCCCAAACTAATCCCTCTGCCCCACTCTCTCCCCATAGCCCTGTAATGATCCCAAACTAATCCCACTGCCCCACTCTCTCCCCATAGCCCTGTAATGATCCCAAACTAATCCCACTGCCCCGCTCTCTCCCCATAGCCCTGTATCAATCCCCAAACTAATCCCACTGCCCCGCTCTCTCCCCATAGCCCTGTATCAATCCTCAAACTAATCCCACTGTCCCGCTCTCTCCCTATAGCCCAGTATCATTCCCCAAACTAATCCCACTGCCCCGTTCTCTCCCCATAGCCCTGTACCAATCCCCAATCTAATCCCACTGTCCCGCACTCTCCCCATAGCCCAGTATCAAGCCCAAACTAATCCCACTGTCCCGCTCTCTCCCCATAGTCCAGTATCAATCCCCAAAGTAATCCCACTGTCCCGCTCTCTCCCCATAGCTCAGTATCAATCCCCAAACTAATCCCACTGACCCGCTCTCTCCCCATAGGCCAGTACCAATCCCCAAACTAATCCCACTCTCCCGCTCTCTCCCCATAGCCCAGTATCAATCCCAAACTAATCCCACTGCCCCGCTCATTCCCCATAGCCCTGTATCAATCCAAAACTAATCCCACTGCCCCGCTCTCTCCCCATAGCCCAGTACCAACCCCAAAACTAATCCCAATGCCCCACTCTCTCCCCATTGCCCAGTACCGAACCCCAAACTAATCCCACTGCCCCGTCTCTCCCCATAGCCCAGTACCAACCCCCAAACTAATCCCTCTGTCCCGATTCTCTCCATAGCACAGTACCAACCCCCAAACTAATCCCATTGTCCCGCTCCCTCCCCATAGCCCAGTACCAACCCCCAAACTAATCCCACTGCCCCACTCTCTCCCCATAGCCCTGTATCAATCCCAAACTAATCCCACTGACCCACTCTCTCACCATTGCCGAGTATCTATCCCAAACTAATCCCACTGCCCCGTCTCTCCACATAGCCCAGTACCAAACCCAAACTAATCCCACTGGCCCGCTCTCTCCCCATAGCCCAGTACCAACACCCAAACTAATCCTACTGTCACGTCTCTCCCGATAGATCAGTACCAACCCCCAAACTAATCCCACTGCCCCGTCTCTCCCAATATCTCAGTACCAACCCCCAAACTAATCCCACTGCCCCGTCTCTCCCCATAGCCCAGTACCAACCCCCAAACTAATCCCAATGTCCCGTCACTCCCCACAGCCCAGTACCAACCTCCAAACTAATCCCACTGCCCCGCTCTCTCCCCATAGCCCTGTATCAATCCCAAACTAATCCCACTGCCCCACACTCTCCCCATCGCCCAGTATCAATCCCAAACTAATCCCACTGTCCCGTCTCTACCCATAGCCCAGTATCAATCCCAAACTAATCCCACTGCCCCGCTCTCTCCCCATAGCCCTGTATCAATCCCCAAACAAATCCCACTGCCCCGCTCTCTCCCCGTAGCCCAGTATCAATCCCAAACTAATCCCATAGTCCCGTCTCTACCCATAGTCCAGTATCATTCCCAAACTAATCCCACTGTCCCGTCCCTCCCCATACCCCAGTACCAACCCCCAAACTAATCCCACTGCCCCGCTCTCTTCCCATAGCCCTGTATCAAACCCCAAACTAATCCCACTGCCCCACTCTCTCCCCATATCCCTGTAATGATCCCAAACTAATCCCACTGCCCCGCTCTCTCCCCATAGCCCTGTATCAATCCCCAAACTACTCCCACTGTCCCGCTCTCTCCCCATAGCCCAGTATCATTCCCCAAACTAATCCCACTGCCCCGCTCTCTCCCCATAGCCCAGTATCAAACCCCAAAGTAATCCCACTGTCCCGCTCTCTCCCCATAGCTCAGTATCAATTCCCAAACTAATCCCACTGTCCCGCTCTCTCCCCATAGGCCAGTATCAATCCCCAAACTAATCCCACTTTCCCGCTCTCTCCCCATAGCCCAGTATCAATCCCAAACTAATCCCACTACCCTACTCTCTCCCCATAGCCCTGTATCAAGCCCCAAACTAATCCCACAGCCCCGCTCTCTCCCCATAGCCCTGTATCAATCCCCAAACTAATCCCTCTGCCCCGCACTCTCCACATAGCCCTGTATCAATCCCCAAACTAATCCCACTGCCCCGCTCTCCCAATAGCCCTGTATCAATCCCCAAACTAATCCCACTGCCCCGCTCTCCCAATAGCCTAGTATCAATCCCAAACTAATCCCACTGCCCCGCTCTCTCCCCATAGCCCTGTATCAATCCCCAAACTAATCCCACTGCCCCGCTCTCTCCCCATAGCCCAGTAACAAACCCAAACTAATCCCACTGTCCCGTCTCTCCCCATAGCCCAGTACCAACCCCCAAACTAATCCCACTGCCCCTCTCTCCCCATAGCCCTGTATCAATCCCAAACTAATCCCAATGCCCCGCTCACTGCCCATCGCCCTGTATCAATCCCAAACCAATCCCACTGCACCGCTCTCTCCCCATAGCCCTGTATCAATCCCCAAACTAATCCCACTGCCCAGCTCTCGTTCCATAGCCCTATATCAACCCCCAAACTAATCCCAATGCCCCACTCTCTACCCATAGCTCTGTATCAACCCACAAACTACTCACACTGGCCCGCTCTCTCCCCATAGCCCTGCATCAATCCGAAACTAATCCCACTGCCCCACTCTCTCCCCATAGCCCAGTATCAATCCCAAACTAATCCCACTGTCCCGTCTCTCCCCATAACCCAGTATCAATCCCAAACTAATCCCACTACCCCACTCTCTCCCCATAGCCCTGTATCAATCCCCAAACAAATCCCAATGTCCCACTGTCTCCCCATAGCCCTGTATCAATTCCAAACTAATCCCACTGTCCCGTCTCTCCCCATAGCCCAGTACCAACCCCCAAACTAATCCCACTGCCCCGCTTTCTCCCCATGGCCCAGTAACAACCCCCAAACTAATCCCTCTGCCCCACTCTCTCCCCATAGCCTGTATCAATCCCAACCGTCCCGTCTCTCCCCATAGCCCAGTACCAACCCCCAAACTAATCCCACTGCCCCGCTCTCTTCCCATATCCCTGTATCAATCCCCAAACTAATCCCAATGACCCACTCTCTCCCCATAGCCCTGTAATGATCCCAAACTAATCCCACTGCCCCACTCTCTCCCCATAGCCCTGTAATGATCCCAAACTATCCCACTGCCCCGCTCTCTCCCCATAGCCCTGTATCAATCCCCAAAGTAATCCCACTGCCCCGCTCTCTCCCCATAGCCCTGTATCAATCCTCAAACTAATCCCACTGTCCCGCTCTCTCCCTATAGCCCAGTATCATTCCCCAAACTAATCCCACTGCCCCGTTCTCTCCCCATAGCCCTGTACCAATCCCCAATCTAATCCCACTGTCCCGCACTCTCCCCATAGCCCAGTATCAAACCCAAACTAATCCCACTGTCCCGCTCTCTCCCCATAGTCCAGTATCAATCCCCAAAGTAATCCCACTGTCCCGCTCACTCCCCATAGCTCAGTATCAATCCCCAAACTAATCCCACTGACCCGCTCTCTCCCCATAGGCCAGTACCAATCCCCAAATAAATCCCACTCTCCCGCTCTCTCCCCATAGCCCAGTATCAATCCCAAACTAATCCCACTGCCCCGCTCATTCCCCATAGCCCTGTATCAATCCAAAACTAATCCCACTGCCCCGCTCTCTCCCCATAGCCCAGTACCAACCCCAAAACTAATCCCAATGCCCCACTCTCTCCCCATAGCCCAGTACCGAACCCCAAACTAATCCCACTGCCCCGTCTCTCCCCATAGCCCAGTACCAACCCCCAAACTAATCCCTCTGTCCCGATTCTCTCCATAGCACAGTACCAACCACCAAACTAATCCCATTGTCCCGCTCCCTCCCCATAGCCCAGTACCAACCCCCAAACTAATCCCACTGCCCCACTCTCTCCCCATAGCCCTGTATCAATCCCAAACTAATCCCACTGTCCCACTCTCTCACCATTGCCGAGTATCTATCCCAAACTAATCCCACTGCCCCGTCTCTCCACATAGCCCAGTACCAAACCCAAACTAATCCCACTGGCCCGCTCTCTCCCCATAGCCCAGTACCAACACCCAAACTGATCCTACTGTCACGTCTCTCCCGATAGATCAGTACCAACCCCCAAACTAATCCCACTGCCCCGTCTCTCCCAATATCTCAGTACCAACCCCCAAACTAATCCCACTGCCCCGTCTCTCCCCATAGCCCAGTACCAACCCCCAAACTAATCCCAATGTCCCGTCACTCCCCACAGCCCAGTACCAACCCCCAAACTAATCCCACTGCCCCGCTCTCTCCCCATAGCCCTGTATCAATCCCAAACTAATCCCACTGCCCCACTCTCTCCCCATCGCCCAGTATCAATCCCAAACTAATCCCACTGTCCCGTCTCTACCCTTAGCCCAGTATCAATCCCAAACTAATCCCACTGCCCCGCTCTCTCCCCATAGCCCTGTATCAATCCCCAAACAAATCCCACTGCCCCGCTCTCTCCCCATAGCCCAGTATCAATCCCAAACTAATCCCATAGTCCCGTCTCTACCCATAGTCCAGTATCATTCCCAAACTAATCCCACTGTCCCGTCTCTCCCCATAGCCCAGTACCAACCCCCAAACTAATCCCACTGCCCCGCTTTCTCCCCATAGCCCAGTACCAACCCCCAAACTAATCCCACTGCCCCGCTCTCTTCCCATAGCCCAGTACCAAACCCAAACTAATCCTACTGTCACGTCTCTCCCGATAGATCAGTACCAACCCCCAAACTAATCCCACTGCCCCGTCTCTCCCAATATCTCAGTACCAACCCCCAAACTAATCCCACTGCCCCGTCTCTCCCCATAGCCCAGTACCAACCCCCAAACTAATCCCAATGTCCCGTCACTCCCCACAGCCCAGTACCAACCCCCAAACTAATCCCACTGCCCCGCTCTCTCCCCATAGCCCTGTATCAATCCCAAACTAATCCCACTGCCCCACTCTCTCCCCATCGCCCAGTATCAATCCCAAACTAATCCCACTGTCTCGTCTCTACCAATAGCCCAGTATCAATCCCAAACTAATCCCACTGCCCCGCTCTCTCCCCATAGCCCTGTATCAATCGCCAAACAAATCCCACTGCCCCGCTCTCTCCCCATAGCCCAGTATCAATCCCAAACTAATCCCACTGCCCCGCTCTCTCCCCATAGCCCTGTATCAATCCCCAAACAAATCCCACTGCCCCGCTCTCTCCCCATAGCCCAGTATCAATCCCAAACTAATCCCATAGTCCCGTCTCTACCCATAGTCCAGTATCATTCCCAAACTAATCCCACTGTCCCGTCTCTCCCCATACCCCAGTACCAACCCCCAAACTAATCCCACTGCCCCGCTCTCTTCCCATAGCCCTGTATCAAACCCCAAACTAATCCCACTGCCCCACTCTCTCCCCATAGACTGTATCAATCCCAACCGTCCCGTCTCTCCCCATAGCCCAGTACCAACCCCCAAACTAATCCCACTGCCCCGCTCTCTTCCCATATCCCTGTAACAATCCCCAAACTAATCCCACTGACCCACTCTCTCCCCATAGCCCTGTAATGATCCCAAACTAATCCCACTGCCCCACTCTCTCCCCATAGCCCTGTAATGATCCCAAACTAATCCCACTGCCCCGCTCTCTCCCCATAGCCCTGTATCAATCCCCAACCTAATCCCACTGCCCCGCTCTCTCCCCATAGCCCTGTATCAATCCTCAAACTAATCCCACTGTCCCGCTCTCTCCCCATAGCCCAGTATCATTCCCCAAACTAATCCCACTGCCCCGTTCTCTCCCCATTGCCCTGTACCAATCCCCAATCTAATCCCACTGTCCCGCACTCTCCCCATAGCCCAGTATCAAACCCAAACTAATCCCACTGTCCCGCTCTCTCCCCATAGTCCAGTATCAATCCCCAAAGTAATCCCACTGTCCCGCTCTCTCCCCATAGCTCAGTATCAATCCCCAAACTAATCCCACTGACCCGCTCTCTCCCCATAGGCCAGTACCAATCCCCAAACTAATCCCACTCTCCCGCTCTCTCCCCATAGCCCAGTATCAATCCCAAACTAATCCCACTGCCCCGCTCTCTCCCCATAGCCCAGTACCAACCCCAAAACTAATCACAATGCCCCACTCTCTCCCCATAGCCCAGTACCAAACCCCAAACTAATCCCACTGCCCCGTCTCTCCCCATAGCCCAGTACCAACCCCCAAACTAATCCCTCTGTCCTGATTCTCTCCATAGCCCAGTACCAACCCCCAAACTAATCCCACTGGCCCATCTCTCCCCATAGCCCAGTACCAACCCCCAAACTAATCCCATTTTACCGCTACCTCCCCATAGCCCAGTACCAACCCCCAAACTAATCCCACTGCCCCACTCACTCCCCATAGCCCTGTATCAATCCCAAACTAATCCCACTGTCCCACTCTCTCACCATTGCCGAGTATCAATCTCAAACTAATCCCACTGCCCCGCACTCTCCCCATATCTCAGTACCAACCCCCAAACTAATCCCACTGCCCCGTCTCTCCCCATAGCCCAGTACCAACCCCCAAACTAATCGCAATGTCCCGTCACTACCCATAGCCCTGTACCAACCCCCAAACTAATCCCACTGTCCCGGCTCTACCCATAGCTCAGTACCAACCCCCAAACTAATCCCACTGCCCCGTCTCTCCCCATAGCCCAGTACCAACCCCCAAACTAATCCCACTGTCCCACTCTCTCGCCATAGCCCTGTATCAATCCCCAAACTAATCCCACTGACCCACTCTCTCCCCATAGCCCTGTATCAATCCCCAAACTAATCCCACTGCCCCACTCTCTCCCCATAGCCCTGTATCAATCCCAACCGTCCCGTCTTTCCCCATAGCCCAGTACCAACCCCCAAACTAATCCCACTGCCCCGCTCTCTCCCATAGCCCTGTATCAATCCCCAAACTAATCCCACTGACCCACTCTCTCCCCATAGCCCTGTATCAATCCCCAAAGTAATCCCACTGCCCCGCTCTCTCCCCATAGCCCTTTATCAATCCCCAAACTAATCCCACTGTCCCGCTCTCTCCCCATAGCCCAGTATCATTCCCCAAACTAATCCCACTGCCCCGTTCTCTCCCCATAGCCCTGTACCAATCCCATTCTAATCCCACTGTCCCACACTCTCCCCATAGCCCAGTATCAATCCCCAAAGTAATCCCACTGTCCCGCTCTCTCCCCATAGCTCAGTATCAATCCCCAAACTAATCCCACTGTCCCGTCACTCCCCACAGCCCAGTACCAACCCCCAAACTAATCCCACTGCCCCGCTCTCTCCCCATAGCCCTGTATCAATCCCAAACTAATCCCACTGCCCCACTCTCTCCCCATCGCCCAGTATCAATCCCAAACTAATCCCACTGTCCCGTCTCTACCCATAGCCCAGTATCAATCCCAAACTAATCCCACTGCCCCGCTCTCTCCCCATAGCCCTGTATCAATCCCCAAACAAATCCCACTGCCCCACTCTCTCCCCATAGCCCAGTATCAATCCCAAGCTAATCCCATAGTCCCGTTTCTACCCATAGTCCAGTATCATTCCCAAACTAATCCCACTGTCCCGTCTCTCCCCATAGCCCAGTACCAACCCCCAAACTAATCCCACTGCCCCGCTTTCTCCCCATAGCCCAGTACCAACCCCCAAACTAATCCCACTGCCCCGCTCTCATCCCATAGCCCTGTATCAAACCCCAAACTAATCCCACTGCCCCACTCTCTCCCCATAGCCCTGTATCAATCCCAACCGTCCCGTCTCTCCCCATACCCCAGTACCAACCCCCAAACTAATCCCACTGCCCCGCTCTCTTCCCATAGCCCTGTATCAAACCCCAAACTAATCCCACTGCCCCACTCTCTCCCCATAGCCCTGTAATGATCCCAAACTAATCCCACTGCCCCGCTCTCTCCCCATAGCCCTGTAATGATCCCAAACTAATCCCACTGCCCCGCTCTCACCCCATAGCCCTGTATCAATCCCCAAACTAATCCCACTGCCCCGTTCTGTCCCCATAGCCCTGTATCAATCCCCAAACTAATCCCACTGCCCCGCTCTCTCCCCATAGCCCTGTATCAATCCCCAAACTAATCCCACTGTCCCGCTCTCTCCCCATAGCTCAGTATCAATTCCCAAATTAATCCCACTCTCCCGCTCTCTCCCCATAGGCCAGTATCAATCCCAAACTAATCCCACTTTCCCGCTCTCTCCCCATAGCCCAGTATCAATCCCAAACTAATCCCACTGCCCTGCTCTCTCCCCACAGCCCTGTATCAAGCCCCAAACTAATCCCACAGCCCCGCTCTCTCCCCATAGCCCTGTATCAATCCCAAACTAATCCCACTGCCCCGCTCTCCCAATAGCCCAGTATCAATCCCCATAGTAATCCCACTGCCCCGCTCTCTCCCCATAGACCTGTATCAATCCCCAAGCTAATCCCACTGCCCCGCACTCTCCACATAGCCCTGTATCAATCCCCAAACTAATCCCACTGCCCCGCTCTCCCAATAGCCCTGTATCAATCCCCAAACTAATCCCACTGCCCCGCTCTCCCAATAGCCTAGTATCAATCCCAAACTAATCCCACTGCCCCGCTCTCTCCCCATAGCCCTGTATCAATCCCCAAACTAATCCCACTGCCCCGCTCTCTCCCCATAGCCCAGTACCAACCCCCAAACTAATCCCACTGTCCCGTCTCTCCCCATAGCCCAGTACCAACCCCCAAACTAATCCCACTGCCCCTCTCTCCCCATAGCCCTGTATCAATCCCAAACTAATCCCAATGTCCCGCTCTCTCCCCATAGCCCAGTATCAATCCCCAAACTAATCCCACTGCCCCACTCTCTCCCCATAGCCCTGTATCGATCCCCAAACTAATCCCACTGCCCCACTCTCTCCCCATAGCCCTGTATCAATACCAAACTAATCCCAATGCCCCGCTCACTGCCCATCGCCCTGTATCAATCCCAAACTAATCCCACTGCCCCGCTCTCTCCCCATAGCCCTGTATCAATCCCCAAACTAATCCCACTGCCCAGCTCTCGTTCCATAGCCCTATATCAACCCCCAAACTAATCCCAATGCCCCACTCTCTACCCATAGCTCTGTATCAACCCACAAACTACTCACACTGCCCCGCTCTCTCCCCATAGCCCTGCATCAATCCGAAACTAATCCCACTGCCCCGCTCTCTTCCCATAGCCCTATATCAATCCCAAACTAATCCCACTGCCCCGGTCTCTCCCCATAGCCCTGTATCAATCCCCAAACTAATCCCACTGCCCCGTTCTCTCCCCATAGCCCTGTATCAATCCCCAAACTAATCCCACTGCCCCGCTCTTGTTCCATAGCCCAATATCAACCCCCAAACTAATCCCAATGCCCCGCTCTCCCCATAGCCTAGTATCAACCCCAAAACTAATCCCACTTCCCCACTCTCTCCCCATAGCCCTGTATTGATCCCAAACTAATCTCACTGTCCCGCTCTCTCACCATAGCCCAGTATCAATCTCCAAACTAATCCCACTACACCGTTCTCTCCCCATAGCCCAGTATCGATCCCCAAACTAATCCCACTGCCCCGCTCTCTCTCCATAGCCCAGTATAAAAATCCCCAAACTATTCCCACTGCCCCGCTCTCTCCCCATAGCCCTTTATCAATCCGCAAACTAATCCCACCACCCTGCTCTTGCTCCATAGCCCTGTATCAACCCCCAAACTAATCCCACTGTCCCGCTCTCTCCCCATAGCCCTGTATCAACCCCCTACTAATCCCACTGCCCCGCTCTCCCAATAGCCCAGTATGAATCCCCAAACTAATCCCACTGCCCCGCTCTCCCAATAGCCTAGTATCAATACCAAACTAATCCCACTCTCCCGCTCTCTCCCCATAGCCCAGTATCAATCCCAAACTAATCCCACTGCCCCGCTCATTCCCCATAGCCCTGTATCAATCCAAAACTAATCCCACTGCCCCGCTCTCTCCGCATAGCCCAGTACCAACCCCAAAACTAATCCCAATGCCCCACTCTCTCCCCATAGCCCAGTACCAAACCCCAAATTAATCCCACTGTCCCGTCTCTCCCCATAGCCCAGAACCAACCCCCAAACAAATCCCACTGCCCCGTCTCTCCCCATAGCCCGGTACCAACCCCCAAACTAATCCCTCTGTCCCGATTCTCTCCATAGCCCAGTACCAACCCCCAAACTAATCCCATTGTCCCGCTCCCTCCCCATAGCCCAGTACCAACCCCCAAACTAATCCCACTGCCCCACTCTCTCCCCATAGGCCTGTATCAATCCCAAACTAATCCCACTGTCCCACTCTCTCACCATTGCCGAGTATCAATCCCAAACTAATCCCACTGCCCCGTCTCTCCCCATAGCCCAGTACCAAACTCAAAGTAATCCCACTGTCCCGCTCTCTCCCCATAGCCCAGTACCAACACCCAAACTAATCCCACTGTCACGTCTCTCCCGATAGATCAGTACCAACCCCCAAACTAATCCCACTGCCCCGAATCTCCCCATATCTCAGTACCAACCCCCAAACAAATCCCACTGCCCCGTCTCTTCCCATAGCCCAGTACCAACCCCCAAACTAATCCCAATGTCCCGTCACTCCCCACAGCCCAGTACCAACCCCCAAACTAATCCCACTGCTCCTCTCTCCCCATAGCCCTGTATCAATCCCAAACTAATCCCACTGCCCCACTCTCTCCCCATAGCCCTGTATCAATTCCAAACTAATCCCACTGTCCCGCTCTCTCCCCATAGCCCTGTATCAATCCCCAAAGTAATCCCACTGCCCCGCTCTCTCCCCATAGCACTTTATCAATCCCCAAACTAATCCCACTGTCCCGCTCTCTCCCCATAGCCCTGTATCATTCCCCAAACTAATCCCACTGCCCCGTTCTCTCCCCATAGCCCTGTACCAATCCCCAATCTAATCCCACTGTCCCACACTCTCCCCATAGCCCAGTATCAATCCCCAAAGTAATCCCACTGTCCCGCTCTCTCCCCATAGCTCAGTATCAATCCCCAAACTAATCCCACTGTCCCGCTCACTCCCCATAGGCCAGTACCAATCCCCAACTAATCCCACTCTCCCGCTCTCTCCCCATAGCCCAGTATCAATCCCAAACTAATCCCACTGCCCCGCTCATTCCCCATAGCCCTGTATCAATCCAAAACTAATCCCACTGCCCCGCTCTCTCCGCATAGCCCAGTACCAACCCCAAAACTAATCCCAATGCCCCACTCTCTCCCCATAGCCCAGTACCAAACCCCAAATTAATCCCACTGTCCCGTCTCTCCCCATAGCCCAGAACCAACCCCCAAACAAATCCCACTGCCCCGTCTCTCCCCATAGCCCAGTACCAACCCCGAAACTAATCCCTCTGTCCCGATTCTCTCCATAGCCCAGTACCAACCCCCAAACTAATCCCATTGTCCCGCTCCCTCCCCATAGCCCAGTACCAACCCCCAAACTAATCCCACTGCCCCACTCTCTCCCCATAGCCCTGTATCAATCCCAAACTAATCCCACTGTCCCACTCTCTCACCATTGCCGAGTATCAATCCCAAACTAATCCCACTGCCCCGTCTCTCCCCATAGCCCAGTACCAAACCCAAACTAATCCCACTGTCCCGCTCTCTCCCCATAGCCCAGTACCAACACCCAAACTAATCCCACTGTCACGTCTCTCCCGATAGATCAGTACCAACCCCCAAACTAATCCCACTGCCCCGACTCTCCCCATATCTCAGTACCAACCCCCAAACTAATCCCAATGTCCCGTCACTCCCCACAGCCCAGTACCAACCCCCAAACTAATCCCACTGCCCCGCTCTCTCCCCATAGCCCTGTATCAATCCCAAACTAATCCCACTGCCCCATTCTCTCCCCATCGCCCAGTATCAATCCCAAACTAATCCCACTGTCCCGTCTCTACCCATAGCCCAGTATCAATCCCAAACTAATCCCACTGCCCCGCTCTCACCCCATAGCCCTGTATCAATCCCCAAACAAATCCCACTGCCCCGCTCTCTCCCCATAGCCCAGTATCAATCCCAAACTAATCCCATAGTCCCGTCTCTACCCATAGTCCAGTATCATTCCAAAACTAATCCCACTGTCCCGTCTCTCCCCATAGCCCAGTACCAACCCCCAAACTAATCCCACTGCCCCGCTTTCTCCCCATAGCCCAGTACCAACCCCCAAACTAATCCCACTGCCCCGCTCTCTTCCCCTAGCCCTGTATCAAACCCCAAACTAATCCCACTGCCCCACTCTCTCCCCATAGCCCTGTATCAATCCCAACCATCCCGTCTCTCCCCATACCCCAGTACCAACCCCCAAACTAATCCCACTGCCCCGCTCTCTTCCCATAGCCCTGTATCAAACCCCAAACTAATCCCACTGCCCCACACTCTCCCCATAGCCCTGGAATGATACCAAACTAATCCCACTGCCCCGCTCTCTCCCCATAGCCCTGTAATGATCCCAAACTAATCCCACTGCCCCGCTCTCTCCCCATAGCCCTGTATCAATCCCCAAACTAATCCCACTGCCCCGTTCTGTCCCCATAGCCCTGTATCAATCCCCAAACTAATCCCACTGCCCCGCTCTCTCCCCATAGCCCTGTATCAATCCCCAAACTAATCCCACTGTCCCGCTCTCTCCCCATAGCTCAGTATCAATTCCCAAACTAATCCCACTGTCCCGCTCTCTCCCCATAGGCCAGTATCAATCCCAAACTAATCCCACTTTCCCGCTCTCTCCCCACAGCCCTGTATCAAGCCCCAAACTAATCCCACAGCACCGCTCTCTCCCCATAGCCCTGTATCAATCCCAAACTAATCCCACTGCCCCGCTCTCCCAATAGCCCAGTATCAATCCCCATACTAATCCCACTGCCCCGCTCTCTCCCCATAGCCCTGTATCAATCCCCAAGCTAATCCCACTGCCCCGCACTCTCCACATAGCCCTGTATCAATCCCCAAACTAATCCCACTGCCCCGCTCTCCCAATAGCCCTGTATCAATCCCCAAACTAATCCCACTGCCCCGCTCTCCCAATAGCCTAGTATCAATCCCAAACTAATCCCACTGCCCCGCTCTCTCCCCATAGCCCTGTATCAATCCCCAAACTAATCCCACTGCCCCGCTCTCTCCCCATAGCCCAGTAACAAACCCAAACTAATCCCACTGTCCCGTCGCTCCCCATAGCCCAGTACCAACCCCCAAACTAATCCCACTGCCCCTCTCTCCCCATAGCCCTGTATCAATCCCAAACTAATCCCAATGTCCCGCTCTCTCCCCATAGCCCAGTATCAATCCCCAAACTAATCCCACTGCCCCACTCTCTCCCCATAGCCCTGTATCGATCCCCAAACTAATCCCACTGCCCCACTCTCTCCCCATAGCCCTGTATCAACCCCCAACTAATCCCACTGCCCCGCTCTCCCAATAGCCCAGTATGAATCCCCAAACTAAACCCACTGCCCCGCTCTCCCAATAGCCTAGTATCAATCCCAAACTAATCCCACTGCCCCGCTCTCTCCCCATAGCCCAGTACCAACCCCCAAACTAATCCCACTGGCCCATCTCTCCCCATAGCCCAGTACCAACCCCCAAACTAATCCCACTGCTCCTCTCTCCCCATAGCCCTGTATCAATCCCAAACTAATCCCACTGCCCCACTCTCTCCCCATAGCCCTGTATCAATTCCAAACTAATCCCACTGTCCCGCTCTCTCCCCATAGCCCTGTATCAATCCCCAAAGTAATCCCACTGCCCCGCTCTCTCCCCATAGCCCTTTATCAATCCCCAAACTAATCCCACTGTCCCGCTCTCTCCCCATAGCCCAGTATCATTCCCCAAACTAATCCCACTGTCCCGTCTCTCCCCATAGCCCAGTACCAACCCCCAAACTAATCCCACTGCCCCTCTCTCCCCATAGCCCTGTATCAATCCCAAACTAATCCCAATGTCCCGCTCTCTCCCCATAGCCCAGTATCAATCCCCAAACTAAACCCACTGCCCCACTCTCTCCCCATAGCCCTGTATCGATCCCCAAACTAATCCCACTGCCCCACTCTCTCCCCATAGCCCTGTATCAACCCCCAACTAATCCCACTGCCCCGCTCTCCCAATAGCCCAGTATGAATCCCCAAACTAATCCCACTGCCCCGCTCTCCCAATAGCCTAGTATCAATCCCAAACTAATCCCACTGCCCCGCTCTCTCCCCATAGCCCAGTACCAACCCCCAAACTAATCCCACTGGCCCATCTCTCCCCATAGCCCAGTACCAACCCCCAAACTAATCCCACTGCTCCTCTCTCCCCATAGCCCTGTATCAATCCCAAACTAATCCCACTGCCCCACTCTCTCCTCATAGCCCTGTATCAATTCCAAACTAATCCCACTGTCCCGCTCTCTCCCCATAGCCCTGTATCAATCCCCAAAGTAATCCCTCTGCTCCGCTCTCTCCCCATAGCCCTTTATCAATCCCCAAACTAATCCCACTGTCCCGCTCTCTCCCCATAGCCCAGTATCATTCCCCAAACTAATCCCACTGCCCCGTTCTCTCCCCATAGCCCTGTACCAATCCCCAATCTAATCCCACTGTCCCACACTCTCCCCATAGCCCAGTATCAATCCCCAAAGTAATCCCACTGTCCCGCTCTCTCCCCATAGCTCAGTATCAATCCCCAAACTAATCCCACTGTCCCGCTCTCTCCCCATAGGCCAGTACCAATCCCCAAACTAATCCCACTCTCCCGCTCTCTCCCCATAGCCCAGTATCAATCCCAAACTAATCCCACTGCCCCGCTCATTCCCCATAGCCCTGTATCAATCCAAAACTAATCCCACTGCCCCGCTCTCTCCGCATAGCCCAGTACCAACCCCAAAACTAATCCCAATGCCCCACTCTCTCCCCATAGCCCAGTACCAAACCCCAAATTAATCCCACTGTCCCGTCTCTCCCCATAGCCCAGAACCAACCCCCAAACAAATCCCACTGCCCCGTCTCTCCCCATAGCCCAGTACCAACCCCCAAACTAATCCCTCTGTCCCGATTCTCTCCATAGCACAGTACCAACCCCCAAACTAATCCCATTGTCCCGCTCCCTCCCCATAGCCCAGTACCAACCCCCAAACTAATCCCACTGCCCCACTCTCTCCCCATAGCCCTGTATCAATCCCAAACTAATCCCACTGTCCCACTCTCTCACCATTGCCGAGTATCAATCCCAAACTAATCCCACTGCCCCGTCTCTCCCCATAGCCCAGTACCAAACCCAAACTAATCCCACTGTCCCGCTCTCTCCCCATAGCCCAGTACCAACACTCAAACTAATCCCACTGTCACGTCTCTCCCGATAGATCAGTACCAACCCCCAAACTAATCCCACTGCCCCGACTCTCCCCATATCTCAGTACCAACCCCCAAACTAATGCCACTGCCCCGTCTCTCCCCATAGCCCAGTACCAACCCCCAAACTAATCCCAATGTCCCGTCACTCCCCACAGCCCAGTACCAACCCCCAAACTAATCCCACTGCCCCGCTCTCTCCCCATAGCCCTGTATCAATCCCAAACTAATCCCACTGCCCCATTCTCTCCCCATCGCCCAGTATCAATCCCAAACTAATCCCACTGTCCCGTCTCTACCCATAGCCCAGTATCAATCCCAAACTAATCCCACTGCCCCGCTCTCTTCCCATAGCCCTGTATCAATCCCCAAACAAATCCCACTGCCCCGCTCTCTCCCCATAGCCCAGTATCAATCCCAAACTAATCCCATAGTCCCGTCTCTACCCATAGTCCAGTATCATTCCCAAACTAATCCCACTGTCCCGTCTCTCCCCATAGCCCAGTACCAACCCCCAAACTAATCCCACTGCCCCGCTTTCTCCCCATAGCCCAGTACCAACCCCCAAACTAATCCCACTGCCCCGCTCTCTTCCCATAGCCCTGTATCAAACCCCAAACTAATCCCACTGCCCCACTCTCTCCCCATAGCCCTGTATCAATCCCAACCATCCCGTCTCTCCCCATACCCCAGTACCAACCCCCAAACTAATCCCACTGCCCCGCTCTCTTCCCATAGCCCTGTATCAAACCCCAAACTAATCCCACTGCCCCACTCTCTCCCCATAGCCGTGTAATGATCCCAAACTAATCCCACTGCCCCGCTCTCTCCCCATAGCCCTGTAATGATCCCAAACTAATCCCACTGCCCCGCTCTCTCCCCATAGCCCTGTATCAATCCCCAAACTAATCCCACTGCCCCGTTCTGTCCCCATAGCCCTGTATCAATCCCCAAACTAATCCCACTGCCCCGCTCTCTCCCCATAGCCCTGTATCAATCCCCAAACTAATCCCACTGTCCCGCTCTCTCCCCATAGCTCAGTATCAATTCCCAAACTAATCCCACTGTCCCGCTCTCTCCCCATAGGCCAGTATCAATCCCAAACTAATCCCACTTTCCCGCTCTCTCCCCACAGCCCTGTATCAAGCCCCAAACTAATCCCACAGCACCGCTCTCTCCCCATAGCCCTGTATCAATCCCAAACTAATCCCACTGCCCCGCTCTCCCAATAGCCCAGTATCAATCCCCATACTAATCCCACTGCCCCGCTCTCTCCCCATAGCCCTGTATCAATCCCCAAGCTAATCCCACTGCCCCGCACTCTCCACATAGCCCTGTATCAATCCCCAAACTAATCCCACTGCCCCGCTCTCCCAATAGCCCTGTATCAATCCCCAAACTAATCCCACTGCCCCGCTCTCCCAATAGCCTAGTATCAATCCCAAACTAATCCCACTGCCCCGCTCTCTCCCCATAGCCCTGTATCAATCCCCAAACTAATCCCACTGCCCCGCTCTCTCCCCATAGCCCAGTAACAAACCCAAACTAATCCCACTGTCCCGTCGCTCCCCATAGCCCAGTACCAACCCCCAAACTAATCCCACTGCCCCTCTCTCCCCATAGCCCTGTATCAATCCCAAACTAATCCCAATGTCCCGCTCTCTCCCCATAGCCCAGTATCAATCCCCAAACTAATCCCACTGCCCCACTCTCTCCCCATAGCCCTGTATCGATCCCCAAACTAATCCCACTGCCCCACTCTCTCCCCATAGCCCTGTATCAACCCCCAACTAATCCCACTGCCCCGCTCTCCCAATAGCCCAGTATGAATCCCCAAACTAAACCCACTGCCCCGCTCTCCCAATAGCCTAGTATCAATCCCAAACTAATCCCACTGCCCCGCTCTCTCCCCATAGCCCAGTACCAACCCCCAAACTAATCCCACTGGCCCATCTCTCCCCATAGCCCAGTACCAACCCCCAAACTAATCCCACTGCTCCTCTCTCCCCATAGCCCTGTATCAATCCCAAACTAATCCCACTGCCCCACTCTCTCCCCATAGCCCTGTATCAATTCCAAACTAATCCCACTGTCCCGCTCTCTCCCCATAGCCCTGTATCAATCCCCAAAGTAATCCCACTGCCCCGCTCTCTCCCCATAGCCCTTTATCAATCCCCAAACTAATCCCACTGTCCCGCTCTCTCCCCATAGCCCAGTATCATTCCCCAAACTAATCCCACTGTCCCGTCTCTCCCCATAGCCCAGTACCAACCCCCAAACTAATCCCACTGCCCCTCTCTCCCCATAGCCCTGTATCAATCCCAAACTAATCCCAATGTCCCGCTCTCTCCCCATAGCCCAGTATCAATCCCCAAACTAAACCCACTGCCCCACTCTCTCCCCATAGCCCTGTATCGATCCCCAAACTAATCCCACTGCCCCACTCTCTCCCCATAGCCCTGTATCAACCCCCAACTAATCCCACTGCCCCGCTCTCCCAATAGCCCAGTATGAATCCCCAAACTAATCCCACTGCCCCGCTCTCCCAATAGCCTAGTATCAATCCCAAACTAATCCCACTGCCCCGCTCTCTCCCCATAGCCCAGTACCAACCCCCAAACTAATCCCACTGGCCCATCTCTCCCCATAGCCCAGTACCAACCCCCAAACTAATCCCACTGCTCCTCTCTCCCCATAGCCCTGTATCAATCCCAAACTAATCCCACTGCCCCACTCTCTCCTCATAGCCCTGTATCAATTCCAAACTAATCCCACTGTCCCGCTCTCTCCCCATAGCCCTGTATCAATCCCCAAAGTAATCCCTCTGCTCCGCTCTCTCCCCATAGCCCTTTATCAATCCCCAAACTAATCCCACTGTCCCGCTCTCTCCCCATAGCCCAGTATCATTCCCCAAACTAATCCCACTGCCCCGTTCTCTCCCCATAGCCCTGTACCAATCCCCAATCTAATCCCACTGTCCCACACTCTCCCCATAGCCCAGTATCAATCCCCAAAGTAATCCCACTGTCCCGCTCTCTCCCCATAGCTCAGTATCAATCCCCAAACTAATCCCACTGTCCCGCTCTCTCCCCATAGGCCAGTACCAATCCCCAAACTAATCCCACTCTCCCGCTCTCTCCCCATAGCCCAGTATCAATCCCAAACTAATCCCACTGCCCCGCTCATTCCCCATAGCCCTGTATCAATCCAAAACTAATCCCACTGCCCCGCTCTCTCCGCATAGCCCAGTACCAACCCCAAAACTAATCCCAATGCCCCACTCTCTCCCCATAGCCCAGTACCAAACCCCAAATTAATCCCACTGTCCCGTCTCTCCCCATAGCCCAGAACCAACCCCCAAACAAATCCCACTGCCCCGTCTCTCCCCATAGCCCAGTACCAACCCCCAAACTAATCCCTCTGTCCCGATTCTCTCCATAGCACAGTACCAACCCCCAAACTAATCCCATTGTCCCGCTCCCTCCCCATAGCCCAGTACCAACCCCCAAACTAATCCCACTGCCCCACTCTCTCCCCATAGCCCTGTATCAATCCCAAACTAATCCCACTGTCCCACTCTCTCACCATTGCCGAGTATCAATCCCAAACTAATCCCACTGCCCCGTCTCTCCCCATAGCCCAGTACCAAACCCAAACTAATCCCACTGTCCCGCTCTCTCCCCATAGCCCAGTACCAACACTCAAACTAATCCCACTGTCACGTCTCTCCCGATAGATCAGTACCAACCCCCAAACTAATCCCACTGCCCCGACTCTCCCCATATCTCAGTACCAACCCCCAAACTAATGCCACTGCCCCGTCTCTCCCCATAGCCCAGTACCAACCCCCAAACTAATCCCAATGTCCCGTCACTCCCCACAGCCCAGTACCAACCCCCAAACTAATCCCACTGCCCCGCTCTCTCCCCATAGCCCTGTATCAATCCCAAACTAATCCCACTGCCCCATTCTCTCCCCATCGCCCAGTATCAATCCCAAACTAATCCCACTGTCCCGTCTCTACCCATAGCCCAGTATCAATCCCAAACTAATCCCACTGCCCCGCTCTCTTCCCATAGCCCTGTATCAATCCCCAAACAAATCCCACTGCCCCGCTCTCTCCCCATAGCCCAGTATCAATCCCAAACTAATCCCATAGTCCCGTCTCTACCCATAGTCCAGTATCATTCCCAAACTAATCCCACTGTCCCGTCTCTCCCCATAGCCCAGTACCAACCCCCAAACTAATCCCACTGCCCCGCTTTCTCCCCATAGCCCAGTACCAACCCCCAAACTAATCCCACTGCCCCGCTCTCTTCCCATAGCCCTGTATCAAACCCCAAACTAATCCCACTGCCCCACTCTCTCCCCATAGCCCTGTATCAATCCCAACCATCCCGTCTCTCCCCATACCCCAGTACCAACCCCCAAACTAATCCCACTGCCCCGCTCTCTTCCCATAGCCCTGTATCAAACCCCAAACTAATCCCACTGCCCCACTCTCTCCCCATAGCCGTGTAATGATCCCAAACTAATCCCACTGCCCCGCTCTCTCCCCATAGCCCTGTAATGATCCCAAACTAATCCCACTGCCCCGCTCTCTCCCCATAGCCCTGTATCAATCCCCAAACTAATCCCACTGCCCCGTTCTGTCCCCATAGCCCTGTATCAATCCCCAAACTAATCCCACTGCCCCGCTCTCTCCCCATAGCCCTGTATCAATCCCCAAACTAATCCCACTGTCCCGCTCTCTCCCCATAGCTCAGTATCAATTCCCAAACTAATCCCACTGTCCCGCTCTCTCCCCATAGGCCAGTATCAATCCCAAACTAATCCCACTTTCCCGCTCTCTCCCCACAGCCCTGTATCAAGCCCCAAACTAATCCCACAGCCCCGCTCTCTCCCCATAGCCCTGTATCAATCCCAAACTAATCCCAATGCCCCGCTCTCCCAATAGCCCAGTATCAATCCCCATACTAATCCCACTGCCCCGCTCTCTCCCCATAGCCCTGTATCAATCCCCAAGCTAATCCCACTGCCCCGCACTCTCCACATAGCCCTGTATCAATCCCCAAACTAATCCCACTGCCCCGCTCTCCCAATAGCCCTGTATCAATCCCCAAACTAATCCCACTGCCCCGCTCTCCCAATAGCCTAGTATCAATCCCAAACTAATCCCACTGCCCCGCTCTCTCCCCATAGCCCTGTATCAATCCCCAAACTAATCCCACTGCCCCGCTCTCTCCCCATAGCCCAGTAACAAACCCAAACAAATCCCACTGTCCCGTCTCTCCCCATCGCCCAGTACCAACCCCCAAACTAATCCCACTGCCCCTCTCTCCCCATAGCCCTGTATCAATCCCAAACTAATCCCAATGTCCCGCTCTCTCCCCATAGCCCAGTATCAATCCCCAAACTAATCCCACTGCCCCACTCTCTCCCCATAGCCCTGTATCGATCCCCAAACTAATCCCACTGCCCCACTCTCTCCCCATAGCCCTGTATCAGTACCAAACTAATCCCAATGCCCCGCTCACTGCCCATCGCCCTGTATCAATCCCAAACTAATCCCACTGCCCCGCTCTCTCCCCATAGCCCTGTATCAATCCCCAAACTAATCCCACTGCCCAGCTCTCGTTCCATAGCCCTATATCAACCCCCAAACTAATCCCAATGCCCCACTCTCTACCCATAGCTCTGTATCAACCCACAAACTACTCACACTGGCCCGCTCTCTCCCCATAGCCCTGCATCAATCCGAAACTAATCCCACTGCCCCGCTCTCTTCCCATAGCCCTATATCAATCCCAAACTAATCCCACTGCCCCGGTCTCTCCCCATAGCCCTGTATCAATCGCCAAACTAATCCCACTGCCCCGTTCTCTCCCCATAGCCCTGTATCAATCCCCAAACTAATCCCACTGCCCCGCTCTTGTTCCATAGCCCAATATCAACCCCCAAACTAATCCCAATGCCCCGCTCTCCCCATAGCCTAGTATCAACCCCAAAACTAATCCCACTTCCCCACTCTCTCCCCATAGCCCTGTATTGATCCCAAACTAATCTCACTGTCCCGCTCTCTCCCCATAGCCCAGTATCAATCTCCAAACTAATCCCACTACACCGTTCTCTCCCCATAGCCCAGTATCGATTCCCAAACTAATCCCACTGCCCCGCTCTCTCTCCATAACCCAGTATCAAAATCCCCAAACTATTCCCACTGCCCCGCTCTCTCCCCATAGCCCTTTATCAATCCGCAAACTAATCCCACCACCCTGCTCTTGCTCCATAGCCCTGTATCAACCCCCAAACTAATCCCACTGCCCCGCTCTCCCAATAGCCTAGTATCAATCCCAAACTAATCCCACTGCCCCGCTCTCTCCCCATAGCCCTGTATCAATCCCCAAACTAATCCCACTGCCCCGTTCTCTCCCCATAGCCCAGTACCAACCCCCAAACTAATCCCACTGGCCCAACTCTCCCCATAGCCCAGTACCAACCCCCAAACTAATCCCACTGCTCCTCTCTCCCCATAGCCCTGTATCAATCCCAAACTAATCCCACTGTCCCACTCTCTCCCCATAGCCCTGTATCAATTCCAAACTAATCCCACTGTCCCACTCTCTCCCCATAGACCTGTATCAATCCCAAACTAATCCCACTGTCCCGTCTCTACCCATAGCCCAGTATCAATCCCAAACTAATCCCACTGCCCCGCTCTCTCCCCATAGCCCTGTATCAATCCCGAAACAAATCCCACTGTCCCACACTCTCCCCATAGGCCAGTATCAATCCCAAACTAATCCCATAGTCCCGTCTCTACCCATAGTCCAGTATCATTCCCAAACTAATCCCACTGTCCCGTCTCTCCCCATAGCCCAGTACCAACCCACAAACTAATCCCACTGCCCCGCTTTCTCCCCATAGCCCTGTATCAAACCCCAAACTAATCCCACTGCCCCACTCTCTCCCCATAGCCCTGTAATGATCCCAAACTAATCCCACTGCCCCACTCTCTCCCCATAGCCCTGTATCAATCCCAACAGTCCCGTCTCTCCCCATACCCCAGTACCAACCCCCAAACTAATCCCACTGCCCCGCTCTCTTCCCATAGCCCTGTATCAAACCCCAAACTAATCCCACTGCCCCACTCTCTCCCCATAGCCCTGTAATGATCCCAAACTAATCCCACTGCCCCGCTCTCTCCCCATAGCCCTGTAATGATCCCAAACTAATCCCACTGCCCCGCTCTCTCCCCATAGCCCTGTATCAATCCCCAAACTAATCCCACTGCCCCGTTCTGTCCCCATAGCCCTGTATCAATCCCCAAACTAATCCCACTGCCCCGCTCTCTCCCCATAGCCCTGTATCAATCCCCAAACTAATCCCACTGTCCCGCTCTCTCCCCATAGCTCAGTATCAATTCCCAAACTAATCCCACTGTCCCGCTCTCTCCCCATAGGCCAGTATCAATCCCCAAACTAATCCCACTTTCCCGCTCTCTCCCCATAGCCCAGTATCAATCCCAAACTAATCCAACTGCCCTGCTCTCTCCCCATAGCCCTGTATCAAGCCCCAAACTAATCCCACAGCCCCGCTCTCTCCCCATAGCCCTGTATCAATCCCAAACTAATCCCACTGCCCCGCTCTCCCAATAGCCCAGTATCAATCCCCATACTAATCCCACTGCCCCGCTCTCTCCCCATAGCCCTGTATCAATCCCCAAACTAATCCCACTGCCCCGCTCTCCCAATAGCCCTGTATCAATCCCCAAACTAATCCCACTGCCCCGCTCTCCCAATAGCCTAGTATCAATCCCAAACTAATCCCACTGCCCCGCTCTATCCCCATAGCCCTGTATCAATCCCCAAACTAATCCCACTGCCCCGCTCTCTCCCCATAGCCCAGTAACAAACCCAAACTAATCCCACTGTCCCGTCTCTCCCCATAGCTCTGTATCAACCCACAAACTACTCACACTTACCCGCTCTCTCCCCATAGCCCTGCATCAATCCGAAACTAATCCCACTGCCCCGCTCTCTTCCCATAGCCCTATATCAATCCCAAACTAATCCCACTGCCCCGGTCTCTCCCCATAGCCTTGTATCAATCCCCAAACTAATCCCACTGCCCCGTTCTCTCCCCATAGCCCTGTATCAATCCCCAAACTAATCCCACTGCCCCGCTCTTGTTCCATAGCCCAGTACCAACCCCCAAACTAATCCCACTGCTCCTCTCTCCCCATAGCCCTGTATCAATCCCAAACTAATCCCACTGTCCCACTCTCTCCCCATAGCCCTGTATCAATTCCAAACTAATCCCACTGTCCCACTCTCTCCCCATAGACCTGTATCAATCCCAAACTAATCCCACTGTCCCGTCTCTACCCATAGCCCAGTATCAATCCCAAACTAATCCCACTGCCCCGCTCTCTCCCCATAGCCCTGTATCAATCCCGAAACAAATCCCACTGTCCCACACTCTCCCCATAGGCCAGTATCAATCCCAAACTAATCCCATAGTCCCGTCTCTACCCATAGTCCAGTATCATTCCCAAACTAATCCCACTGTCCCGTCTCTCCCCATAGCCCAGTACCAACCCACAAACTAATCCCACTGCCCCGCTTTCTCCCCATAGCCCTGTATCAAACCCCAAACTAATCCCACTGCCCCACTCTCTCCCCATAGCCCTGTAATGATCCCAAACTAATCCCACTGCCCCACTCTCTCCCCATAGCCCTGTATCAATCCCAACAGTCCCGTCTCTCCCCATACCCCAGTACCAACCCCCAAACTAATCCCACTGCCCCGCTCTCTTCCCATAGCCCTGTATCAAACCCCAAACTAATCCCACTGCCCCACTCTCTCCCCATAGCCCTGTAATGATCCCAAACTAATCCCACTGCCCCGCTCTCTCCCCATAGCCCTGTAATGATCCCAAACTAATCCCACTGCCCCGCTCTCTCCCCATAGCCCTGTATCAATCCCCAAACTAATCCCACTGCCCCGTTCTGTCCCCATAGCCCTGTATCAATCCCCAAACTAATCCCACTGCCCCGCTCTCTCCCCATAGCCCTGTATCAATCCCCAAACTAATCCCACTGTCCCGCTCTCTCCCCATAGCTCAGTATCAATTCCCAAACTAATCCCACTGTCCCGCTCTCTCCCCATAGGCCAGTATCAATCCCCAAACTAATCCCACTTTCCCGCTCTCTCCCCATAGCCCAGTATCAATCCCAAACTAATCCAACTGCCCTGCTCTCTCCCCATAGCCCTGTATCAAGCCCCAAACTAATCCCACAGCCCCGCTCTCTCCCCATAGCCCTGTATCAATCCCAAACTAATCCCACTGCCCCGCTCTCCCAATAGCCCAGTATCAATCCCCATACTAATCCCACTGCCCCGCTCTCTCCCCATAGCCCTGTATCAATCCCCAAACTAATCCCACTGCCCCGCTCTCCCAATAGCCCTGTATCAATCCCCAAACTAATCCCACTGCCCCGCTCTCCCAATAGCCTAGTATCAATCCCAAACTAATCCCACTGCCCCGCTCTATCCCCATAGCCCTGTATCAATCCCCAAACTAATCCCACTGCCCCGCTCTCTCCCCATAGCCCAGTAACAAACCCAAACTAATCCCACTGTTCCGTCTCTCCCCATAGCTCTGTATCAACCCACAAACTACTCACACTTACCCGCTCTCTCCCCATAGCCCTGCATCAATCCGAAACTAATCCCACTGCCCCGCTCTCTTCCCATAGCCCTATATCAATCCCAAACTAATCCCACTGCCCCGGTCTCTCCCCATAGCCTTGTATCAATCCCCAAACTAATCCCACTGCCCCGTTCTCTCCCCATAGCCCTGTATCAATCCCCAAACTAATCCCACTGCCCCGCTCTTGTTCCATAGCCCAATATCAACCCCCAAACTAATCCCAATGCCCCGCTCTCCCCATAGCCTAGTATCAACCCCAAAACTAATCCCACTTCCCCACTCTCTCCCCATAGCCCTGTATTGATCCCAAACTAATCTCACTGTCCCGCTCTCTCCCCATAGCCCAGTATCAATCTCCAAACTAATCCCACTACACCGTTCTCTCCCCATAGCCCAGTATCGATCCCCAAACTAATCCCACTGCCCCGCTCTCTCTCCATAGCCCAGTATCAAAATCCCCAAACTATTCCCACTGCCCCGCTCTCTCCCCATAGCCCTTTATCAATCCGCAAACTAATCCCACCACCCTGCTCTTGCTCCATAGCCCTGTATCAACCCCCAAACTAATCCCACTGTCCCGCTCTCTCCCCATAGCCCTGTATCAACCCCCAACTAATCCCACTGCCCCGCTCTCCCAATAGCCCAGTATGAATCCCCAAACTAATCCCACAGCCCCGCTCTCCCAATAGCCTAGTATCAATCCCAAACTAATCCCACTGCCCCGCTCTCTCCCCATAGCCCAGTACCAACCCCCAAACTAATCCCACTGGCCCATCTCTCCCCATAGCCCAGTACCAACCCCCAAACTAATCCCACTGCCCCGCTCTCTCCCCATAGCCCAGTATCAATCCCAAACTAATCCCATAGTCCCGTCTCTACCCATAGTCCAGTATCATTCCCAAACTAATCCCACTGTCCCGTCTCTCCCCATACCCCAGTACCAACCCCCAAACTAATCCCACTGCCCCGCTCTCTTCCCATAGCCCTGTATCAAACCCCAAACTAATCCCACTGCCCCACTCTCTCCCCATAGCGCTGTATCAATCCCAACCGTCCCGTCTCTCCCCATACCCCAGTACCAACCCCCAAACTAATCCCACTGCCCCGCTCTCTTCCCATAGCCCTGTATCAAACCCCAAACTAATCCCACTGCCCCACTCTCTCCCCATAGCCCTGTAATGATCCCAAACTAATCCCACTGCCACGCTCTCTCCCCATAGCCCTGTAATGATCCCAAACTAATCCCACTGCCCCGCTCTCTCCCCATAGCCCTGTATCAATCCCCAAACTAATCCCACTGCCCCGTTCTGTCCCCATAGACCTGTATCAATCCCGAAACTAATCCCACTGCCCCGCTCTCTCCCAATAGCCCAGTATCAATTTCCATACTAATCCCCATGCCCCGCTCTCTCCCCATAGCCCTGTATCAATCCCCAAACTAATCCCACAGCCCCGCACTCTCCACATAGCCCTGTATCAATCCCCAAACTAATCCCACTGCCCCGCTCTCCCAATGGCCCAGTATCAATCCCAAACTAATCCCACTGTCCCGTCTCTCCCCATAGCCCAGTATCAATCCCAAACTAATCCCACTACCCCGCTCTCTCCCCATAGCCCTGTATCAATCCCCAAACAAATCCCAATGTCCCACTGTCTCCCCATAGCCCAGTATCAATTCCAAACTAATCCCACTGTCCCGTCTCTCCCCATAGCCCAGTACCAACCCCCAAACTAATCCCACTGCCCCGCTTTCTCCCCATGGCCCAGTAACAACCCCCAAACTAATCCCTCTGCCCCACTCTCTCCCCATAGCCTGTATCAATCCCAACCGTCCCGTCTCTCCCCATAGCCCAGTACCAACCCCCAAACTAATCCCACTGCCCCGCTCTCTTCCCATATCCCTGTAACAATCCCCAAACTAATCCCACTGACCCACTCTCTCCCCATAGCCCTGTAATGATCCCAAACTAATCCCACTGCCCCACTCTCTCCCCATAGCCCTGTAATGATCCCAAACTAATCCCACTGCCCCGCTCTCTCCCCATAGCCCTGTATCAATCCAAAACTAATCCCACTGCCCCGCTCTCTCCCCATAGCCCAGTACCAACCCCAAAACTAATCCCAATGCCCCACTCTCTCCCCATAGCCTTGTACCGAACCCCAAACTAATCCCACTGCCCCGTCTCTCCCCATAGCCCAGTACCAACCCCCAAACTAATCCCTCTGTCCCGATTCTCTCCATAGCACAGTACCAACCCCCAAACTAATCCCATTGTCCCGCTCCCTCCCCATCGCCCAGTACCAACCCCCAAACTAATCCCACTGCCCCACTCTCTCCCCATAGCCCTGTATCAATCCCAAACTAATCCCACTGTCCCACTCTCTCACCATTGCCGAGTATCTATCCCAAACTAATCCCACTGCCCCGTCTCTCCACATAGCCCAGTACCAAACCCAAACTAATCCCACTGTCCCGCTCTCTCCCCATAGCCCAGTACCAACACCCAAACTAATCCTACTGTCACGTCTCTCCCGATAGATCAGTACCAACCCCCAAACTAATCCCACTGCCCCGTCTCTCCCAATATCTCAGTACCAACCCCCAAACTAATCCCACTGCCCCGTCTCTCCCCATAGCCCAGTACCAACCCCCAAACTAATCCCAATGTCCCGTCACTCCCCACAGCCCAGTACCAACCCCCAAACTAATCCCACTGCCCCGCTCTCTCCCCATAGCCCTGTATCAATCCCAAACTAATCCCACTGCCCCACTCTCTCCCCATCGCCCAGTATCAATCCCAAACTAATCCCACTGTCCCGTCTCTACCCATAGCCCAGTATCAATCCCAAACTAATCCCACTGCCCCGCTCTCTCCCCATAGCCCTGTATCAATCCCCAAACAAATCCCACTGCCCCGCTCTCTCCCCATAGCCCAGTATCAATCCCAAACTAATCCCATAGTCCCGTCTCTACCCATAGTCCAGTATCATTCCCAAACTAATCCCACTGTCCCGTCTCTCCCCATAGCCCAGTACCAACCCCCAAACTAATCCCACTGCCCCGCTTTCTCCCCATAGCCCAGTACCAACCCCCAAACTAATCCCACTGCCCCGCTCTCTTCCCATAGCCCAGTACCAAACCCAAACTAATCCTACTGTCACGTCTCTCCCGATAGATCAGTACCAACCCCCAAACTAATCCCACTGCCCCATCTCTCCCAATATCTCAGTACCAACCCCCAAACTAATCCCACTGCCCCGTCTCTCCCCATAGCCCAGTACCAACCCCCAAACTAATCCCAATGTCCCGTCACTCCCCACAGCCCAGTACCAACCCCCAAACTAATCCCACTGCCCCGCTCTCTCCCCATAGCCCTGTATCAATCCCAAACTAATCCCACTGCCCCACTCTCTCCCCATCGCCCAGTATCAATCCCAAACTAATCCCACTGTCTCGTCTCTACCCATAGCCCAGTATCAATCCCAAACTAATCCCACTGCCCCGCTCTCTCCCCATAGCCCTGTATCAATCGCCAAACAAATCCCACTGCCCCGCTCTCTCCCCATAGCCCAGTATCAATCCCAAACTAATCCCACTGCCCCGCTCTCTCCCCATAGCCCTGTATCAATCCCCAAACAAATCCCACTGCCCCGCTCTCTCCCCATAGCCCAGTATCAATCCCAAACTAATCCCATAGTCCCGTCTCTACCCATAGTCCAGTATCATTCCCAAACTAATCCCACTGTCCCGTCTCTCCCCATACCCCAGTACCAACCCCCAAACTAATCCCACTGCCCCGCTCTCTTCCCATAGCCCTGTATCAAACCCCAAACTAATCCCACTGCCCCACTCTCTCCCCATAGCGCTGTATCAATCCCAACCGTCCCGTCTCTCCCCATACCCCAGTACCAACCCCCAAACTAATCCCACTGCCCCGCTCTCTTCCCATAGCCCTGTATCAAACCCCAAACTTATCCCACTGCCCCACTCTCTCCCCATAGCCCTGTAATGATCCCAAACTAATCCCACTGCCCCGCTCTCTCCCCATAGCCCTGTAATGATCCCAAACTAATCCCACTGCCCCGCTCTCTCCCCATAGCCCTGTATCAATCCCCAAACTAATCCCACTGCCCCGTTCTGTCCCCATAGCCCTGTATCAATCCCCAAACTAATCCCACTGCCCTTCTCTCTCCCAATAGCCCAGTATCAATTCCCATACTAATCCCACTGCCCCGCTCTCTCCCCATAGCCCTGTATCAATCCCCAAACTAATCCCACAGCCCCGCACTCTCCACATAGCCCTGTATCAATCCCCAAACTAATCCCACTGCCCCGCTCTCCCAATGGCCCAGTATCAATCCCAAACTAATCCCACTGTCCCGTCTCTCCCCATAGCCCAGTATCAATCCCAAACTAATCCCACTACCCTGCTCTCTCCCCATAGCCCTGTATCAATCCCCAAACAAATCCCAATGTCCCACTGTCTCCCCATAGCCCAGTATCAATTCCAAACTAATCCCACTGTCCCGTCTCTCCCCATAGCCCAGTACCAACCCCCAAACTAATCCCACTGCCCCGCTTTCTCCCCATGGCCCAGTAACAACCCCCAAACTAATCCCTCTGCCCCACTCTCTCCCCATAGACTGTATCAATCCCAACCGTCCCGTCTCTCCCCATAGCCCAGTACCAACCCCCAAACTAATCCCACTGCCCCGCTCTCTTCCCATATCCCTGTAACAATCCCCAAACTAATCCCACTGACCCACTCTCTCCCCATAGCCCTGTAATGATCCCAATCTAATCCCACTGCCCCACTCTCTCCCCATAGCCCTGTAATGATCCCAAACTAATCCCACTGCCCCGCTCTCTCCCCATAGCCCTGTATCAATCCCCAAACTAATCCCACTGCCCCGCTCTCTCCCCATAGCCCTGTATCAATCCTCAAACTAATCCCACTGTCCCGCTCTCTCCCCATAGCCCAGTATCATTCCCCAAACTAATCCCACTGCCCCGTTCTCTCCCCATTGCCCTGTACCAATCCCCAATCTAATCCCACTGTCCCGCACTCTCCCCATAGCCCAGTATCAAACCCAAACTAATCCCACTGTCCCGCTCTCTCCCCATGGTCCAGTATCAATCCCCAAAGTAATCCCACTGACCCGCTCTCTCCCCATAGCTCAGTATCAATCCCCAAACTAATCCCACTGACCCGCTCTCTCCCCATAGGCCAGTACCAATCCCCAAACTAATCCCACTCTCCCGCTCTCTCCCCATAGCCCAGTATCAATCCCAAACTAATCCCACTGCCCCGCTCTCTCCCCATAGCCCAGTACCAACCCCAAAACTAATCCCAATGCCCCACTCTCTCCCCATAGCCCAGTACCAAACCCCAAACTAATCCCACTGCCCCGTCTCTCCCCATAGCCCAGTACCAACCCCCAAACTAATCCCTCTGTCCTGATTCTCTCCATAGCCCAGTACCAACCCCCAAACTAATCCCACTGGCCCATCTCTCCCCATAGCCCAGTACCAACCCCCAAACTAATCCCATTTTCCCGCTACCTCCCCATAGCCCAGTACCAACCCCCAAACTAATCCCACTGCCCCACTCACTCCCCATAGCCCTGTATCAATCCCAAACTAATCCCACTGTCCCACTCTCTCACCATTGCCGAGTATCAATCTCAAACTAATCCCACTGCCCCGCACTCTCCCCATATCTCAGTACCAACCCCCAAACTAATCCCACTGCCCCGTCTCTCCCCATAGCCCAGTACCAACCCCCAAACTAATCGCAATGTCCCGTCACTACCCATAGCCCTGTACCAACCCCCAAACTAATCCCACTGTCCCGGCTCTACCCATAGCTCAGTACCAACCCCCAAACTAATCCCACTGCCCCGTCTCTCCCCATAGCCCAGTACCAACCCCCAAACTAATCCCACTGTCCCACTCTCTCGCCATAGCCCTGTATCAATCCCCAAACTAATCCCACTGACCCACTCTCTCCCCATAGCCCTGTATCAATCCCCAAATTAATCCCACTGCCCCACTCTCTCCCCATAGCCCTGTATCAATCCCAACCGTCCCGTCTTTCCCCATAGCCCAGTACCAACCCCCAAACTAATCCCACTGCCCCGCTCTCTCCCATAGCCCTGTATCAATCCCCAAACTAATCCCACTGACCCACTCTCTCCCCATAGCCCTGTATCAATCCCCAAAGTAATCCCACTGCCCCGCTCTCTCCCCATAGCCCTTTATCAATCCCCAAACTAATCCCACTGTCCCGCTCTCTCCCCATAGCCCAGTATCATTCCCCAAACTAATCCCACTGCCCCGTTCTCTCCCCATAGCCCTGTACCAATCCCATTCTAATCCCACTGTCCCACACTCTCCCCATAGCCCAGTATCAATCCCCAAAGTAATCCCACTGTCCCGCTCTCTCCCCATAGCTCAGTATCAATCCCCAAACTAATCCCACTGTCCCGTCACTCCCCACAGCCCAGTACCAACCCCCAAACTAATCCCACTGCCCCGCTCTCTCCCCATAGCCCTGTATCAATCCCAAACTAATCCCACTGCCCCACTCTCTCCCCATCGCCCAGTATCAATCCCAAACTAATCCCACTGTCCCGTCTCTACCCATAGCCCAGTATCAATCCCAAACTAATCCCACTGCCCCGCTCTCTCCCCATAGCCCTGTATCAATCCCCAAACAAATCCCACTGCCCCACTCTCTCCCCATAGCCCAGTATCAATCCCAAGCTAATCCCATAGTCCCGTCTCTACCCATAGTCCAGTATCATACCCAAACTAATCCCACTGTCCCGTCTCTCCCCATAGCCCAGTACCAACCCCCAAACTAATCCCACTGCCCCGCTTTCTCCCCATAGCCCAGTACCAACCCCCAAACTAATCCCACTGCCCCGCTCTCATCCCATAGCCCTGTATCAAACCCCAAACTAATCCCACTGCCCCACTCTCTCCCCATAGCCCTGTATCAATCCCAACCGTCCCGTCTCTCCCCATACCCCAGTACCAACCCCCAAACTAATCCCACTGCCCCGCTCTCTTCCCATAGCCCTGTATCAAACCCCAAACTAATCCCACTGCTCCACTCTCTCCCCATAGCCCTGTAATGATCCCAAACTAATCCCACTGCCCCGCTCTCTCCCCATAGCCCTGTAATGATCCCAAACTAATCCCACTGCCCCGCTCTCACCCCATAGCCCTGTATCAATCCCCAAACTAATCCCACTGCCCCGTTCTGTCCCCATAGCCCTGTATCAATCCCCAAACTAATCCCACTGCCCCGCTCTCTCCCCATAGCCCTGTATCAATCCCCAAACTAATCCCACTGTCCTGCTCTCTCCCCATAGCTCAGTATCAATTCCCAAACTAATCCCACTCTCCCGCTCTCTCCCCATAGGCCAGTATCAATCCCAAACTAATCCCACTTTCCCGCTCTCTCCCCATAGCCCAGTATCAATCCCAAACTAATCCCACTGCCCTGCTCTCTCCCCACAGCCCTGTATCAAGCCCCAAACTAATCCCACAGCCCCGCTCTCTCCCCATAGCCCTGTATCAATCCCAAACTAATCCCACTGCCCCGCTCTCCCAATAGCCCAGTATCAATCCCCATAGTAATCTCACTGCCCCGCTCTCTCCCCATAGACCTGTATCAATCCCCAAGCTAATCCCACTGCCCCGCACTCTCCACATAGCCCTGTATCAATCCCCAAACTAATCCCACTGCCCCGCTCTCCCAATAGCCCTGTATCAATCCCCAAACTAATCCCACTGCCCCGCTCTCCCAATAGCCTAGTATCAATCCCAAACTAATCCCACTGCCCCGCTCTCTCCCCATAGCCCTGTATCAATCCACAAACTAATCCCACTGCCCCGCTCTCTCCCCATAGCCCAGTACCAACCCCCAAACTAATCCCACTGTCCCGTCTCTCCCCATAGCCCAGTACCAACCCCCAAACTAATCCCACTGCCCCTCTCTCCCCATAGCCCTGTATCAATCCCAAACTAATCCCAATGTCCCGCTCTCTCCCCATAGCCCAGTATCAATCCCCAAACTAATCCCACTGCCCCACTCTCTCCCCATAGCCCTGTATCGATCCCCAAACTAATCCCACTGCCCCACTCTCTCCCCATAGCCCTGTATCAATACCAAACTAATCCCAATGCCCCGCTCACCTCCCATCGCCCTGTATCAATCCCAAACTAATCCCACTGCCCCGCTCTCTCCCCATAGCCCTGTATCAATCCCCAAACTAATCCCACTGCCCAGCTCTCGTTCCATAGCCCTATATCAACCCCCAAACTAATCCCAATGCCCCACTCTCTACCCATAGCTCTGTATCAACCCACAAACTACTCACACTGCCCCGCTCTCTCCCCATAGCCCTGCATCAATCCGAAACTAATCCCACAGCCCCGCTCTCTTCCCATAGCCCTATATCAATCCCAAACTAATCCCACTGCCCCGATCTCTCCCCATAGCCCTGTATCAATCCCCAAACTAATCCCACTGCCCCGTTCTCTCCCCATAGCCCTGTATCAATCCCCAAACTAATCCCACTGCCCCGCTCTTGTTCCATAGCCCAATATCAACCCCCAAACTAATCCCAATGCCCCGCTCTCCCCATAGCCTAGTATCAACCCCAAAACTAATCCCACTTCCCCACTCTCTCCCCATAGCCCTGTATTGATCCCAAACTAATCTCACTGTCCCGCTCTCTCCCCATAGCCCAGTATCAATCTCCAAACTAATCCCACTACACCGTTCTCACCCATAGCCCAGTATCGATCCACAAACTAATCCCACTGCCCCGCTCTCTCTCCATAGCCCAGTATCAAAATCCCCAAACTATTCCCACTGCCCCGCTCTCTCCCCATAGCCCTTTATCAATCCGCAAACTAATCCCACCACCCTGCTCTTGCTCCATAGCCCTGTATCAACCCCCTACTAATCCCACTGCCCCGCTCTCCCAATAGCCCAGTATGAATCCCCAAACTAATCCCACTGCCCCGCTCTCCCAATAGCCTAGTATCAATCCCAAACTAATCCCACTCTCCCGCTCTCTCCCCATAGCCCAGTATCAATCCCAAACTAATCCCACTGCCCCGCTCATTCCCCATAGCCCTGTATCAATCCAAAACTAATCCCACTGCCCCGCTCTCTCCGCATAGCCCAGTACCAACCCCAAAACTAATCCCAATGCCCCACTCTCTCCCCATAGCCCAGTACCAAACCCCAAATTAATCCCACTGTCCCGTCTCTCCCCATAGCCCAGAACCAACCCCCAAACAAATCCCACTGCCCCGTCTCTCCCCATAGCCCGGTACCAACCCCCAAACTAATCCCTCTGTCCCGATTCTCTCCATAGCCCAGTACCAACCCCCAAACTAATCCCATTGTCCCGCTCCCTCCCCATAGCCCAGTACCAACCCCCAAACTAATCCCACTGCCCCACTCTCTCCCCATAGCCCTGTATCAATCCCAAACTAATCCCACTGTCCCACTCTCTCACCATTGCCGAGTATCAATCCCAAACTAATCCCACTGCCCTGTCTCTCCCCATAGCCCAGTACCAAACTCAAAGTAATCCCACTATCCCGCTCTCTCCCCATAGCCCAGTACCAACACCCAAACTAATCCCACTGTCACATCTCTCCCGATAGATCTGTACCAACCCCCAAACTAATCCCACTGCCCCGACTCTCCCCATATCTCAGTACCAACCCCCAAACAAATCCCACTGCCCCGTCTCTCCCCATAGCCCAGTACCAACCCCCAAACTAATCCCAATGTCCCGTCACTCCCCACAGCCCAGTACCAACCCCCAAACTAATCCCACTGCTCCTCTCTCCCCATAGCCCTGTATCAATCCCAAACTAATCCCACTGCCCCACTCTCTCCCCATAGCCCTGTATCAATTCCAAACTAATCCCACTGTTCCGCTCTCTCCCCATAGCCCTGTATCAATCCCCAAAGTAATCCCACTGCCCCGCTCTCTCCCCATAGCCCTTTATCAATCCCCAAACTAATCCCACTGTCCCGCTCTCTCCCCATAGCCCTGTATCATTCCCCAAACTAATCCCACTGCCCCGTTCTCTCCCCATAGCCCTGTTCCAATCCCCAATCTAATCCCAATGTCCCACACTCTCCCCATAGCCCAGTATCAATCCCCAAAGTAATCCCACTGTCCCGCTCTCTCCCCATAGCTCAGTATCAATCCCCAAACTAATCCCACTGTCCCGCTCTCTCCCCATAGGCCAGTACCAATCCCCAAACTAATCCCACTCTCCCGCTCTCTCCCCATAGCCCAGTATCAATCCCAAACTAATCCCACTGCCCCGCTCATTCCCCATAGCCCTGTATCAATCCAAAACTAATCCCACTGCCCCGCTCTCTCCGCATAGCCCAGTACCAACCCCAAAACTAATCCCAATGCCCCACTCTCTCCCCATAGCCCAGTACCAAACCCCAAATTAATCCCACTGTCCCGTCTCTCCCCATAGCCCAGAACCAACCCCCAAACAAATCCCACTGCCCCGTCTCTCCCCATAGCCCAGTACCAACCCCCAAACTAATCCCTCTGTCCCGATTCTCTCCATAGCCCAGTACCAACCCCCAAACTAATCCCATTGTCCCGCTCCCTCCCCATAGCCCAGTACCAACCCCCAAACTAATCCCACTGCCCCACTCTCTCCCCATAGCCCTGTATCAATCCCAAACTAATCCCACTGTCCCACTCTCTCACCATTGCCGAGTATCAATCCCAAACTAATCCCACTGCCCCGTCTCTCCCCATAGCCCAGTACCAAACCCAAACTAATCCCACTGTCCCGCTCTCTCCCCATAGCCCAGTACCAACACCCAAACTAATCCCACTGTCACGTCTCTCCCGATAGATCAGTACCAACCCCCAAACTAATCCCACTGCCCCGACTCTCCCCATATCTCAGTACCAACCCCCAAACTAATCCCAATGTCCCGTCACTCCCCACAGCCCAGTACCAACCCCCAAACTAATCCCACTGCCCCGCTCTCTCCCCATAGCCCTGTATCAATCCCAAACTAATCCCACTGCCCCATTCTCTCCCCATCGCCCAGTATCAATCCCAAACTAATCCCACTGTCCCGTCTCTACCCATAGCCCTGTATCAATCCCAAACTAATCCCACTGCCCCGCTCTCACCCCATAGCCCTGTATCAATCCCCAAACAAATCCCACTGCCCCGCTCTCTCCCCATAGCCCAGTATCAATCCCAAACTAATCCCATAGTCCCGTCTCTACCCATAGTCCAGTATCATTCCCAAACTAATCCCACTGTCCCGTCTCTCCCCATAGCCCAGTACCAACCCCCAAACTAATCCCACTGCCCCGCTTTCTCCCCATAGCCCAGTACCAACCCCCAAACTAATCCCACTGCCCCGCTCTCTTCCCATAGCCCTGTATCAAACCCCAAACTAATCCCACTGCCCCACTCTCTCCCCATAGCCCTGTATCAATCCCAACCATCCCGTCACTCCCCATACCCCAGTACCAACCCCCAAACTAATCCCACTGCCCCGCTCTCTTCCCATAGCCCTGTATCAAACCCCAAACTAATCCCACTGCCCCACACTCTCCCCATAGCCCTGGAATGATCCCAAACTAATCCCACAGCCCCGCTCTCTCCCCATAGCCCTGTAATGATCCCAAACTAATCCCACTGCCCCGCTCTCTCCCCATAGCCCTGTATCAATCCCCAAACTAATCCCACTGCCCCGTTCTGTCCCCATAGCCCTGTATCAATCCCCAAACTAATCCCACTGCCCCGCTCTCTCCCCATAGCCCTGTATCAATCCCCAAACTAATCCCACTGTCCCGCTCTCTCCCCATAGCTCAGTATCAATTCCCAAACTAATCCCACTGTCCCGCTCTCTCCCCATAGGCCAGTATCAATCCCAAACTAATCCCACTTTCCCGCTCTCTCCCCACAGCCCTGTATCAAGCCCCAAACTAATCCCACAGCCCCGCTCTCTCCCCATAGCCCTGTATCAATCCCAAACTAATCCCACTGCCCCGCTCTCCCAATAGCCCAGTATCAATCCCCATACTAATCCCACTGCCCCGCTCTCTCCCCATAGCCCTGTATCAATCCCCAAGCTAATCCAACTGCCCCGCACTCTCCACATAGCCCTGTATCAATCCCCAAACTAATCCCACTGCCCCGCTCTCCCAATAGCCCTGTATCAATCCCCAAACTAATCCCACTGCCCCGCTCTCCCAATAGCCTAGTATCAATCCCAAACTAATCCCACTGCCCCGCTCTCTCCCCATAGCCCTGTATCAATCCCCAAACTAATCCCACTGCCCCGCTCTCTCCCCATAGCCCAGTAACAAACCCAAACTAATCCCACTGTCCCGTCGCTCCCCATAGCCCAGTACCAACCCCCAAACTAATCCCACTGCCCCTCTCTCCCCATAGCCCTGTATCAATCCCAAACTAATCCCAATGTCCCGCTCTCTCCCCATAGCCCAGTATCAATCCCCAAACTAATCCCACTGCCCCACTCTCTCCCCATAGCCCTGTATCGATCCCCAAACTAATCCCACTGCCCCACTCTCTCCCCATAGCCCTGTATCAACCCCCAACTAATCCCACTGCCCCGCTCTCCCAATAGCCCAGTATGAATCCCCAAACTAAACCCACTGCCCCGCTCTCCCAATAGCCTAGTATCAATCCCAAACTAATCCCACTGCCCCGCTCTCTCCCCATAGCCCAGTACCAACCCCCAAACTAATCCCACTGGCCCATCTCTCCCCATAGCCCAGTACCAACCCCCAAACTAATCCCACTGCTCCTCTCTCCCCATAGCCCTGTATCAATCCCAAACAAATCCCACTGCCCCACTCTCTCCCCATAGCCCTGTATCAATTCCAAACTAATCCCACTGTCCCGCTCTCTCCCCATAGCCCTGTATCAATCCCCAAAGTAATCCCATTGCCCCGCTCTCTCCCCATAGCCCTTTATCAATCCCCAAACTAATCCCACTGTCCCGCTCTCTCCCCATAGCCCAGTATCATTCCCCAAACTAATCCCACTGTCCCGTCTCTCCCCATAGCCCAGTACCAACCCCCAAACTAATCCCACTGCCCCTCTCTCCCCATAGCCCTGTATCAATCCCAAACTAATCCCAATGTCCCGCTCTCTCCCCATAGCCCAGTATCAATCCCCAAACTAAACCCACTGCCCCACTCTCTCCCCATAGCCCTGTATCGATCCCCAAACTAATCCCACTGCCCCACTCTCTCCCCATAGCCCTGTATCAACCCCCAACTAATCCCACTGCCCCGCTCTCCCAATAGCCCAGTATGAATCCCCAAACTAATCCCACTGCCCCGCTCTCCCAATAGCCTAGTATCAATCCCAAACTAATCCCACTGCCCCGCTCTCTCCCCATAGCCCAGTACCAACCCCCAAACTAATCCCACTGGCCCATCTCTCCCCATAGCCCAGTACCAACCCCCAAACTAATCCCACTGCTCCTCTCTCCCCATAGCCCTGTATCAATCCCAAACTAATCCCACTGCCCCACTCTCTCCCCATAGCCCTGTATCAATTCCAAACTAATCCCACTGTCCCGCTCTCTCCCCATAGCCCTGTATCAATCCCCAAAGTAATCCCTCTGCTCCGCTCTCTCCCCATAGCCCTTTATCAATCCCCAAACTAATCCCACTGTCCCGCTCTCTCCCCATAGCCCAGTATCATTCCCCAAACTAATCCCACTGCCCCGTTCTCTCCCCATAGCCCTGTACCAATCCCCAATCTAATCCCACTGTCCCACACTCTCCCCATAGCCCAGTATCAATCCCCAAAGTAATCCCACTGTCCCGCTCTCTCCCCATAGCTCAGTATCAATCCCCAAACTAATCCCACTGTCCCGCTCTCTCCCCATAGGCCAGTACCAATCCCCAAACTAATCCCACTCTCCCGCTCTCTCCCCATAGCCCAGTATCAATCCCAAACTAATCCCACTGCCCCGCTCATTCCCCATAGCCCTGTATCAATCCAAAACTAATCCCACTGCCCCGCTCTCTCCGCATAGCCCAGTACCAACCCCAAAACTAATCCCAATGCCCCACTCTCTCCCCATAGCCCAGTACCAAACCCCAAATTAATCCCACTGTCCCGTCTCTCCCCATAGCCCAGAACCAACCCCCAAACAAATCCCACTGCCCCGTCTCTCCCCATAGCCCAGTACCATCCCCAAACTAATCCCTCTGTCCCGATACTCTCCATAGCCCAGTACCAACCCCCAAACTAATACCATTGTCCCGCTCCCTCCCCATAGCCCAGTACCAACCCCCAAACAAATCCCACTGCCCCACTCTCTCCCCATAGCCCTGTATCAATCCCAAACTAATCCCACTGTCCCACTCTCTCACCATTGCCGAGTATCAATCCCAAACTAATCCCACTGCCCCGTCTCTCCCCATAGCCCAGTACCAAACCCAAACTAATCCCACTGTCCCGCTCTCTCCCCATAGCCCAGTACCAACACCCAAACTAATCCCACTGTTACGTCTCTCCCGATAGATCAGTACCAACCCCCAAACTAATCCCACTGCCCCGACTCTCCCCATATCTCAGTACCAACCCCCAAACTAATCCCACTGCCCCGTCTCTCCCCATAGCCCAGTACCAACCCCCAAACTAATCCCAATGTCCCGTCACTCCCCACAGCCCAGTACCAACCCCCAAACTAATCCCACTGCCCCGCTCTCTCCCCATTGCCCTGTATCAATCCCAAACTAATCCCACTGCCCCATTCTCTCCCCATCGCCCAGTATCAATCCCAAACTAATCCCACTGTCCCGTCTCTACCCATAGCCCAGTATCAATCCCAAACTAATCCCACTGCCCCGCTCTCTTCCCATAGCCCTGTATCAATCCCCAAACAAATCCCACTGCCCCGCTCTCTCCCCATAGCCCAGTATCAATCCCAAACTAATCCCATAGTCCCGTCTCTACCCATAGTCCAGTATCATTCCCAAACTAATCCCACTGTCCCGTCTCTCCCCATAGCCCAGTACCAACCCCCAAACTAATCCCACTGCCCCGCTTTCTCCCCATAGCCCAGTACCAACCCCCAAATAAATCCCACTGCCCCGCTCTCTTCCCATAGCCCTGTATCAAACCCCAAACTAATCCCACTGCCCCACTCTCTCCCCATAGCCCTGTATCAATCCCAACCATCCCGTCTCTCCCCATACCCCAGTACCAACCCCCAAACTAATCCCACTGCCCCGCTCTCTTCCCATAGCCCTGTATCAAACCCCAAACTAATCCCACTGCCCCACTCTCTCCCCATAGCCGTGTAATGATCCCAAACTAATCCCACTGCCCCGCTCTCTCCCCATAGCCCTGTAATGATCCCAAACTAATCCCACTGCCCCGCTCTATCCCCATAGCCCTGTATCAATCCCCAAACTAATCCCAATGCCCCGTTCTGTCCCCATAGCCCTGTATCAATCCCCAAACTAATCCCACTGCCCCGCTCTCTCCCCATAGCCCTGTATCAATCCCCAAACTAATCCCACTGTCCCGCTCTCTCCCCATAGCTCAGTATCAATTCCCAAACTAATCCCACTGTCCCGCTCTCTCCCCATAGGCCAGTATCAATCCCAAACTAATCCCACTTTCCCGCTCTCTCCCCACAGCCCTGTATCAAGCCCCAAACTAATCCCACAGCCCCGCTCTCTCCCCATAGCCCTGTATCAATCCCAAACTAATCCCACTGCCCCGCTCTCCCAATAGCCCAGTATCAATCCCCATACTAATCCCACTGCCCCGCTCTCTCCCCATAGCCCTGTATCAATCCCCAAGCTAATCCCACTGCCCCGCACTCTCCACATAGCCCTGTATCAATCCCCAAACTAATCCCACTGCCCCGCTCTCCCAATAGCCCTGTATCAATCCCCAAACTAATCCCACTGCCCCGCTCACCCAATAGCCTAGTATCAATCCCAAACTAATCCCACTGCCCCGCTCTCTCCCCATAGCCCTGTATCAATCCCCAAACTAATCCCACTGCCCCGCTCTCTCCCCATAGCCCAGTAACAAACCCAAACAAATCCCACTGTCCCGTCTCTCCCCATAGCCCAGTACCAACCCCCAAACTAATCCCACTGCCCCTCTCTCCCCATAGCCCTGTATCAATCCCCAAACTAATCCCACTGCCACACTCTCTCCCCATAGCCCTGTATCGATCCCCAAACTAATCCCACTGCCCCACTCTCTCCCCATAGCCCTGTATCAATACCAAACTAATCCCAATGCCCCGCTCACTGCCCATCGCCCTGTATCAATCCCAAACTAATCCCACTGCCCCGCTCTCTCCCCATAGCCCTGTATCAATCCCCAAACTAATCCCACTGCCCAGCTCTCGTTCCATAGCCCTATATCAACCCCCAAACTAATCCCAATGCCCCACTCTCTACCCATAGCTCTGTATCAACCCACAAACTACTCACACTGCCCCGCTCTCTCCCCATAGCCCTGCATCAATCCGAAACTAATCCCACTGCCCCGCTCTCTTCCCATAGCCCTATATCAATCCCAAACTAATCCCACTGCCCCGGTCTCTCCCCATAGCCCTGTATCAATCCCCAAACTAATCCCACTGCCCCGTTCTCTCCCCATAGCCCTGTATCAATCCCCAAACTAATCCCACTGCCCCGCTCTTGTTCCATAGCCCAATATCAACCCCCAAACTAATCCCAATGCCCCGCTCTCCCCATAGCCTAGTATCAACCCCAAAACTAATCCCACTTCCCCACTCTCTCCCCATAGCCCTGTATTGATCCCAAACTAATCTCACTGTCCCGCTCTCTCCCCATAGCCCAGTATCAATCTCCAAACTAATCCCACTACACCGTTCGCTCCCCATAGCCCAGTATCGATTCCCAAACTAATCCCACTGCTCCGCTCTCTCTCCATAACCCAGTATCAAAATCCCCAAACTATTCCCACTGCCCCGCTCTCTCCCCATAGCCCTTTATCAATCCGCAAACTAATCCCACCACCCTGCTCTTGCTCCATAGCCCTGTATCAACCCCCAAACTAATCCCACTGCCCCGCTCTCCCAATAGCCTAGTATCAATCCCAAACTAATCCCACTGCCCCGCTCTCTCCCCATAGCCCTGTATCAATCCCCAAACTAATCCCACTGCCCCGTTCTCTCCCCATAGCCCAGTACCAACCCCCAAACTAATCCCACTGGCCCATCTCTCCCCATAGCCCAGTACCAACCCCCAAACTAATCCCACTGCTCCTCTCTCCCCATAGCCCTGTATCAATCCCAAACTAATCCCACTGTCCCACTCTCTCCCCATAGCCCTGTATCAATTCCAAACTAATCCCACTGTCCCACTCTCTCCCCATAGCCCTGTATCAATCCCAAACTAATCCCACTGTCCCGTCTCTACCCATAGCCCAGTATCAATCCCAAACTAATCCCACTGCCCCGCTCTCTCCCCATAGCCCTGTATCAATCCCGAAACAAATCCCACTGTCCCACACTCTCCCCATAGGCCAGTATCAATCCCAAACTAATCCCATAGTCCCGTCTCTACCCATAGTCCAGTATCATTCCCAAACTAATCCCACTGTCCCGTCTCTCCCCATAGCCCAGTACCAACCCACAAACTAATCCCACTGCCCCGCTTTCTCCCCATAGCCCTGTATCAAACCCCAAACTAATCCCACTGCCCCACTCTCTCCCCATAGCCCTGTAATGATCCCAAACTAATCCCACTGCCCCACTCTCTCCCCATAGCCCTTTATCAATCCCAACAGTCCCGTCTCTCCCCATACCCCAGTACCAACCCCCAAACTAATCCCACTGCCCCGCTCTCTTCCCATAGCCCTGTATCAAACCCCAAACTAATCCCACTGCCCCACTCTCTCCCCATAGCCCTGTAATGATCCCAAACTAATCCCACTGCCCCGCTCTCTCCCCATAGCCCTGTAATGATCCCAAACTAATCCCACTGCCCCGCTCTCTCCCCATAGCCCTGTATCAATCCCCAAACTAATCCCACTGCCCCGTTCTGTCCCCATAGCCCTGTATCAATCCCCAAACTAATCCCACTGCCCCGCTCTCTCCCCATAGCCCTGTATCAATCCCCAAACTAATCCCACTGTCCCGCTCTCTCCCCATAGCTCAGTATCAATTCCCAAACTAATCCCACTGTCCCGCTCTCTCCCCATAGGCCAGTATCAATCCCCAAACTAATCCCACTTTCCCGCTCTCTCCCCATAGCCCAGTATCAATCCCAAACTAATCCAACTGCCCTGCTCTCTCCCCATAGCCCTGTATCAAGCCCCAAACTAATCCCACAGCCCCGCTCTCTCCCCATAGCCCTGTATCAATCCCAAACTAATCCCACTGCCCCGCTCTCCCAATAGCCCAGTATCAATCCCCATACTAATCCCACTGCCCCGCTCTCTCCCCATAGCCCTGTATCAATCCCCAAACTAATCCCACTGCCCCGCTCTCCCAATAGCCCTGTATCAATCCCCAAACTAATCCCACTGCCCCGCTCTCCCAATAGCCTAGTATCAATCCCAAACTAATCCCACTGCCCCGCTCTATCCCCATAGCCCTGTATCAATCCCCAAACTAATCCCACTGCCCCGCTCTCTCCCCATAGCCCAGTAACAAACCCAAACTAATCCCACTGTCCCGTCTCTCCCCATAGCTCTGTATCAACCCACAAACTACTCACACTTACCCGCTCTCTCCCCATAGCCCTGCATCAATCCGAAACTAATCCCACTGCCCCGCTCTCTTCCCATAGCCCTATATCAATCCCAAACTAATCCCACTGCCCCGGTCTCTCCCCATAGCCTTGTATCAATCCCCAAACTAATCCCACTGCCCCGTTCTCTCCCCATAGCCCTGTATCAATCCCCAAACTAATCCCACTGCCCCGCTCTTGTTCCATAGCCCAATATCAACCCCCAAACTAATCCCAATGCCCCGCTCTCCCCATAGCCTAGTATCAACCCCAAAACTAATCCCACTTCCCCACTCTCTCCCCATAGCCCTGTATTGATCCCAAACTAATCTCACTGTCCCGCTCTCTCCCCATAGCCCAGTATCAATCTCCAAACTAATCCCACTACACCGTTCTCTCCCCATAGCCCAGTATCGATCCCCAAACTAATCCCACTGCCCCGCTCTCTCTCCATAGCCCAGTATCAAAATCCCCAAACTATTCCCACTGCCCCGCTCTCTCCCCATAGCCCTTTATCAATCCGCAAACTAATCCCACCACCCTGCTCTTGCTCCATAGCCCTGTATCAACCCCCAAACTAATCCCACTGTCCCGCTCTCTCCCCATAGCCCTGTATCAACCCCCAACTAATCCCACTGCCCCGCTCTCCCAATAGCCCAGTATGAATCCCCAAACTAATCCCACAGCCCCGCTCTCCCAATAGCCTAGTATCAATCCCAAACTAATCCCACTGCCCCGCTCTCTCCCCATAGCCCAGTACCAACCCCCAAACTAATCCCACTGGCCCATCTCTCCCCATAGCCCAGTACCAACCCCCAAACTAATCCCACTGCTCCGCTCTCCCCATAGCCCTGTATCAATCCCAAACTAATCCCACTGCCCCACTCTCTCCCCATAGCCCTGTATCAATTCCAAACTAATCCCACTGTCCCGCTCTCTCCCCATAGCCCTGTATCAATCCCCAAAGTAATCCCACTGCCCCGCTCTCTCCCCATAGCCCTTTATCAATCCCCAAACTAATCCCACTGTCCCGCTCTCTCCCCATAGCCCAGTATCATTCCCCAAACTAATCCCACTGCCCCGTTTTCTCCCCATAGCCCTGCACCAATCCCCAATCTAATCCCACTGTCCCACACTCTCCCCATAGCCCAGTATCAATCCCAAAGTAATCCCACTGTCCCGCTCTCTCCCCATAGCTCAGTATCAATCCCCAAACTAATCCCACTGTCCCGCTCTCTCCCCATAGGCCAGTACCAATCCCCAAACTAATCCCACTCTCCCGCTCTCTCCCCATAGCCCAGTATCAATCCCAAACTAATCCCACTGCCCCGCTCATTCCCCATAGCCCTGTATCAATCCAAAACTAATCCCACTGCCCCGCTCTCTCCGCATAGCCCAGTACCAACCCCAAAACTAATCCCAATGCCCCACTCTCTCCCCATAGCCCAGTACCAAACCCCAAATTAATCCCACTGTCCCGTCTCTCCCCATAGCCCAGAACCAACCCCCAAACAAATCCCACTGCCCCGTCTCTCCCCATAGCCCAGTACCAACCCCCAAACTAATCCCTCTGTCCCGATTCACTCCTAGCCCAGTACCAACCCCCAAACTAATCCCATTGTCCCGCTCCCTCCCCATAGCCCAGTACCAACCCCCAAACTAATCCCACTGCCCCACTCTCTCCCCATAGCCCTGTATCAATCCTAAACTAATCCCACTGTCCCACTCTCTCACCAATGCCGAGTATCAATCCCAAACTAATCCCACTGCCCCGTCTCTCCCCATAGCCCAGTACCAAACCCAAACTAATCCCACTGTCCCGCTCTCTCCCCATAGCCCAGTACCAACACCCAAACTAATCCCACTGTCACGTCTCTCCCGATAGATCAGTACCAACCCCCAAACTAATCCCACTGCCCCGACTCTCCCCATATCTCAGTACCAACCCCCAAACTAATCCCACTGCCCCGTCTCTCCCCATAGCCCAGTACCAACCCCCAAACTAATCCCAATGTCCCGTCACTCCCCACAGCCCAGTACCAACCCCCAAACAAATCCCACTGCCCCGCTCTCTCCCCATAGCCCTGTATCAATCCCAAACTAATCCCACTGCCCCATTCTCTCCCCATCGCCCAGTATCAATCCCAAACTAATCCCACTGTCCCGTCTCTACCCATAGCCCAGTATCAATCCCAAACTAATCCCACTGCCCCGCTCTCTTCCCATAGCCCTGTATCAATCCCCAAACAAATCCCACTGCCCCGCTCTCTCCCCATAGCCCAGTATCAATCCCAAACTAATCCCATAGTCCCGTCTCTACCCATAGTCCAGTATCATTCCCAAACTAATCCCACTGTCCCGTCTCTCCCCATAGCCCAGTACCAACCCCCAAACTAATCCCACTGCCCCGCTTTCTCCCCATAGCCCAGTACCAACCCCCAAACTAATCCCACTGCCCCGCTCTCTTCCCATAGCCCTGTATCAAACCCCAAACTAATCCCACTGCCCCACTCTCTCCCCATAGCCCTGTATCAATCCCAACCATCCCGTCTCTCCCCATACCCCAGTACCAACCCCCAAACTAATCCCACTGCCCCGCTCTCTTCCCATAGCCCTGTATCAAACCCCAAACTAATCCCACTGCCCCACTCTCTCCCCATAGCCCTGTAATGATCCCAAACTAATTCCACTGCCCCGCTCTCTCCCCATAGCCCTGTAATGATCCCAAACTAATCCCACTGCCCCGCTCTCTCCCCATAGCCCTGTATCAATCCCCAAACTAATCCCACTGCCCCGTTCTGTCCCCATAGCCCTGTATCAATCCCCAAACTAATCCCACTGCCCCGCTCTCTCCCCATAGCCCTGTATCAATCCCCAAACTAATCCCACTGTCCCGCTCTCTCCCCATAGCACAGTATCAATTCCCAAACTAATCCCACTGTCCCGCTCTCTCCCCATAGGCCAGTATCAATCCCAAACTAATCCCACTGCCCCGCTCTCTCCCCATAGCCCAGTACCAACCCCCAAACTAATCCCACTGGCCCATCTCTCCCCATAGCCCTGTACCAACCCCCAAACTAATCCCACTGCTCCTCTCTCCCCATAGCCCTGTATCAATCCCAAACTAATCCCACTGCCCCACTCTCTCCCCATAGCCCTGTATCAATTCCAAACTAATCCCACTGTCCCGCTCTCTCCCCATAGCCCTGTATCAATCCCCAAAGTAATCCCACTGCCCCGCTCTCTCCCCATAGCCCTTTATCAATCCCCAAACTAATCCCACTGTCCCGCTCTCTCCCCATAGCCCAGTATCATTCCCCAAACTAATCCCACTGCCCCGTTCTCTCCCCATAGCCCTGTACCAATCCCCAATCTAATCCCACTGTCCCACACTCTCCCCATAGCCCAGTATCAATCCCCAAAGTAATCCCACTGTCCCGCTCTCTCCCCATAGCTCAGTATCAATCCCCAAACTAATCCCACTGTCCCGCTCTCTCCCCATAGGCCAGTACCAATCCCCAAACTAATCCCACTCTCCCGCTCTCTCCCCATAGCCCAGTACCAAACCCCAAATTAATCCCACTGTCCCGTCTCTCCCCATAGCCCAGTACCAACCCACAAACTAATCCCACTGCCCCGCTTTCTCCCCATAGCCCTGTATCAAACCCCAAACTAATCCCACTGCCCCACTCTCTCCCCATAGCCCTGTAATGATCCCAAACTAATCCCACTGCCCCACTCTCTCCCCATAGCCCTGTATCAATCCCAACAGTCCCGTCTCTCCCCATACCCCAGTACCAACCCCCAAACTAATCCCACTGCCCCGCTCTCTTCCCATAGCCCTGTATCAAACCCCAAACTAATCCCACTGCCCCACTCTCTCCCCATAGCCCTGTAATGATCCCAAACTAATCCCACTGCCCCGCTCTCTCCCCATAGCCCTGTAATGATCCCAAACTAATCCCACTGCCCCGCTCTCTCCCCATAGCCCTGTATCAATCCCCAAACTAATCCCACTGCCCCGTTCTGTCCCCATAGCCCTGTATCAATCCCCAAACTAATCCCACTGCCCCGCTCTCTCCCCATAGCCCTGTATCAATCCCCAAACTAATCCCACTGTCCCGCTCTCTCCCCATAGCTCAGTATCAATTCCCAAACTAATCCCACTGTCCCGCTCTCTCCCCATAGGCCAGTATCAATCCCCAAACTAATCCCACTTTCCCGCTCTCTCCCCATAGCCCAGTATCAATCCCAAACTAATCCAACTGCCCTGCTCTCTCCCCATAGCCCTGTATCAAGCCCCAAACTAATCCCACAGCCCCGCTCTCTCCCCATAGCCCTGTATCAATCCCAAACTAATCCCACTGCCCCGCTCTCCCAATAGCCCAGTATCAATCCCCATACTAATCCCACTGCCCCGCTCTCTCCCCATAGCCCTGTATCAATCCCCAAACTAATCCCACTGCCCCGCTCTCCCAATAGCCCTGTATCAATCCCCAAACTAATCCCACTGCCCCGCTCTCCCAATAGCCTAGTATCAATCCCAAACTAATCCCACTGCCCCGCTCTATCCCCATAGCCCTGTATCAATCCCCAAACTAATCCCACTGCCCCGCTCTCTCCCCATAGCCCAGTAACAAACCCAAACTAATCCCACTGTCCCGTCTCTCCCCATAGCTCTGTATCAACCCACAAACTACTCACACTTACCCGCTCTCTCCCCATAGCCCTGCATCAATCCGAAACTAATCCCACTGCCCCGCTCTCTTCCCATAGCCCTATATCAATCCCAAACTAATCCCACTGCCCCGGTCTCTCCCCATAGCCTTGTATCAATCCCCAAACTAATCCCACTGCCCCGTTCTCTCCCCATAGCCCTGTATCAATCCCCAAACTAATCCCACTGCCCCGCTCTTGTTCCATAGCCCAATATCAACCCCCAAACTAATCCCAATGCCCCGCTCTCCCCATAGCCTAGTATCAACCCCAAAACTAATCCCACTTCCCCACTCTCTCCCCATAGCCCTGTATTGATCCCAAACTAATCTCACTGTCCCGCTCTCTCCCCATAGCCCAGTATCAATCTCCAAACTAATCCCACTACACCGTTCTCTCCCCATAGCCCAGTATCGATCCCCAAACTAATCCCACTGCCCCGCTCTCTCTCCATAGCCCAGTATCAAAATCCCCAAACTATTCCCACTGCCCCGCTCTCTCCCCATAGCCCTTTATCAATCCGCAAACTAATCCCACCACCCTGCTCTTGCTCCATAGCCCTGTATCAACCCCCAAACTAATCCCACTGTCCCGCTCTCTCCCCATAGCCCTGTATCAACCCCCAACTAATCCCACTGCCCCGCTCTCCCAATAGCCCAGTATGAATCCCCAAACTAATCCCACAGCCCCGCTCTCCCAATAGCCTAGTATCAATCCCAAACTAATCCCACTGCCCCGCTCTCTCCCCATAGCCCAGTACCAACCCCCAAACTAATCCCACTGGCCCATCTCTCCCCATAGCCCAGTACCAACCCCCAAACTAATCCCACTGCTCCGCTCTCCCCATAGCCCTGTATCAATCCCAAACTAATCCCACTGCCCCACTCTCTCCCCATAGCCCTGTATCAATTCCAAACTAATCCCACTGTCCCGCTCTCTCCCCATAGCCCTGTATCAATCCCCAAAGTAATCCCACTGCCCCGCTCTCTCCCCATAGCCCTTTATCAATCCCCAAACTAATCCCACTGTCCCGCTCTCTCCCCATAGCCCAGTATCATTCCCCAAACTAATCCCACTGCCCCGTTTTCTCCCCATAGCCCTGCACCAATCCCCAATCTAATCCCACTGTCCCACACTCTCCCCATAGCCCAGTATCAATCCCAAAGTAATCCCACTGTCCCGCTCTCTCCCCATAGCTCAGTATCAATCCCCAAACTAATCCCACTGTCCCGCTCTCTCCCCATAGGCCAGTACCAATCCCCAAACTAATCCCACTCTCCCGCTCTCTCCCCATAGCCCAGTATCAATCCCAAACTAATCCCACTGCCCCGCTCATTCCCCATAGCCCTGTATCAATCCAAAACTAATCCCACTGCCCCGCTCTCTCCGCATAGCCCAGTACCAACCCCAAAACTAATCCCAATGCCCCACTCTCTCCCCATAGCCCAGTACCAAACCCCAAATTAATCCCACTGTCCCGTCTCTCCCCATAGCCCAGAACCAACCCCCAAACAAATCCCACTGCCCCGTCTCTCCCCATAGCCCAGTACCAACCCCCAAACTAATCCCTCTGTCCCGATTCACTCCTAGCCCAGTACCAACCCCCAAACTAATCCCATTGTCCCGCTCCCTCCCCATAGCCCAGTACCAACCCCCAAACTAATCCCACTGCCCCACTCTCTCCCCATAGCCCTGTATCAATCCTAAACTAATCCCACTGTCCCACTCTCTCACCAATGCCGAGTATCAATCCCAAACTAATCCCACTGCCCCGTCTCTCCCCATAGCCCAGTACCAAACCCAAACTAATCCCACTGTCCCGCTCTCTCCCCATAGCACAGTACCAACACCCAAACTAATCCCACTGTCACGTCTCTCCCGATAGATCAGTACCAACCCCCAAACTAATCCCACTGCCCCGACTCTCCCCATATCTCAGTACCAACCCCCAAACTAATCCCACTGCCCCGTCTCTCCCCATAGCCCAGTACCAACCCCCAAACTAATCCCAATGTCCCGTCACTCCCCACAGCCCAGTACCAACCCCCAAACAAATCCCACTGCCCCGCTCTCTCCCCATAGCCCTGTATCAATCCCAAACTAATCCCACTGCCCCATTCTCTCCCCATCGCCCAGTATCAATCCCAAACTAATCCCACTGTCCCGTCTCTACCCATAGCCCAGTATCAATCCCAAACTAATCCCACTGCCCCGCTCTCTTCCCATAGCCCTGTATCAATCCCCAAACAAATCCCACTGCCCCGCTCTCTCCCCATAGCCCAGTATCAATCCCAAACTAATCCCATAGTCCCGTCTCTACCCATAGTCCAGTATCATTCCCAAACTAATCCCACTGTCCCGTCTCTCCCCATAGCCCAGTACCAACCCCCAAACTAATCCCACTGCCCCGCTTTCTCCCCATAGCCCAGTACCAACCCCCAAACTAATCCCACTGCCCCGCTCTCTTCCCATAGCCCTGTATCAAACCCCAAACTAATCCCACTGCCCCACTCTCTCCCCATAGCCCTGTATCAATCCCAACCATCCCGTCTCTCCCCATACCCCAGTACCAACCCCCAAACTAATCCCACTGCCCCGCTCTCTTCCCATAGCCCTGTATCAAACCCCAAACTAATCCCACTGCCCCACTCTCTCCCCATAGCCCTGTAATGATCCCAAACTAATTCCACTGCCCCGCTCTCTCCCCATAGCCCTGTAATGATCCCAAACTAATCCCACTGCCCCGCTCTCTCCCCATAGCCCTGTATCAATCCCCAAACTAATCCCACTGCCCCGTTCTGTCCCCATAGCCCTGTATCAATCCCCAAACTAATCCCACTGCCCCGCTCTCTCCCCATAGCCCTGTATCAATCCCCAAACTAATCCCACTGTCCCGCTCTCTCCCCATAGCACAGTATCAATTCCCAAACTAATCCCACTGTCCCGCTCTCTCCCCATAGGCCAGTATCAATCCCAAACTAATCCCACTGCCCCGCTCTCTCCCCATAGCCCAGTACCAACCCCCAAACTAATCCCACTGGCCCATCTCTCCCCATAGCCCTGTACCAACCCCCAAACTAATCCCACTGCTCCTCTCTCCCCATAGCCCTGTATCAATCCCAAACTAATCCCACTGCCCCACTCTCTCCCCATAGCCCTGTATCAATTCCAAACTAATCCCACTGTCCCGCTCTCTCCCCATAGCCCTGTATCAATCCCCAAAGTAATCCCACTGCCCCGCTCTCTCCCCATAGCCCTTTATCAATCCCCAAACTAATCCCACTGTCCCGCTCTCTCCCCATAGCCCAGTATCATTCCCCAAACTAATCCCACTGCCCCGTTCTCTCCCCATAGCCCTGTACCAATCCCCAATCTAATCCCACTGTCCCACACTCTCCCCATAGCCCAGTATCAATCCCCAAAGTAATCCCACTGTCCCGCTCTCTCCCCATAGCTCAGTATCAATCCCCAAACTAATCCCACTGTCCCGCTCTCTCCCCATAGGCCAGTACCAATCCCCAAACTAATCCCACTCTCCCGCTCTCTCCCCATAGCCCAGTACCAAACCCCAAATTAATCCCACTGTCCCGTCTCTCCCCATAGCCCAGTACCAACCCACAAACTAATCCCACTGCCCCGCTTTCTCCCCATAGCCCTGTATCAAACCCCAAACTAATCCCACTGCCCCACTCTCTCCCCATAGCCCTGTAATGATCCCAAACTAATCCCACTGCCCCACTCTCTCCCCATAGCCCTGTATCAATCCCAACAGTCCCGTCTCTCCCCATACCCCAGTACCAACCCCCAAACTAATCCCACTGCCCCGCTCTCTTCCCATAGCCCTGTATCAAACCCCAAACTAATCCCACTGCCCCACTCTCTCCCCATAGCCCTGTAATGATCCCAAACTAATCCCACTGCCCCGCTCTCTCCCCATAGCCCTGTAATGATCCCAAACTAATCCCACTGCCCCGCTCTCTCCCCATAGCCCTGTATCAATCCCCAAACTAATCCCACTGCCCCGTTCTGTCCCCATAGCCCTGTATCAATCCCCAAACTAATCCCACTGCCCCGCTCTCTCCCCATAGCCCTGTATCAATCCCCAAACTAATCCCACTGTCCCGCTCTCTCCCCATAGCTCAGTATCAATTCCCAAACTAATCCCACTGTCCCGCTCTCTCCCCATAGGCCAGTATCAATCCCCAAACTAATCCCACTTTCCCGCTCTCTCCCCATAGCCCAGTATCAATCCCAAACTAATCCAACTGCCCTGCTCTCTCCCCATAGCCCTGTATCAAGCCCCAAACTAATCCCACAGCCCCGCTCTCTCCCCATAGCCCTGTATCAATCCCAAACTAATCCCACTGCCCCGCTCTCCCAATAGCCCAGTATCAATCCCCATACTAATCCCACTGCCCCGCTCTCTCCCCATAGCCCTGTATCAATCCCCAAACTAATCCCACTGCCCCGCTCTCCCAATAGCCCTGTATCAATCCCCAAACTAATCCCACTGCCCCGCTCTCCCAATAGCCTAGTATCAATCCCAAACTAATCCCACTGCCCCGCTCTATCCCCATAGCCCTGTATCAATCCCCAAACTAATCCCACTGCCCCGCTCTCTCCCCATAGCCCAGTAACAAACCCAAACTAATCCCACTGTCCCGTCTCTCCCCATAGCTCTGTATCAACCCACAAACTACTCACACTTACCCGCTCTCTCCCCATAGCCCTGCATCAATCCGAAACTAATCCCACTGCCCCGCTCTCTTCCCATAGCCCTATATCAATCCCAAACTAATCCCACTGCCCCGGTCTCTCCCCATAGCCTTGTATCAATCCCCAAACTAATCCCACTGCCCCGTTCTCTCCCCATAGCCCTGTATCAATCCCCAAACTAATCCCACTGCCCCGCTCTTGTTCCATAGCCCAATATCAACCCCCAAACTAATCCCAATGCCCCGCTCTCCCCATAGCCTAGTATCAACCCCAAAACTAATCCCACTTCCCCACTCTCTCCCCATAGCCCTGTATTGATCCCAAACTAATCTCACTGTCCCGCTCTCTCCCCATAGCCCAGTATCAATCTCCAAACTAATCCCACTACACCGTTCTCTCCCCATAGCCCAGTATCGATCCCCAAACTAATCCCACTGCCCCGCTCTCTCTCCATAGCCCAGTATCAAAATCCCCAAACTATTCCCACTGCCCCGCTCTCTCCCCATAGCCCTTTATCAATCCGCAAACTAATCCCACCACCCTGCTCTTGCTCCATAGCCCTGTATCAACCCCCAAACTAATCCCACTGTCCCGCTCTCTCCCCATAGCCCTGTATCAACCCCCAACTAATCCCACTGCCCCGCTCTCCCAATAGCCCAGTATGAATCCCCAAACTAATCCCACAGCCCCGCTCTCCCAATAGCCTAGTATCAATCCCAAACTAATCCCACTGCCCCGCTCTCTCCCCATAGCCCAGTACCAACCCCCAAACTAATCCCACTGGCCCATCTCTCCCCATAGCCCAGTACCAACCCCCAAACTAATCCCACTGCTCCGCTCTCCCCATAGCCCTGTATCAATCCCAAACTAATCCCACTGCCCCACTCTCTCCCCATAGCCCTGTATCAATTCCAAACTAATCCCACTGTCCCGCTCTCTCCCCATAGCCCTGTATCAATCCCCAAAGTAATCCCACTGCCCCGCTCTCTCCCCATAGCCCTTTATCAATCCCCAAACTAATCCCACTGTCCCGCTCTCTCCCCATAGCCCAGTATCATTCCCCAAACTAATCCCACTGCCCCGTTTTCTCCCCATAGCCCTGCACCAATCCCCAATCTAATCCCACTGTCCCACACTCTCCCCATAGCCCAGTATCAATCCCAAAGTAATCCCACTGTCCCGCTCTCTCCCCATAGCTCAGTATCAATCCCCAAACTAATCCCACTGTCCCGCTCTCTCCCCATAGGCCAGTACCAATCCCCAAACTAATCCCACTCTCCCGCTCTCTCCCCATAGCCCAGTATCAATCCCAAACTAATCCCACTGCCCCGCTCATTCCCCATAGCCCTGTATCAATCCAAAACTAATCCCACTGCCCCGCTCTCTCCGCATAGCCCAGTACCAACCCCAAAACTAATCCCAATGCCCCACTCTCTCCCCATAGCCCAGTACCAAACCCCAAATTAATCCCACTGTCCCGTCTCTCCCCATAGCCCAGAACCAACCCCCAAACAAATCCCACTGCCCCGTCTCTCCCCATAGCCCAGTACCAACCCCCAAACTAATCCCTCTGTCCCGATTCACTCCTAGCCCAGTACCAACCCCCAAACTAATCCCATTGTCCCGCTCCCTCCCCATAGCCCAGTACCAACCCCCAAACTAATCCCACTGCCCCACTCTCTCCCCATAGCCCTGTATCAATCCTAAACTAATCCCACTGTCCCACTCTCTCACCAATGCCGAGTATCAATCCCAAACTAATCCCACTGCCCCGTCTCTCCCCATAGCCCAGTACCAAACCCAAACTAATCCCACTGTCCCGCTCTCTCCCCATAGCACAGTACCAACACCCAAACTAATCCCACTGTCACGTCTCTCCCGATAGATCAGTACCAACCCCCAAACTAATCCCACTGCCCCGACTCTCCCCATATCTCAGTACCAACCCCCAAACTAATCCCACTGCCCCGTCTCTCCCCATAGCCCAGTACCAACCCCCAAACTAATCCCAATGTCCCGTCACTCCCCACAGCCCAGTACCAACCCCCAAACAAATCCCACTGCCCCGCTCTCTCCCCATAGCCCTGTATCAATCCCAAACTAATCCCACTGCCCCATTCTCTCCCCATCGCCCAGTATCAATCCCAAACTAATCCCACTGTCCCGTCTCTACCCATAGCCCAGTATCAATCCCAAACTAATCCCACTGCCCCGCTCTCTTCCCATAGCCCTGTATCAATCCCCAAACAAATCCCACTGCCCCGCTCTCTCCCCATAGCCCAGTATCAATCCCAAACTAATCCCATAGTCCCGTCTCTACCCATAGTCCAGTATCATTCCCAAACTAATCCCACTGTCCCGTCTCTCCCCATAGCCCAGTACCAACCCCCAAACTAATCCCACTGCCCCGCTTTCTCCCCATAGCCCAGTACCAACCCCCAAACTAATCCCACTGCCCCGCTCTCTTCCCATAGCCCTGTATCAAACCCCAAACTAATCCCACTGCCCCACTCTCTCCCCATAGCCCTGTATCAATCCCAACCATCCCGTCTCTCCCCATACCCCAGTACCAACCCCCAAACTAATCCCACTGCCCCGCTCTCTTCCCATAGCCCTGTATCAAACCCCAAACTAATCCCACTGCCCCACTCTCTCCCCATAGCCCTGTAATGATCCCAAACTAATTCCACTGCCCCGCTCTCTCCCCATAGCCCTGTAATGATCCCAAACTAATCCCACTGCCCCGCTCTCTCCCCATAGCCCTGTATCAATCCCCAAACTAATCCCACTGCCCCGTTCTGTCCCCATAGCCCTGTATCAATCCCCAAACTAATCCCACTGCCCCGCTCTCTCCCCATAGCCCTGTATCAATCCCCAAACTAATCCCACTGTCCCGCTCTCTCCCCATAGCACAGTATCAATTCCCAAACTAATCCCACTGTCCCGCTCTCTCCCCATAGGCCAGTATCAATCCCAAACTAATCCCACTGCCCCGCTCTCCCAATAGCCCAGTATGAATCCCCAAACTAATCCCACAGCCCCGCTCTCCCAATAGCCTAGTATCAATCCCAAACTAATCCCACTGCCCCGCTCTCTCCCCATAGCCCAGTACCAACCCCCAAACTAATCCCACTGGCCCATCTCTCCCCATAGCCCTGTACCAACCCCCAAACTAATCCCACTGCTCCTCTCTCCCCATAGCCCTGTATCAATCCCAAACTAATCCCACTGCCCCACTCTCTCCCCATAGCCCTGTATCAATTCCAAACTAATCCCACTGTCCCGCTCTCTCCCCATAGCCCTGTATCAATCCCCAAAGTAATCCCACTGCCCCGCTCTCTCCCCATAGCCCTTTATCAATCCCCAAACTAATCCCACTGTCCCGCTCTCTCCCCATAGCACAGTATCATTCCCCAAACTAATCCCACTGCCCCGTTCTCTCCCCATAGCCCTGTACCAATCCCCAATCTAATCCCACTGTCCCACACTCTCCCCATAGCCCAGTATCAATCCCCAAAGTAATCCCACTGTCCCGCTCTCTCCCCATAGCTCAGTATCAATCCCCAAACTAATCCCACTGTCCCGCTCTCTCCCCATAGGCCAGTACCAATCCCCAAACTAATCCCACTCTCCCGCTCTCTCCCCATAGCCCAGTACCAAACCCCAAATTAATCCCACTGTCCCGTCTCTCCCCATAGCCCAGAACCAACCCCCAAACAAATCCCACTGCCCCGTCTCTCCCCATAGCCCAGTACCAACCCCCAAACTAATCCCTCTGTCCCGATTCTCTCCATAGCCCTGTACCAACCCCCAAACTAATCCCATTGACCCGCTCCCTCCCCATAGCCCATTACCAACCCCCAAACTAATCCCACTGCCCCACTCTCTCCCCATAGCCCTGTATCAATCCTAAACTAATCCCACTGTCCCACTCTCTCACCAATGCCGAGTATCAATCCCAAACTAATCCCACTGCCCCGTCTCTCCCCATAGCCCAGTACCAAACCCAAACTAATCCCACTGTCCCGCTCTCTCCCCATAGCCCAGTACCAACACCCAAACTAATCCCACTGTCACGTCTCTCCCGATAGATCAGTACCAACCCCCAAACTAATCCCACTGCCCCGACTCTCCCCATATCTCAGTACCAACCCCCAAACTAATCCCACTGCCCCGTCTCTCCCCATAGCCCAGTACCAACCCCCAAACTAATCCCAATGTCCCGTCACTCCCCACAGCCCAGTACCAACCCCCAAACTAATCCCACTGCCCCGCTCTCTCCCCATAGCCCTGTATCAATCCCAAACTAATCCCACTGCCCCATTCTCTCCCCATCGCCCAGTATCAATCCCAAACTAATCCCACTGTCCCGTCTCTACCCATAGCCCAGTATCAATCCCAAACTAATCCCACTGCCCCGCTCTCTTCCCATAGCCCTGTATCAATCCCCAAACAAATCCCACTGCCCCGCTCTCTCCCCATAGCCCAGTATCAATCCCAAACTAATCCCATAGTCCCGTCTCTACCCATAGTCCAGTATCATTCCCAAACTAATCCCACTGTCCCGTCTCTCCCCATAGCCCAGTACCAACCCCCAAACTAATCCCACTGCCCCGCTTTCTCCCCATAGCCCATTACCAACCCCCAAACTAATCCCACTGCCCCGCTCTCTTCCCATAGCCCTGTATCAAACCCCAAACTAATCCCACTGCCCCACTCTCTCCCCATAGCCCTGTATCAATCCCAACCATCCCGTCTCTCCCCATACCCCAGTACCAACCCCCAAACTAATCCCACTGCCCCGCTCTCTTCCCATAGCCCTGTATCAAACCCCAAACTAATCCCACTGCCCCACTCTCTCCCCATAGCCCTGTAATGATCCCAAACTAATTCCACTGCCCCGCTCTCTCCCCATAGCCCTGTAATGATCCCAAACTAATCCCACTGCCCCGCTCTCTCCCCATAGCCCTGTATCAATCCCCAAACTAATCCCACTGCCCCGTTCTGTCCCCATAGCCCTGTATCAATCCCCAAACTAATCCCACTGCCCCGCTCTCTCCCCATAGCCCTGTATCAATCCCCAAACTAATCCCACTGTCCCGCTCTCTCCCCATAGCTCAGTATCAATTCCCAAACTAATCCCACTGTCCCGCTCTCTCCCCAGAGGCCAGTATCAATCCCAAACTAATCCCACTTTCCCGCTCTCTCCTCACAGCCCTGTATCAAGCCCCAAACTAATCCAACAGCCCCACTCTCTCCCCATAGCCCTGTATCAATCCCAAACTAATCCCACTGCCCCGCTCTCCCAATAGCCCAGTATCAATCCCCATACTAATCCCACTGCCCCGCTCTCTCCCCATAGCCCTGTATCAATCCCCAAGCTAATCCCACTGCCCCGCACTCTCCACATAGCCCTGTATCAATCCCCAAACTAATCCCACTGTCCCGTCTCTCCCCATAGCCCAGTACCAACCCCCAAACTAATCCCACTGCCCCTCTCTCCCCATAGCCCTGTATCAATCCCAAACTAATCCCAATGTCCCGCTCTCTCCCCATAGCCCAGTATCAATCTCCAAACTAATCCCACTGCCCCACTCTCTCCCCATAGCCCTGTATCGATCCCCAAACTAATCCCACTGCCCCACTCTCTCCCCATAGCCCTGTATCAATACCAAACTAATCCCAATGCCCCGCTCACTGCCCATCGCCCTGTATCAATCCCAAACTAATCCCACTGCCCCGCTCTCTCCCCATAGCCCTGTATCAATCCCCAAACTAAACCCACTGCCCAGCTCTCGTTCCATAGCCCTATATCAACCCCCAAACGAATCCCAATGCCCCACTCTCTACCCATAGCTCTGTATCAACCCACAAACTACTCACACTGCCCCGCTCTCTCCCCATAGCCCTGCATCAATCCAAAACTAATCCCACTGCCCCGCTCTCTTCCCATAGCCCTATATCAATCCCAAACTAATCCCACTGCCCCGGTCTCTCCCCATAGCCCTGTATCAATCCCCAAACTAATCCCACTGCCCCGTTCTCTCCCCATAGCCCTGTATCAATCCCCAAACTAATCCCACTGCCCCGCTCTTGTTCCATAGCCCAATATCAACCCCCAAACTAATCCCAATGCCCCGCTCTCCCCATAGCCTAGTATCAACCCCAAAACTAATCCCACTTCCCCACTCTCTCCCCATAGCCCTGTATTGATCCCAAACTAATCTCACTGTCCCGCTCTCTCCCCATAGCCCAGTATCAATCTCCAAACTAATCCCACTACACCGTTCTCTCCCCATAGCCCAGTATCGATCCCCAAACTAATCCCACTGCCCCGCTCTCTCTCCATAGCCCAGTATCAAAATCCCCAAACTATTCCCACTGCCCCGCTCTCTCCCCATAGCCCTTTATCAATCCGCAAACTAATCCCACCACCCTGCTCTTGCTCCATAGCCCTGTATCAACCCCCAAAACTAATCCCACTGTCCCGCTCTCTCCCCATAGCCCTGTATCAACCCCCAACTAATCCCACTGCCCCGCTCTCCCAATAGCCCAGTATGAATCCCCAAACTAATCCCACTGCCCCGCTCTCCCAATAGCCTAGTATCAATCCCAAACTAATCCCACTGCCCCGCTCTCTCCCCATAGCCCTGTATCAATCCCCAAACTAATCCCACTGCCCCGTTCTCTCCCCATAGCCCAGTACCAACCCCCAAACTAATCCCACTGGCCCATCTCTCCCCATAGCCCAGTACCAACCCCCAAACTAATCCCACTGCTCCTCTCTCCCCATAGCCCTGTATCAATCCCAAACTAATCCCACTGTCCCACTCTCTCCCCATAGCCCTGTATCAATTCCAAACTAATCCCACTGTCCCACTCTCTCCCCATAGCCCTGTATCAATCCCAAACTAATCCCACTGTCCCGTCTCTACCCATAGCCCAGTATCAATCCCAAACTAATCCCACTGCCCCGCTCTCTCCCCATAGCCCTGTATCAATCCCGAAACAAATCCCACTGTCCCACACTCTCCCCATAGGCCAGTATCAATCCCAAACTAATCCCATAGTCCCGTCTCTACCCATAGTCCAGTATCATTCCCAAACTAATCCCACTGTCCCGTCTCTCCCCATAGCCCAGTACCAACCCACAAACTAATCCCACTGCCCCGCTCTCTCCCCATAGCCCTGTATCAATCCCCAAACTAATCCCACTGCCCCGCTCTCCCAATAGCCCTGTATCAATCCCCAAACTAATCCCACTGCCCCGCTCTCCCAATAGCCTAGTATCAATCCCAAACTAATCCCACTGCCCCGCTCTATCCCCATAGCCCTGTATCAATCCCCAAACTAATCCCACTGCCCCGCTCTCTCCCCATAGCCCAGTAACAAACCCAAACTAATCCCACTGTCCCGTCTCTCCCCATAGCTCTGTATCAACCCACAAACTACTCACACTTACCCGCTCTCTCCCCATAGCCCTGCATCAATCCGAAACTAATCCCACTGCCCCGCTCTCTTCCCATAGCCCTATATCAATCCCAAACTAATCCCACTGCCCCGGTCTCTCCCCATAGCCTTGTATCAATCCCCAAACTAATCCCACTGCCCCGTTCTCTCCCCATAGCCCTGTATCAATCCCCAAACTAATCCCACTGCCCCGCTCTTGTTCCATAGCCCAATATCAACCCCCAAACTAATCCCAATGCCCCGCTCTCCCCATAGCCTAGTATCAACCCCAAAACTAATCCCACTTCCCCACTCTCTCCCCATAGCCCTGTATTGATCCCAAACTAATCTCACTGTCCCGCTCTCTCCCCATAGCCCAGTATCAATCTCCAAACTAATCCCACTACACCGTTCTCTCCCCATAGCCCAGTATCGATCCCCAAACTAATCCCACTGCCCCGCTCTCTCTCCATAGCCCAGTATCAAAATCCCCAAACTATTCCCACTGCCCCGCTCTCTCCCCATAGCCCTTTATCAATCCGCAAACTAATCCCACCACCCTGCTCTTGCTCCATAGCCCTGTATCAACCCCCAAACTAATCCCACTGTCCCGCTCTCTCCCCATAGCCCTGTATCAACCCCCAACTAATCCCACTGCCCCGCTCTCCCAATAGCCCAGTATGAATCCCCAAACTAATCCCACAGCCCCGCTCTCCCAATAGCCTAGTATCAATCCCAAACTAATCCCACTGCCCCGCTCTCTCCCCATAGCCCAGTACCAACCCCCAAACTAATCCCACTGGCCCATCTCTCCCCATAGCCCAGTACCAACCCCCAAACTAATCCCACTGCTCCGCTCTCCCCATAGCCCTGTATCAATCCCAAACTAATCCCACTGCCCCACTCTCTCCCCATAGCCCTGTATCAATTCCAAACTAATCCCACTGTCCCGCTCTCTCCCCATAGCCCTGTATCAATCCCCAAAGTAATCCCACTGCCCCGCTCTCTCCCCATAGCCCTTTATCAATCCCCAAACTAATCCCACTGTCCCGCTCTCTCCCCATAGCCCAGTATCATTCCCCAAACTAATCCCACTGCCCCGTTTTCTCCCCATAGCCCTGCACCAATCCCCAATCTAATCCCACTGTCCCACACTCTCCCCATAGCCCAGTATCAATCCCAAAGTAATCCCACTGTCCCGCTCTCTCCCCATAGCTCAGTATCAATCCCCAAACTAATCCCACTGTCCCGCTCTCTCCCCATAGGCCAGTACCAATCCCCAAACTAATCCCACTCTCCCGCTCTCTCCCCATAGCCCAGTATCAATCCCAAACTAATCCCACTGCCCCGCTCATTCCCCATAGCCCTGTATCAATCCAAAACTAATCCCACTGCCCCGCTCTCTCCGCATAGCCCAGTACCAACCCCAAAACTAATCCCAATGCCCCACTCTCTCCCCATAGCCCAGTACCAAACCCCAAATTAATCCCACTGTCCCGTCTCTCCCCATAGCCCAGAACCAACCCCCAAACAAATCCCACTGCCCCGTCTCTCCCCATAGCCCAGTACCAACCCCCAAACTAATCCCTCTGTCCCGATTCACTCCTAGCCCAGTACCAACCCCCAAACTAATCCCATTGTCCCGCTCCCTCCCCATAGCCCAGTACCAACCCCCAAACTAATCCCACTGCCCCACTCTCTCCCCATAGCCCTGTATCAATCCTAAACTAATCCCACTGTCCCACTCTCTCACCAATGCCGAGTATCAATCCCAAACTAATCCCACTGCCCCGTCTCTCCCCATAGCCCAGTACCAAACCCAAACTAATCCCACTGTCCCGCTCTCTCCCCATAGCACAGTACCAACACCCAAACTAATCCCACTGTCACGTCTCTCCCGATAGATCAGTACCAACCCCCAAACTAATCCCACTGCCCCGACTCTCCCCATATCTCAGTACCAACCCCCAAACTAATCCCACTGCCCCGTCTCTCCCCATAGCCCAGTACCAACCCCCAAACTAATCCCAATGTCCCGTCACTCCCCACAGCCCAGTACCAACCCCCAAACAAATCCCACTGCCCCGCTCTCTCCCCATAGCCCTGTATCAATCCCAAACTAATCCCACTGCCCCATTCTCTCCCCATCGCCCAGTATCAATCCCAAACTAATCCCACTGTCCCGTCTCTACCCATAGCCCAGTATCAATCCCAAACTAATCCCACTGCCCCGCTCTCTTCCCATAGCCCTGTATCAATCCCCAAACAAATCCCACTGCCCCGCTCTCTCCCCATAGCCCAGTATCAATCCCAAACTAATCCCATAGTCCCGTCTCTACCCATAGTCCAGTATCATTCCCAAACTAATCCCACTGTCCCGTCTCTCCCCATAGCCCAGTACCAACCCCCAAACTAATCCCACTGCCCCGCTTTCTCCCCATAGCCCAGTACCAACCCCCAAACTAATCCCACTGCCCCGCTCTCTTCCCATAGCCCTGTATCAAACCCCAAACTAATCCCACTGCCCCACTCTCTCCCCATAGCCCTGTATCAATCCCAACCATCCCGTCTCTCCCCATACCCCAGTACCAACCCCCAAACTAATCCCACTGCCCCGCTCTCTTCCCATAGCCCTGTATCAAACCCCAAACTAATCCCACTGCCCCACTCTCTCCCCATAGCCCTGTAATGATCCCAAACTAATTCCACTGCCCCGCTCTCTCCCCATAGCCCTGTAATGATCCCAAACTAATCCCACTGCCCCGCTCTCTCCCCATAGCCCTGTATCAATCCCCAAACTAATCCCACTGCCCCGTTCTGTCCCCATAGCCCTGTATCAATCCCCAAACTAATCCCACTGCCCCGCTCTCTCCCCATAGCCCTGTATCAATCCCCAAACTAATCCCACTGTCCCGCTCTCTCCCCATAGCACAGTATCAATTCCCAAACTAATCCCACTGTCCCGCTCTCTCCCCATAGGCCAGTATCAATCCCAAACTAATCCCACTGCCCCGCTCTCCCAATAGCCCAGTATGAATCCCCAAACTAATCCCACAGCCCCGCTCTCCCAATAGCCTAGTATCAATCCCAAACTAATCCCACTGCCCCGCTCTCTCCCCATAGCCCAGTACCAACCCCCAAACTAATCCCACTGGCCCATCTCTCCCCATAGCCCTGTACCAACCCCCAAACTAATCCCACTGCTCCTCTCTCCCCATAGCCCTGTATCAATCCCAAACTAATCCCACTGCCCCACTCTCTCCCCATAGCCCTGTATCAATTCCAAACTAATCCCACTGTCCCGCTCTCTCCCCATAGCCCTGTATCAATCCCCAAAGTAATCCCACTGCCCCGCTCTCTCCCCATAGCCCTTTATCAATCCCCAAACTAATCCCACTGTCCCGCTCTCTCCCCATAGCACAGTATCATTCCCCAAACTAATCCCACTGCCCCGTTCTCTCCCCATAGCCCTGTACCAATCCCCAATCTAATCCCACTGTCCCACACTCTCCCCATAGCCCAGTATCAATCCCCAAAGTAATCCCACTGTCCCGCTCTCTCCCCATAGCTCAGTATCAATCCCCAAACTAATCCCACTGTCCCGCTCTCTCCCCATAGGCCAGTACCAATCCCCAAACTAATCCCACTCTCCCGCTCTCTCCCCATAGCCCAGTACCAAACCCCAAATTAATCCCACTGTCCCGTCTCTCCCCATAGCCCAGAACCAACCCCCAAACAAATCCCACTGCCCCGTCTCTCCCCATAGCCCAGTACCAACCCCCAAACTAATCCCTCTGTCCCGATTCTCTCCATAGCCCAGTACCAACCCCCAAACTAATCCCATTGACCCGCTCCCTCCCCATAGCCCATTACCAACCCCCAAACTAATCCCACTGCCCCACTCTCTCCCCATAGCCCTGTATCAATCCTAAACTAATCCCACTGTCCCACTCTCTCACCAATGCCGAGTATCAATCCCAAACTAATCCCACTGCCCCGTCTCTCCCCATAGCCCAGTACCAAACCCAAACTAATCCCACTGTCCCGCTCTCTCCCCATAGCCCAGTACCAACACCCAAACTAATCCCACTGTCACGTCTCTCCCGATAGATCAGTACCAACCCCCAAACTAATCCCACTGCCCCGACTCTCCCCATATCTCAGTACCAACCCCCAAACTAATCCCACTGCCCCGTCTCTCCCCATAGCCCAGTACCAACCCCCAAACTAATCCCAATGTCCCGTCACTCCCCACAGCCCAGTACCAACCCCCAAACTAATCCCACTGCCCCGCTCTCTCCCCATAGCCCTGTATCAATCCCAAACTAATCCCACTGCCCCATTCTCTCCCCATCGCCCAGTATCAATCCCAAACTAATCCCACTGTCCCGTCTCTACCCATAGCCCAGTATCAATCCCAAACTAATCCCACTGCCCCGCTCTCTTCCCATAGCCCTGTATCAATCCCCAAACAAATCCCACTGCCCCGCTCTCTCCCCATAGCCCAGTATCAATCCCAAACTAATCCCATAGTCCCGTCTCTACCCATAGTCCAGTATCATTCCCAAACTAATCCCACTGTCCCGTCTCTCCCCATAGCCCAGTACCAACCCCCAAACTAATCCCACTGCCCCGCTTTCTCCCCATAGCCCATTACCAACCCCCAAACTAATCCCACTGCCCCGCTCTCTTCCCATAGCCCTGTATCAAACCCCAAACTAATCCCACTGCCCCACTCTCTCCCCATAGCCCTGTATCAATCCCAACCATCCCGTCTCTCCCCATACCCCAGTACCAACCCCCAAACTAATCCCACTGCCCCGCTCTCTTCCCATAGCCCTGTATCAAACCCCAAACTAATCCCACTGCCCCACTCTCTCCCCATAGCCCTGTAATGATCCCAAACTAATTCCACTGCCCCGCTCTCTCCCCATAGCCCTGTAATGATCCCAAACTAATCCCACTGCCCCGCTCTCTCCCCATAGCCCTGTATCAATCCCCAAACTAATCCCACTGCCCCGTTCTGTCCCCATAGCCCTGTATCAATCCCCAAACTAATCCCACTGCCCCGCTCTCTCCCCATAGCCCTGTATCAATCCCCAAACTAATCCCACTGTCCCGCTCTCTCCCCATAGCTCAGTATCAATTCCCAAACTAATCCCACTGTCCCGCTCTCTCCCCATAGGCCAGTATCAATCCCAAACTAATCCCACTTTCCCGCTCTCTCCTCACAGCCCTGTATCAAGCCCCAAACTAATCCAACAGCCCCACTCTCTCCCCATAGCCCTGTATCAATCCCAAACTAATCCCACTGCCCCGCTCTCCCAATAGCCCAGTATCAATCCCCATACTAATCCCACTGCCCCGCTCTCTCCCCATAGCCCTGTATCAATCCCCAAGCTAATCCCACTGCCCCGCACTCTCCACATAGCCCTGTATCAATCCCCAAACTAATCCCACTGTCCCGTCTCTCCCCATAGCCCAGTACCAACCCCCAAACTAATCCCACTGCCCCTCTCTCCCCATAGCCCTGTATCAATCCCAAACTAATCCCAATGTCCCGCTCTCTCCCCATAGCCCAGTATCAATCTCCAAACTAATCCCACTGCCCCACTCTCTCCCCATAGCCCTGTATCGATCCCCAAACTAATCCCACTGCCCCACTCTCTCCCCATAGCCCTGTATCAATACCAAACTAATCCCAATGCCCCGCTCACTGCCCATCGCCCTGTATCAATCCCAAACTAATCCCACTGCCCCGCTCTCTCCCCATAGCCCTGTATCAATCCCCAAACTAAACCCACTGCCCAGCTCTCGTTCCATAGCCCTATATCAACCCCCAAACTAATCCCAATGCCCCACTCTCTACCCATAGCTCTGTATCAACCCACAAACTACTCACACTGCCCCGCTCTCTCCCCATAGCCCTGCATCAATCCAAAACTAATCCCACTGCCCCGCTCTCTTCCCATAGCCCTATATCAATCCCAAACTAATCCCACTGCCCCGGTCTCTCCCCATAGCCCTGTATCAATCCCCAAACTAATCCCACTGCCCCGTTCTCTCCCCATAGCCCTGTATCAATCCCCAAACTAATCCCACTGCCCCGCTCTTGTTCCATAGCCCAATATCAACCCCCAAACTAATCCCAATGCCCCGCTCTCCCCATAGCCTAGTATCAACCCCAAAACTAATCCCACTTCCCCACTCTCTCCCCATAGCCCTGTATTGATCCCAAACTAATCTCACTGTCCCGCTCTCTCCCCATAGCCCAGTATCAATCTCCAAACTAATCCCACTACACCGTTCTCTCCCCATAGCCCAGTATCGATCCCCAAACTAATCCCACTGCCCCGCTCTCTCTCCATAGCCCAGTATCAAAATCCCCAAACTATTCCCACTGCCCCGCTCTCTCCCCATAGCCCTTTATCAATCCGCAAACTAATCCCACCACCCTGCTCTTGCTCCATAGCCCTGTATCAACCCCCAAAACTAATCCCACTGTCCCGCTCTCTCCCCATAGCCCTGTATCAACCCCCAACTAATCCCACTGCCCCGCTCTCCCAATAGCCCAGTATGAATCCCCAAACTAATCCCACTGCCCCGCTCTCCCAATAGCCTAGTATCAATCCCAAACTAATCCCACTGCCCCGCTCTCTCCCCATAGCCCTGTATCAATCCCCAAACTAATCCCACTGCCCCGTTCTCTCCCCATAGCCCAGTACCAACCCCCAAACTAATCCCACTGGCCCATCTCTCCCCATAGCCCAGTACCAACCCCCAAACTAATCCCACTGCTCCTCTCTCCCCATAGCCCTGTATCAATCCCAAACTAATCCCACTGTCCCACTCTCTCCCCATAGCCCTGTATCAATTCCAAACTAATCCCACTGTCCCACTCTCTCCCCATAGCCCTGTATCAATCCCAAACTAATCCCACTGTCCCGTCTCTACCCATAGCCCAGTATCAATCCCAAACTAATCCCACTGCCCCGCTCTCTCCCCATAGCCCTGTATCAATCCCGAAACAAATCCCACTGTCCCACACTCTCCCCATAGGCCAGTATCAATCCCAAACTAATCCCATAGTCCCGTCTCTACCCATAGTCCAGTATCATTCCCAAACTAATCCCACTGTCCCGTCTCTCCCCATAGCCCAGTACCAACCCACAAACTAATCCCACTGCCCCGCTTTCTCCCCATAGCCCTGTATCAAACCCCAAACTAATCCCACTGCCCCACTCTCTCCCCATAGCCCTGTAATGATCCCAAACTAATCCCACTGCCCCACTCTCTCCCCATAGCCCTGTATCAATCCCAACAGTCCCGTCTCTCCCCATACCCCAGTACCAACCCCCAAACTAATCCCACTGCCCCGCTCTCTTCCCATAGCCCTGTATCAAACCCCAAACTAATCCCACTGCCCCACTCTCTCCCCATAGCCCTGTAATGATCCCAAACTAATCCCACTGCCCCGCTCTCTCCCCATAGCCCTGTAATGATCCCAAACTAATCCCACTGCCCCGCTCTCTCCCCATAGCCCTGTATCAATCCCCAAACTAATCCCACTGCCCCGTTCTGTCCCCATAGCCCTGTATCAATCCCCAAACTAATCCCACTGCCCCGCTCTCTCCCCATAGCCCTGTATCAATCCCCAAACTAATCCCACTGTCCCGCTCTCTCCCCATAGCTCAGTATCAATTCCCAAACTAATCCCACTGTCCCGCTCTCTCCCCATAGGCCAGTATCAATCCCCAAACTAATCCCACTTTCCCGCTCTCTCCCCATAGCCCAGTATCAATCCCAAACTAATCCAACTGCCCTGCTCTCTCCCCATAGCCCTGTATCAAGCCCCAAACTAATCCCACAGCCCCGCTCTCTCCCCATCGCACTGTATCAATCCCAAACTAATCCCACTGCCCCGCTCTCCCAATAGCCCAGTATCAATCCCCATACTAATCCCACTGCCCCGCTCTCTCCCCATAGCCCTGTATCAATCCCCAAGCTAATCCCACAGCCCCGCACTCTCCACATAGCCCTGTATCAATCCCCAAACTAATCCCACTGCCCCGCTCTCCCAATAGCCCTGTATCAATCCCCAAACTAATCCCACTGCCCCGCTCTCCCAATAGCCTAGTATCAATCCCAAACTAATCCCACTGCCCCGCTCTCTCCCCATAGCCCTGTATCAATCCCCAAACTAATCCCACTGCCCCGCTCTCTCCCCATAGCCCAGTAACAAACCCAAACTAATCCCACTGTCCCGTCTCTCCCCATAGCTCTGTATCAACCCACAAACTACTCACACTGACCCGCTCTCTCCCCATAGCCCTGCATCAATCCGAAACTAATCCAACTGCCCCGCTCTCTTCCCATAGCCCTATATCAATCCCAAACTAATCCCACTGCCCCGGTCTCTCCCCATAGCCCTGTATCAATCCCCAAACTAATCCCACTGCCCCGTTCTCTCCCCATAGCCCTGTATCAATCCCCAAACTAATCCCACTGCCCCGCTCTTGTTCCATAGCCCAATATCAACCCCCAAACTAATCCCAATGCCCCGCTCTCCCCATAGCCTAGTATCAACACCCAAACTAATCCCACTTCCCCACTCTCTCCCCATAGCCCTGTATTGATCCCAAACTAATCTCACTGTCCCGCTCTCTTCGCATAGCCCAGCATCAATCTCCAAACTAATCCCACTACACCGTTCTCTCCCCATAGCCCAGTATCGATCCCCAAACTAATCCCACTGCCCCGCTCTCTCTCCATAGCCCAGTATCAAAATCCCCAAACTATTCCCACTGCCCCGCTCTCTCCCCATAGCCCTTTATCAATCCGCAAACTAATCCCACCACACTGCTCTTGCTCCATAGCCCTGTATCAACCCCCAAACTAATCCTACTGTCACGCTCTCTCCCCATAGCCCTGTATCAACCCCCAAACTAATCCCACTGCCCCGCTCTCCCAATAGCCCAGTATGAATCCCCAAACTAATCCCACTGCCCCGCTCTCCCAATAGCCCAGTATCAATCCCAAACTAATCCCACTGCCCCGCTCTCTCCCCATAGCCCTGTATCAATCCCCAAACTAATCCGACTGCCCCGTTCTCTCCCCATAGCCCAGTAACAAACCCAAACTAATCCCACTGTCCTGTCTCTCCCCATAGCCCAGTACCAACCCCCAAACTAATCCCACTGCTCCTCTCTCCCCGTAGCCCTGTATCAATCCCAAACTAATCCCACTGTCCCACTCTCTCCCCATAGCCCTGTATCAATTCCAAACTAATCCCACTGTCCCACTCTCTCCCCATAGCCCTGTATCAATCCCAAACTAATCCCAATGTCCCGCTCTCTCCCCATAGCCCAGTATCAACCCCCAAACTAATCCCACTTCCCCACTTTCTCCCCATAGCCCTGTATTGATCCAAAACTAATCTCACTGTCCCGCTCTCTCCCCATAGCCCAGTATCAATCTCCAAACTAATCCCACTACACCGTTCTCTCCCCATAGCCCAGTATCAATCCCAAACTAATCCCACTGCCCCGCTCATTCCCCATAGCCCTGTATCAATCCAAAACTAATCCCACTGCCCAGCTCTCTCCGCATAGCCCAGTACCAACCCCAAAACTAATCCCAATGCCCCACTCTCTCCCCATAGCCCAGTACCAAACCCCAAATTAATCCCACTGTCCCGTCTCTCCCCATAGCCCAGAACCAACCCCCAAACAAATACCACTGCCCCGTCTCTCCCCATAGCCCAGTACCAACCCCCAAACTAATCCCTCTGTCCCGATTCTCTCCATAGCCCAGTACCAACCCCCAAACTAATCCCATTGTCCCGCTCCCTCCCCATAGCCCAGTACCAACCCCCAAACTAAACCCACTGCCCCACTCTCTCCCCATAGCCCTGTATCAATCCCAAACTAATCCCACTGTCCCACTCTCTCACCATTGCCGAGTATCAATCCCAAACTAATCCCACTGACCCGTCTCTCCCCATAGCCCAGTACCAAACCCAAACTAATCCCACTGTCCCGCTCTCTCCCCATAGCCCAGTACCAACACCCAAACTAATCCCACTGTCACGTCTCTCCCGATAGATCAGTACCAACCCCCAAACTAATCCCACTGCCCCGACCCTCCCCATATCTCTGTACCAACCCCCAAACTAATCCCACTGCCCCGTCTCTCCCCATAGCCCAGTACCAACCCCCAAACTAATCCCAATGCCCCGTCACTCCCCACAGCCCAGTACCAACACCCAAACTAATCCCACTGCCCCGCTCTCTCCCCATAGCCCTGTATCAATCCCAAACTAATCCCACTGTCCCGTCTCTAGCCATAGCCCAGTATCAATCCCAAACTAATCCCACTGCCCCGCTCTCTCCCCATAGCCCTGTATCAATCCCCAAACAAATCCCACTGCCCCGCTCTCTCCCCATAGCCCAGTATCAATCCCAAACTAATCCCATAGTCCCGTCTCTACCCATAGTCCAGTATCATTCCCAAACTAATCCCACTGTCCCGTCTCTCCCCATAGCCCTGTACCAACCCACAAACTAATCCCACTGCCCCGCTTTCTCCCCATAGCCCAGTATCAATCTCCAAACTAATCCCACTACACCGTTCTCTCCCCATAGCCCAGTATCGATCCCCAAACTAATCCCACTGCCCCGCTCTCTCTCCATAGCCCAGTATCAAAATCCCCAAACTATTCCCACTGCCCCGCTCTCTCCCCATAGCCCTTTATCAATCCGCAATCTAATCCCACCACCCTGCTCTTGCTCCATAGCCCTGTATCAACCCCCAAACTAATCCCACTGTCCCGCTCTCTCCCCATAGCCCTGTATCAACCCCCAACTAATCCCACTGCCCCGCTCTCCCAATAGCCCAGTATGAATCCCCAAACTAATCCCACTGCCCCGCTCTCCCAATAGCCTAGTATCAATCCCAAACTAATCCCACTGCCCCGCTCTCTCCCCATAGCCCTGTATCAATCCCCAAACTAATCCCACTGCCCCGTTCTCTCCCCATAGCCCAGTACCAACCCCCAAACTAATCCCACTGGCCCATCTCTCCCCATAGCCCAGTACCAACCCCCAAACTAATCCCACTGCTCCTCTCTCCCCATAGCCCTGTATCAATCCCAAACTAATCCCACTGTCCCACTCTCTCCCCATAGCCCTGTATCAATCCCAAACTAATCCCACTGTCCCACTCTATCCCCATAGCCCTGTATCAATCCCAAACTAATCCCACTGTCCCGACTCTACCCATAGCCCAGTATCAATCCCAAACTAATCCCACTGCCCCGCTCTCTCCCCATAGCCCTGTATCAATCCCCAAACAAATCCCACTGCCCCGCTCTCTCCCCATAGGCCAGTATCAATCCCAAACTAATCCCATAGTTCCGTCTCTACCCATAGTCCAGTATCATTCCCAAACTAATCCCACTGTCCCGTCTCTCCCCATAGCCCAGTACCAACCCACAAACTAATCCCACTGCCCCGCGTTCTCCCCATAGCCCAGTACCAACCCCCAAACTAATCCCACTGCCCCGCTCTCTTCCCATAGCCCTGTATCAAACCCCAAACTAATCCCTCTGCCCCACTCTCTCCCCATAGCCCTGTTTCAATCCCAACCGTCCCGTCTCTCCCCATACCCCAGTACCAACCCCCAAACTAATCCCACTGCCCCGCTCTCTTCCCATAGCCCTGTATCAAACCCCAAACTAATCCCACTGCCCCACTCTCTCCCCATAGCCCTGTAATGATCCCAAACTAATCCCACTGCCCCGCTCTCTCCCCATAGCCCTGTAATGATCCCAAACTAATCCCACTGCCCCGCTCTCTCCCCATAGCCCTGTATCAATCCCCAAACTAATCCCACTGCCCCGTTCTGTCCCCATAGCCCTGTATCAATCCCCAAACTAATCCCACTGCCCCGCTCTCTCCCCATAGCCCTGTATCAATCCCCAAACTAATCCCACTGTCCCGCTCTCTCCCCATAGCTCAGTATCAATTCCCAAACTAATCCCACTGTCCCGCTCTCTCCCCATAGGCCAGTATCAATCCCCAAACTAATCCCACTTTCCCGCTCTCTCCCCATAGCCCAGTATCAATCCCAAACTAATCCAACTGCCCTGCTCTCTCCCCATAGCCCTGTATCAAGCCCCAAACTAATCCCACAGCCCCGCTCTCTCCCCGTAGCCCTGTATCAATCCCAAACATATCCCACTGCCCCGCTCTCCCAATAGCCCAGTATCAATCCCCATACTAATCCCACTGCCCCGCTCTCTCCCCATAGCCCTGTATCAATCCCCAAGCTAATCCCACAGCCCCGCACTCTCCACATAGCCCTGTATCAATCCCCAAACTAATCCCACTGCCCCGCTCTCCCAATAGCCTAGTATCAATCCCAAACTAATCTCACTGCCCCGCTCTTGTTCCATAGCCCAATATCAACCCCCAAACTAATCCCAATGCCCCGCTCTCCCCATAGCCTAGTATCAACCCCCAAACTAATCCCACTTCCCCACTCTCTCCCCATAGCCCTGTATTGATCCCAAACTAATCTCACTGTCCCGCTCTCTCCCCATAGCCCAGTATCAATCTCCAAACTAATCCCACTACACCGTTCTCTCCCCATAGCCCAGTATCGATCCCCAAACTAATCCCACTGCCCCGCTCTCTCTCCATAGCCCAGTATCAAAATCCCCAAACTATTCCCACTGCCCCGCTCTCTCCCCATAGCCCTTTATCAATCCGCAAACTAATCCCACCACCCTGCTCTTGCTCCATAGCCCTGTATCAACCCCCAAACTAATCCCACTGTCCCGCTCTCTCCCCATAGCCCTGTATCAACCCCCAAACTAATCCCACTGCCCCGCTCTCCCAAAGGCCCAGTATCAATCCCCAAACTAATCCCACTGCCCCGCTCTCCCAATAGCATAGTATCAATCCCAAACTAATCCCACTGCCCCGCTCTCCCAATAGCCTAGTATCAATACCAAACTAATCCCACTGCCCCGCTCTCTCCCCCTGGGCCCTGTATCAATCCCCAAACTAATCCCACTGCCCCGCTCTCTCCCCATAGCCCAGTAACAAACCCAAACTAATCCCACTGTCCCGTCTCTCCCCATAGCCCAGTACCAACCCCGAAACTAATCCCACTGCCCCTCTCTCCCCATAGCCCTCTATCAATCCCAAACTAATCCCACTGTCCCGCTCTCTCCCCATAGCCCAGTATCAATCCCCAAACTAATCCCACTGCCCCACTCTCTCCCCACAGCCCTGTATCGATCCCCAAACTAATCCCACTGCCCCACTCTCTCCCCATAGCCCTGTATCAATACCAAACTAATCCCAATGCCCCGCTCACTGCCCATCGCCCTGTATCAATCCCAAACTAATCCCACTGCCCCGCTCTCTCCCCATAGCCCTGTATCAATCCCCAAACTAATCCCACTGCCCAGCTCTCGTTCCATAGCCCTAAATCAACCCCCAAACTAATCCCAATGCCCCACTCTCTACCCATAGCTCTGTATCAACCCACAAACTACTCACACTGGCCCGCTCTCTCCCCATAGCCCTGCATCAATCCGAAACTAATCCCACTGCCCCGCTCTCTTCCCATAGCCCTATATCAATCCCAAACTAATCCCACTGCCCCGGTCTCTCCCCATAGCCCTGTATCAATCCCCAAACTAATCCCACTGCCCCGTTCTCTCCCCTTAGCCCTGTATCAATCCCCAAACTAATCCCACTGCCCCGCTCTTGTTCCATAGCCCAATATCAACCCCCAAACTAATCCCAATGCCCCGCTCTCCCCATAGCCTAGTATCAACCCCCAAACTAATCCCACTTCCCCACTCTCTCCCCATAGCCCTGTATTGATCCCAAACTAATCTCACTGTCCCGCTCTCTCCCCATAGCCCAGTATCAATCTCCAAACTAATCCCACTACACCGTTCTCTCCCCATAGCCCAGTATCGATCCCCAAACTAATCCCACTGCCCCGCTCTCTCTCCATAGCCCAGTATCAAAATCCCCAAACTATTCCCACTGCCCCGCTCTCTCCCCATAGCCCTTTATCAATCCGCAAACTAATCCCACCACCCTGCTCTTGCTCCATAGCCCTGTATCAACCCCCAAACTAATCCCACTGTCCCGCTCTCTCCCCATAGCCCTGTATCAACCCCCAAACTAATCCCACTGCCCCGCTCTCCCAATAGCCCAGTATCAATCCCCAAACTAATCCCACTGCCCCGCTCTCCCAATAGCCTAGTATCAATCCCAAACTAATCCCACTGCCCCGCTCTCTCCCCATAGCCCTGTATCAATCCCCAAACTAATCCGACTGCCCCGTTCTCTCCCCATGGCCCAGTAACAAACCCAAACTAATCCCACTGTCCTGTCTCTCCCCATAGCCCAGTACCAACCCCCAAACTAATCCCACTGCTCCTCTCTCCCCATAGCCCTGTATCAATCCCAAACTAATCCCACTGTCCCACTCTCTCCCCATAGCCCTGTATCAATTCCAAACTAATCCCACTGTCCCACTCTCTCCCCATAGCCCTGTATCAATCCCAAACTAATCCCACTGTCCCGACTCTACCCATAGCCCTGTATCAATCCCCAAACTAATCCCACTGCCCCGCTCTCTCCCCAACGGCCAGTATCAATCCCAAACTAATCCCATAGTCCCGTCTCTACCCATAGTCCAGTATCATTCCCAAACTAATCCCACAGTCCCGTCTCTCCCCATAGCCCAGTACCAACCCACAAACTAATCCCACTGCCCCGCTTTCTCCCCATAGCCCAGTACCAACCCCCAAACTAATCCCACTGCCCCGCTCTCTTCCCATAGCCCTGTATCAAACCCCAAACTAATCCCACTGCCCCACTCTCTCCCCATAGCCCTGTATCAATCCCAACCGTCCCGTCTCTTCCCATACCCCAGTACCAACCCCCAAACTAATCCCACTGCCCCGCTCTCTTCCCATAGCCCTGTATCAAACCCCAAACTAATCCCACTGCCCCACTCTCTCCCCATAGCCCTTTAATGATCCCAAACTAATCCCACTGCCCCGCTCTCTCCCCATAGCCCTGTAATGATCCCAAACTAATCCCACTGCCCCGCTCTCTCCCCATAGCCCTGTATCAATCCCCAAACTAATCCCACTGCCCCGTTCTGTCCCCATAGCCCTGTATCAATCCCCAAACTAATCCCACTGCCCCGCTCTCTCCCCATAGCCCTGTATCAATCCCCAAACTAATCCCACTGTCCCGCTCTCTCCCCATAGCTCAGTATCAATTCCCAAACTAATCCCACTGTCCCGCTCTCTCCCCATAGGCCAGTATCAATCCCCAAACTAATCCCACTTTCCCGCTCTCTCCCCATAGCCCAGTATCAATCCCAAACTAATCCAACTGCCCTGCTCTCTCCCCATAGCCCTGTATCAAGCCCCAAACTAATCCCACAGCCCCGCTCTCTCCCCATAGCCCTGTATCAATCCCAAACTTATCCCACTGCCCCGCTCTCCCAATAGCCCAGTATCAATCCCCATACTAATCCCACTGCCCCGCTCTCTCCCCATAGCCCTGTATCAATCCCCAAGCTAATCCCACAGCCCCGCACTCTCCACATAGCCCTGTATCAATCCCCAAACTAAACCCACTGCCCCGCTCTCCCAATAGCCTAGTATCAATCCCAAACTAATCCCACTGCCCCGCTCTCTCCCCCTGGGCCCTGTATCAATCCCCAAACTAATCCCACTGCCCCGCTCTCTCCCCATAGCCCAGTAACAAACCCAAACTAATCCCACTGTCCCGTCTCTCCCCATAGCCCAGTACCAACCCCCAAACTAATCCCACTGCCCCTCTCTCCCCATAGCCCTGTATCAATCCCAAACTAATCCCAATGTCCCGCTCTCTCCCCATAGCCCAGTATCAATCCCCAAACTAATCCCACTGCCCCACTCTCTCCCCATAGCCCTGTATCGATCCCCAAACTAATCCCACTGCCCCACTCTCTCCCCATAGCCCTGTATCAATACCAAACTAATCCCAATGCCCCGCTCACTGCCCATCGCCCTGTATCAATCCCAAACTAATCCCACTGCCCCGCTCTCTCCCCATAGCCCTATATCAACCCCCAAACTAATCCCAAAGCCCCACTCTCTACCCATAGCTCTGTATCAACCCACAAACTACTCACACTGGCCCGCTATCTCCCCATAGCCCTGCATCAGTCCGAAACTAATCCCACTGCCCCGCTCTCTTCCCATAGCCCTATATCAATCCCAAACTAATCCCACTGCCCCGGTCTCTCCCCATAGCCCTGTATCAATCCCCAAACTAATCCCACTGCCCCGCTCTTGTTCCATAGCCCAATATCAACCCCCAAACTAATCCCAATGCCCCGCTCTCCCCATAGCCTAGTATCAACCCCCAAACTAATCCCACTTCCCCACTCTCTCCCCATAGCCCTGTATTGATCCCAAAGTAATCTCACTGTCCCGCTCTCTCTCCATAGCCCAGTATCAATCTCCAAACTAATCCCACTACACCGTTCTCTCCCCATAGCCCAGTATCGATCCCCAAACTAATCCCACTGCCCCGCTCTCTCTCCATAGCCCAGTATCAAAATCCCCAAACTATTTCCACTGCCGCGCGCTCTCCCCATAGCCCTTTATCAATCCGCAAACTAATCCCACCACCCTGCTCTTGCTCCATAGCCCTGTATCTACCCCCAAACTAATCCCACTGTCCCGCTCTCTCCCCATAGCCCTGTATCAACCCCCAAACTAATCCCACTACCCCGCTCTCCCAATAGCCCAGTATCAATCCCCAAACTAATCCCACTGCCCCGCTCTCCCAATAGCCTAGTATCAATCCCAAACTAATCCCACTGCCCCGCTCTCTCCCCATAGCCCTGTATCAATCCCCAAACTAATCCGACTGCCCCGTTCTCTCCCCATAGCCCAGTAACAAACCCAAACTAATCCCACTGTCCTGTCTCTCCCCATAGCCCAGTACCAACCCCCAAACTAATCCCACTGCTCCTCTCTCCCCATAGCCCTGTATCAATCCCAAACTAATCCCACTGTCCCACTATCTCCCCATAGCCCTGTATCAATTCCAAACTAATCCAACTGTCCCACTCTCTCCCCATAGCCCTGTATCAATCCCAAACTAATCCCACTGTCCCGACTCTACCCATAGCCCAGTATCAATCCCAAACTAATCCCACTGCCCCGCTCTCTCCCCATAGCCCTTTATCAATCCCCAAACTAATCCCACTGCCCCGCTCTCTCCCCAACGGCCAGTATCAATCCCAAACTAATCCCATAGTCCCGTCTCTACCCATAGTCCAGTATCATTCCCAAACTAATCCCACTGTCCCGTCTCTCCCCATAGCCCAGTACCAACCCACAAACTAATCCCACTGCCCCGCTTTCTCCCCATAGCCCAGTACCAACCCCCAAACTAATCCCACTGCCCCGCTCTCTTCCCATAGCCCTGTATCAAACCCCAAACTAATCCCACTGCCCCACTCTCTCCCCATAGCCCTGTATCAATCCCAACCGTCCCGTCTCTCCCCATACCCCAGTACCAACCCCCAAACTAATCCCACTGCCCCGCTCTCTTCCCATAGCCCTGTATCAAACCCCAAACTAATCCCACTGCCCCACTCTCTCCCCATAGCCCTGTAATGATCCCAAACTAATCCCACTGCCCCGCTCTCTCCCCATAGCCCTGTAATGATCCCAAACTAATCCCACTGCCCCGCTCTCTCCCCATAGCCCTGTATCAATCCCCAAACTAATCCCACTGCCCCGTTCTGTCCCCATAGCCCTGTATCAATCCCCAAACTAATCCCACTGCCCCGCTCTCTCCCCATAGCCCTGTATCAATCCCCAAACTAATCCCACTGTCCCGCTCTCTCCCCATAGCTCAGTATCAATTCCCAAACTAATCCCACTGTCCCGCTCTCTCCCCATAGGCCAGTATCAATCCCCAAACTAATCCCACTTTCCCGCTCTCTCCCCATAGCCCAGTATCAATCCCAAACTAATCCAACTGCCCTGCTCTCTCCCCATAGCCCTGTATCAAGCCCCAAACTAATCCCACAGCCCCGCTCTCTCCCCATAGCCCTGTATCAATCCCAAACTAATCCCATTGCCCCGCTCTCCCAATAGCCCAGTATCAATCCCCATACTAATCCCACTACCCCGCTCTCTCCCCATAGCCCTGTATCAATCCCCAAGCTAATCCCACAGCCCCGCACTCTCCACATAGCCCTGTATCAATCCCCAAACTAATCCCACTGCCCCGCTCTCCCAATAGCCTAGTATCAATCCCAAACTAATCCCACTGCCCCGCTCTCTCCCCCTGGGCCCTGTATCAATCCCCAAACTAATCCCACTGCCCCGCTCTCTCCCCATAGCCCAGTAACAAACCCAAACTAATCCCACTGTCCCGTCTCTCCCCATAGCCCAGTACCAACCCCCAAACTAATCCCACTGCCCCTCTCTCCCCATAGCCCTGTATCAATCCCAAACTAATCCCAATGTCCCGCTCTCTCCCCATAGCCCTAAATCAACCCCCAAACTAATCCCAATGCCCCACTCTCTACCCATAGCTCTGTATCAACCCACAAACTACTCACACTGGCCCGCTATCTCCCCATAGCCCTGCATCAATCCGAAACTAATCCCACTGCCCCGCTCTCTTCCCATAGCCCTATATCAATCCCAAACTAATCCCACTGCCCCGGTCTCTCCCCATAGCCCTGTATCAATCCCCAAACTAATCCCACTGCCCCGTTCTCTCCCCATAGCCCTGTATCAATCCCCAAACTAATCCCACTGCCCCGCTCTTGTTCCATAGCCCAATATCAACCCCCAAAATAATCCCAATGCCCCGCTCTCCCCATAGCCTAGTATCAACCCCCAAACTAATCCCACTTCCCCACTCTCTCCCCATAGCCCTGTATTGATCCCAAACTAATCTCACTGTCCCGCTCTCTCCCCATAGCCCAGTATCAATCTCCAAACTAATCCCACTACACCGTTCTCTCCCCATAGCCCAGTATCGATCCCCAAACTAATCCCACTGCCCCGCTCTCTCTCCATAGCCCAGTATCAAAATCCCCAAACTATTCCCACTGCCCCGCTCTCTCCCCATAGCCCTTTATCAATCCGCAAACTAATCCCACCACCCTGCTCTTGCTCCATAGCCCTGTATCAACCCCCAAACTAATCCCACTGTCCCGCTCTCTCCCCATAGCCCTGTATCAACCCCCAAACTAATCCCACTGCCCCGCTCTCCCAATAGCCCAGTATCAATCCCCAAACTAATCCCACTGCCCTGCTCTCCCAATAGCCTAGTATCAATCCCAAACTAATCCCACTGCCCCGCTCTCTCCCCATAGCCCTGTATCAATCCCCAAACTAATCCGACTGCCCCGTTCTCTCCCCATAGCCCAGTAACAAACCCAAACTAATCCCACTGTCCTGTCTCTCCCCATAGCCCAGTACCAACCCCCAAACTAATCCCACTGCTCCTCTCTCCCCATAGCCCTGTATCAATCCCAAACTAATCCCACTGTCCCACTATCTCCCCATAGCCCTGTATCAATTCCAAACTAATCCCACTGTCCCACTCTCTCCCCATAGCCCTGTATCAATCCCAAACTAATCCCAATGTCCCGCTCTCTCCCCATAGCCCAGTATCAACCCCCAAACTAATCCCACTTCCCCACTCTCTCCCCATAGCCCTGTATTGATCCCAAACTAATCTCACTGTCCCGCTCTCTCCCCATAGCCCAGTATCAATCTCCAAACTAATCCCACTACACCGTTCTCTCCCCATAGCCCAGTATCGATCCCCAAACTAATCCCACTGCCCCGCTCTCTCTCCATAGCCCAGTATCAAAATCCCCAAACTATTCCCACTGCCCCGCTCTCTCCCCATAGCCCTTTATCAATCCGCAAACTAATCCCACCACCCTGCTCTTGCTCCATAGCCCTGTATCAACCCCCAAACTAATCCCACTGTCCCGCTCTCACCCCATAGCCCTGTATCAACCCCCAAACTAATCCCACTGCCCCGCTCTCCCAATAGCCCAGTATCAATCCCCAAACTAATCCCACTGCCCCGCTCTCCCAATAGCCTAGTATCAATCACAAACTATCCCACTGCCCGGCTCTCTCCCATAGCCCTGTATCAATCCCCAAACTAATCCGACTGCCCCGTTCTCTCCCCATAGCCCAGTAACAAACCCAAACTAATCCCACTGTCCCGTCTCTCCCCATAGCCCAGTACCAACCCCCAAACTAATCCCACTGCTCCTCTCTCCCCATAGCCCTGTATCAATCCCAAACTAATCCCACTGTCCCACTCTCTCCCCATAGCCCTGTATCAATTCCAAACTAATCCCACTGTCCCACTCTCTCCCCATAGCCCTGTATCAATCCCAAACTAATCCCAATGTCCCGCTCTCTCCCCATAGGCCAGTATCAATCCCCAAACTAATCCCACTGCCCCACTCTCTCCCCATAGCCCTGTATCGATCCCCAAACTAATCCCACTGCCCCACTCTCTCCCCATAGCCCTGTATCAATACCAAACTAATCCCAATGCCCCGCTCACTGCCCATCGCCCTGTATCAATCCCAAACTAATCCCACTGCCCCGCTCTCTCCCCATAGCCCTGTATCAATCCCCAAACTAATCCCACTGCCCAGCTCTCGTTCCATAGCCCTATATCAACCCCCAAACTAATCCCAATGCCCCACTCTCTACCCATAGCTCTGTATCAACCCACAAACTACTCACACTGGCCCGCTCTCTCCCCATAGCCCTGCATCAATCCGAAACTAATCCCACTGCCCCACTCTCTCCCCATAGCCCAGTATCAATCCCAAACTAATCCCACTGTCCCGTCTCTACCCATAGCCCAGTATCAATCCCAAACTAATCCCAATGCCCCACTCTCTCCCCATAGCCCTGTATCAATCCCCAAACAAATCCCAATTTCCCACTCTCTCCCCATAGCCCAGTATCAATTCCAAACTAATCCCACTGTCCCGTCTCTCCCCATAGCCCAGTACCAACCCCCAAACTAATCCCACTGCCCCGCTTTCTCCCCATGGCCCAGTAACAACCCCCAAACTAATCCCACTGACCCACTCTCTCCCCATAGCCCTGTAATGATCCCAAACTAATCCCACTGCCCCGCTCTCTCCCCATAGCCCTGTATCAATCCCCAAAGTAATCCCACTGCCCCGCTCTCTCCCCATAGCCCTGTATCAATCCTCAAACTAATCCCACTGTCCCGCTCTCTCCCCATAGCCCAGTATCATTCCCCAAACTAATCCCACTGCCGCGTTCTCTCCCCATAGCCCTGTACCAATCCCCAATCTAATTCCACTGTCCCGCACTCTCCCCATAGTCCAGTATCAAACCCAAACTAATCCCACTGTCCCGCTCTCTCCCCATAGTCCAGTATCAATCCCCAAACTAATCCCACTGCCCCGTTCTCTCCCCATAGCCCAGTACCAACCCCCAAACTAATCCCACTGGCCCATCTCTCCCCATAGCCCAGTACCAACCCCCAAACTAATCCCACTGCTCCTCTCTCCCCATAGCCCTGTATCAATCCCAAACTAATCCCACTGTCCCACTCTCTCCCCATAGCCCTGTATCAATTCCAAACTAATCCCACTGTCCCACTCTCTCCCCATAGCCCAGTACCAACCCCAAAACTAATCCCAATGCCCCACTCTCTCCCCATAGCCCAGTACCAAACCCCAAACTAATCCCACTGCCCCGTCTCTCCCCATAGCCCAGTACCAACCCCCAAACTAATCCCTCTGTCCTGATTCTCTCCATAGCCCAGTACCAACCCCCAAACTAATCCCACTGGCCCATCTCTCCCCATAGCCCAGTACCAACCCCCATACTAATCCCATTGTCCCGCTCCCTCCCCATTGCCCAGTACCAACCCCCAAACTAATCCCACTGCCCCACTCTCTCCCCATAGCCCTGTATCAATCCCAAACTAATCCCACTGTCCCACTCTCTCACCATTGCCGAGTATCAATCCCAAACTAATCCCACTGCCCCGTCTCTCCCCATAGCCCAGTACCAAACCCAAACTAATCCCACTATCCCGCTCTCTCCCCATAGCCCAGTACCAACACCCAAACTAATCCCACTGTCACGTCTCTCCCGATAGCCCAGTACCAACCCACAAACTAATCCCACTGTCCCGCTGTCTCCCCATAGCCCAGTACCAACCCCCAAACTAATCCCACTGTCCCGGCTCTACCCATAGCTCAGTACCAACCCCCAAACTAATTCCACTGCCCCGTCTCTCCCCATAGCTCAGTACCAACCCCCAAACTAATCCCACTGCCCCGACTCTCCCCATAGGCCAGTACCAACCCCCAAACTAATCCCACTGTCCCGGCTCTACCCATAGCTCAGTACCAACCCCCAAACTAATCCCACTGCCCCGTCTCTCCCCATAGCCCAGTACCAACCCCCAAACTAATCCCAATGTCCCGTAATTCCCCATAGCCCAGTACCAACCCCCAAACTAATCCCACTGCCCCGCTTTCTCCCCATGGCCCAGTAACAACCCCCAACCTAATCCCTCTGCCCCACTCTCTCCACATAGCCTGTATCAATCCCAACCGTCCCGTCTTTCCCCATAGCCCAGTACCAACCCCCAAACTAATCCCACTGCCCCGCTCTCTCCCATAGCCCTGTATCAATCCCCAAACTAATCCCACTGACCCACTCTCTCCCCATAGCCCTGTATCAATCCCCAAACTAATCCCACTGCCCCACTCTCTCCCCATAGCCCTGTAATGATCCCAAACTAATCCCACTGCCCCGCTCTCTCCCCATAGCCCTGTATCAATCCCCAAAGTAATCCCACTGCCCCGCTCTCTCCCCATAGCCCTGTATCAATCCCCAAACTAATCCCACTGTCCCGCTCTCTCCCCATAGCCCAGTATCATTCCCCAAACTAATCCCACTGCCCCGTTCTCTCCCCATAGCCCTGTACCAATCCCCAATCTAATCCCACTGTCCCACACTCTCCCCATAGCCCAGTATCAATCCCCAAAGTAATCCCACTGTCCCGCTCTCTCCCCATAGCTCAGTATCAATCCCCAAACTAATCCCACTGTCCCGCTCTCTCCCCATAGGCCAGTACCAAACCCCAAACTAATCCCACTCTCCCGCTCTCTCCCCATAGCCCAGTATCAATCCCAAACGAATCCCACTGCCCCGCTCATTCCCCATAGCCCTGTATCAATCCAAAACTAATCCCACTGCCCCGCTCTCTCCCCATAGCCCAGTACCAACCCCAAATCTAATCCCAATGCCCCACTCTCTCCCCATAGCCCAGTACCAAACCCCAAATTAATCCCACTGTCCCGTCTCTCCCCATAGCACAGAACCAACCCCCAAACAAATCTCACTGCCCCGTCTCTCCCCATAGCCCAGTACCAACCCCCAAACTAATCCCTCTGTCCCGATTCTCTCCATAGCCCAGTACCAACCCCCAAACTAATCCCACTGGCCCATCTCTCCCCATAGCCCAGTACCAACCCCCAAACTAATCCCGTTGTCCCGCTCCCTCCCCATAGCCCAGTACCAACCCCCAAACTAATCCCACTGCCCCACTCTCTCCCCATAGCCCTGTATCAATCCCAAACTAATCCCAATGTCCCACTCTCTCACCATTGCCGAGTATCAATCCCAAACTAATCCCACTGCCCCGTCTCTCCCCATAGCCCAGTACCAAACCCAAACTAATCCCACTGTCCCGCTCTCTCCCCATAGCCCAGTACCAACACCCAAACTAATCCCACTGTCACGTCTCTCCCGATAGCTCAGTACCAACCCCCAAACTAATCCCAATGTCCCGTCACTCCCCATAGCCCAGTACCAACCCCCAAACTAATCCCACTGCCCCGCTCTCTCCCCATAGCCCTGTATCAATCCCAAACTAATCCCACTGCCCCACTCTCTCCCCATCGCCCAGTATCAATCCCAAACTAATCCCACTGTCCCGTCTCTACCCATAGCCCAGTATCAATCCCAACCTAATCCCACTGCCCCGCTCTCTCCCCATAGCCCTGTATCAATCCCCAAACAAATCCCACTGCCCCGCTCTCTCCCCATAGCCCAGTATCATTCCCAAACTAATCCCACTGTCCCGTCTCTCCCCATAGCCCAGTACCAACCCCCAAACTAATCCCACTGCCCCGCTTTCTCCCCATGGCCCAGTAACAACCCCCAAACTAATCCCACTGCCCCACTCTCTCCCCATAGCCCTGTATCAATCCCAACCGTCCCGTCTCTCCCCATAGCCCAGTACCAACCCCCAAACTAATCCCACTGCCCCGCTCTCTTCCCATAGCCCTGTATCAAACCCCAAACTAATCCCACTGCCCCACTCTCTCCCCATAGCCCTGTAATGATCCCAAACTAATCCCACTGCCCTGCTCTCTCCCCATAGCCCTGTAATGATCCCAAACTAATCCTACTGCCCCGCTCTCTCCCCATAGCCCTGTATCAATCCCCAAACTAATCCCACTGTCCCGCTGTCTCCCCATAGCCCAGTATCATTCCCCAAACTAATCCCACTGCCCCGCTCTCTCCCCATAGCCCAGTATCAATCCCCAAAGTAATCCCACTGTCCCGCTCTCTCCCCATAGCTCAGTATCAATCCCCAAACTAATCCCACTGTCCCGCTCTCTCCCCATAGCCCTGTATCAAGCCCCAAACTAATCCCACAGCCCCGCTCTCTCCCCATAGCCCGGTATCAATCCCAAACTAATCCCACTGCCCCGCTCTCCCAATAGCCCAGTATCAATCCCCATACTAATCCCACTGCCCCGCTCTCTCCCCATAGCCCTGTATCAATCCCCAAACTAATCCCACTGCCCCGCACTCTCCACATAGCCCTGTATCAATCCCCAAACTAATCCCACTGCCCCGCTCTCCCAATAGCCCTGTATCAATCCCCAAACTAATCCCACTGCCCCGCTCTCCCAATAGCCTAGTATCAATCCCAAACTAATCCCACTGCAACGCTCTCTCCCCATAGCCCTGTATCAATCCCCAAACTAATCCCACTGCCCGGCTCTCTCCCCATAGCCCAGTAACAAACCCAAACTAATCCCACTGTCCCGTCTCTCCCCATAGCCCATTACCAACCCCCAAACTAATCCCACTGCCCCGTACTCTCCCCATAGACCAGTATCAATACCCAAACTATTCCCACTGCCCCGCTCTTGTTCCATAGCCCAATATCAACCCCCAAACTAATCCCAATGCCCCGCTCTCCCCATAGCCTAGTATCAACCCCCAAACTAATCCCACTTCCCCACTCTCTCCCCATAGCCCTGTATTGATCCCAAACTAATCCCACTGCTCCTCTCTCCCCATAGCCCTGTATCAATCCCAAACTAATCCCACTGCCCCACTCTCTCCCCATAGCCCTGTATCAATACCAAACTAATCCCAATGCCCCGCTCACTGCCCATCGCCCTGTATCAATCCCAAACTAATCCCACTGCCCCGCTCTCTCCCCATAGCCCTGTATCAATCCCCAAACTAATCCCACTGCCCAGCTCTCGTTCCATAGCCCTATATCAACCCCCAAACTAATCCCAATGCCCCACTCTCTACCCATAGCTATGTATCAACCCACTAACTACTCAGACTGGCCCGCTCTCTCCCCATAGCCCTGCATCAATCCGAAACTAATCCCACTGCCCCGCTCTCTTCCCATAGCCCTATATCAATCCCAAACTAATCCCACTGCCCCGGTCTCTCCCCATAGCCCTGTATCAATCCCCAAACTAATCCCACTGCCCCGTTCTCTCCCCTTAGCCCTGTATCAACCCCCAAACTAATCCCAATGCCCCGCTCTCCCCATAGCCTAGTATCAACCCCCAAACTAATCCCACTTCCCCACTCTCTCCCCATAGCCCTGTATTGATCCCAAACTAATCTCACTGTCCCGCTCTCTCCCCATAGCCCAGTATCAATCTCCAAACTAATCCCACTACACCGTTCTCTCCCCATAGCCCAGTATCGATCCCCAAACTAATCCCACTGCCCCGCTCTCTCTCCATAGCCCAGTATCAAAATCCCCAAACTATTCCCACTGCCCCGCTCTCTCCCCATAGCCCTTTATCAATCCGCAAACTAATCCCACCACCCTGCTCTTGCTCCATAGCCCTGTATCAACCCCCAAACTAATCCCACTGTCCCGCTCTCTCCCCATAGCCCTGTATCAACCCCCAAACTAATCCCACTGCCCCGCTCTCCCAATAGCCCAGTATGAATCCCCAAACTAATCCCACTGCCCCGCTCTCCTAATAGCCTAGTATCAATCCCAAACTAATCCCACTGCCCCGCTCTCTTCCCATAGCCCTGTATCAAACCCCAAACTAATCCCACTGCCCCACTCTCTCCCCATAGCCCTGTAATGATCCCAAACTAATCCCACTGCCCTGCTCTCTCCCCATAGCCCTGTAATGATCCCAAACTAATCCTACTGCCCCGCTCTCTCCCCATAGCCCTGTATCAATCCCCAAACTAATCCCACTGTCCCGCTGTCTCCCCATAGCCCAGTATCATTCCCCAAACTAATCCCACTGCCCCGCTCTCTCCCCATAGCCCAGTATCAATCCCCAAAGTAATCCCACTGTCCCGCTCTCTCCCCATAGCTCAGTATCAATCCCCAAACTAATCCCACTGTCCCGCTCTCTCCCCATAGCCCTGTATCAAGCCCCAAACTAATCCCACAGCCCCGCTCTCTCCCCATAGCCCGGTATCAATCCCAAACTAATCCCACTGCCCCGCTCTCCCAATAGCCCAGTATCAATCCCCATACTAATCCCACTGCCCCGCTCTCTCCCCATAGCCCTGTATCAATCCCCAAACTAATCCCACTGCCCCGCACTCTCCACATAGCCCTGTATCAATCCCCAAACTAATCCCACTGCCCCGCTCTCCCAATAGCCCTGTATCAATCCCCAAACTAATCCCACTGCCCCGCTCTCCCAATAGCCTAGTATCAATCCCAAACTAATCCCACTGCAACGCTCTCTCCCCATAGCCCTGTATCAATCCCCAAACTAATCCCACTGCCCCGCTCTCTCCCCATAGCCCAGTAACAAACCCAAACTAATCCCACTGTCCCGTCTCTCCCCATAGCCCATTACCAACCCCCAAACTAATCCCACTGCCCCGTACTCTCCCCATAGACCAGTATCAATACCCAAACTATTCCCACTGCCCCGCTCTTGTTCCATAGCCCAATATCAACCCCCAAACTAATCCCAATGCCCCGCTCTCCCCATAGCCTAGTATCAACCCCCAAACTAATCCCACTTCCCCACTCTCTCCCCATAGCCCTGTATTGATCCCAAACTAATCCCACTGCTCCTCTCTCCCCATAGCCCTGTATCAATCCCAAACTAATCCCACTGCCCCACTCTCTCCCCATAGCCCTGTATCAATACCAAACTAATCCCAATGCCCCGCTCACTGCCCATCGCCCTGTATCAATCCCAAACTAATCCCACTGCCCCGCTCTCTCCCCATAGCCCTGTATCAATCCCCAAACTAATCCCACTGCCCAGCTCTCGTTCCATAGCCCTATATCAACCCCCAAACTAATCCCAATGCCCCACTCTCTACCCATAGCTCTGTATCAACCCACTAACTACTCACACTGGCCCGCTCTCTCCCCATAGCCCTGCATCAATCCGAAACTAATCCCACTGCCCCGCTCTCTTCCCATAGCCCTATATCAATCCCAAACTAATCCCACTGCCCCGGTCTCTCCCCATAGCCCTGTATCAATCCCCAAACTAATCCCACTGCCCCGTTCTCTCCCCTTAGCCCTGTATCAACCCCCAAACTAATCCCAATGCCCCGCTCTCCCCATAGCCTAGTATCAACCCCCAAACTAATCCCACTTCCCCACTCTCTCCCCATAGCCCTGTATTGATCCCAAACTAATCTCACTGTCCCGCTCTCTCCCCATAGCCCAGTATCAATCTCCAAACTAATCCCACTACACCGTTCTCTCCCCATAGCCCAGTATCGATCCCCAAACTAATCCCACTGCCCCGCTCTCTCTCCATAGCCCAGTATCAAAATCCCCAAACTATTCCCACTGCCCCGCTCTCTCCCCATAGCCCTTTATCAATCCGCAAACTAATCCCACCACCCTGCTCTTGCTCCATAGCCCTGTATCAACCCCCAAACTAATCCCACTGTCCCGCTCTCTCCCCATAGCCCTGTATCAACCCCCAAACTAATCCCACTGCCCCGCTCTCCCAATAGCCCAGTATGAATCCCCAAACTAATCCCACTGCCCCGCTCTCCTAATAGCCTAGTATCAATCCCAAACTAATCCCACTGCCCTGCTCTCTCCCCATAGCCCTGTATCAATCCCCAAACTAATCCGACTGCCCCGTTCTCTCCCCATAGCCCAGTAACAAACCCAAACTAATCCCACTGTCCTGTCTCTCCCCATAGCCCAGTACCAACCCCCAAACTAATCCCACTGCTCCTCTCTCCCCATAGCCCTGTATCAATCCCAAACTAATCCCACTGTCCCACTCTCTCCCCATAGCCCTGTATCAATTCCAAACTAATCCCACTGTCCCACTCTCTCCCCATAGCCCTGTATCAATCCCAAACTAATCCCACTGTCCCGACTCTACCCATAGCCCAGTATCAATCCCAAACTAATCCCACTGCCCCGCTCTCTCCCCATAGCCCTTTATCAATCCCCAAACTAATCCCACTGCCCCGCTCTCTCCCCAACGGCCAGTATCAATCCCAAACTAATCCCATAGTCCCGTCTCTACCCATAGTCCAGTATCATTCCCAAACTAATCCCACTGTCCCGTCTCTCCCCATAGCCCAGTACCAACCCACAAACTAATCCCACTGCCCCGCTTTCTCCCCATAGCCCAGTACCAACCCCCAAACTAATCCCACTGCCCCGCTCTCTTCCCATAGCCCTGTATCAAACCCCAAACTAATCCCACTGCCCCACTCTCTCCCCATAGCCCTGTATCAATCCCAACCGTCCCGTCTCTCCCCATACCCCAGTACCAACCCCCAAACTAATCCCACTGCCCCGCTCTCTTCCCATAGCCCTGTAACAAACCCCAAACTAATCCCACTGCCCCACTCTCTCCCCATAGCCCTGTAATGATCCCAAACTAATCCCACTGCCCCGCTCTCTCCCCATAGCCCTGTAATGATCCCAAACTAATCCCACTGCCCCGCTCTCTCCCCATAGCCCTGTATCAATCCCCAAACTAATCCCACTGCCCCGTTCTGTCCCCATAGCCCTGTATCAATCCCCAAACTAATCCCACTGCCCCGCTCTCTCCCCATAGCCCTGTATCAATCCCCAAACTAATCCCACTGTCCCGCTCTCTCCCCATAGCTCAGTATCAATTCCCAAACTAATCCCACTGTCCCGCTCTCTCCCCATAGGCCAGTATCAATCCCCAAACTAATCCCACTTTCCCGCTCTCTCCCCTTAGCCCAGTATCAATCCCAAACTAATCCAACTGCCCTGCTCTCTCCCCATAGCCCTGTATCAAGCCCCAAACTAATCCCACAGCCCCGCTCTCTCCCCATAGCCCTGTATCAATCCCAAACTAATCCCATTGCCCCGCTCTCCCAATAGCCCAGTATCAATCCCCATACTAATCCCACTACCCCGCTCTCTCCCCATAGCCCTGTATCAATCCCCAAGCTAATCCCACAGCCCCGCACTCTCCACATAGCCCTGTATCAATCCCCAAACTAATCCCACTGCCCCGCTCTCCCAATAGCCTAGTATCAATCCCAAACTAATCCCACTGCCCCGCTCTCTCCCCCTGGGCCCTGTATCAATCCCCAAACTAATCCCACTGCCCCGCTCTCTCCCCATAGCCCAGTAACAAACCCAAACTAATCCCACTGTCCCGTCTCTCCCCATAGCCCAGTACCAACCCCCAAACTAATCCCACTGCCCCTCTCTCCCCATAGCCCTGTATCAATCCCAAACTAATCCCAATGTCCCGCTCTCTCCCCATAGCCCTAAATCAACCCCCAAACTAATCCCAATGCCCCACTCTCTACCCATAGCTCTGTATCAACCCACAAACTACTCACACTGGCCCGCTATCTCCCCATAGCCCTGCATCAATCCGAAACTAATCCCACTGCCCCGCTCTCTTCCCATAGCCCTATATCAATCCCAAACTAATCCCACAGCCCCGGTCTCTCCCCATAGCCCTGTATCAATCCCCAAACTAATCCCACTGCCCCATTCTCTCCCCATAGCCCTGTATCAATCCCCAAACTAATCCCACTGCCCCGCTCTTGTTCCATAGCCCAATATCAACCCCCAAAATAATCCCAATGCCCCGCTCTCCCCATAGCCTAGTATCAACCCCCAAACTAATCCCACTTCCCCACTCTCTCCCCATAGCCCTGTATTGATCCCAAACTAATCTCACTGTCCCGCTCTCTCCCCATAGCCCAGTATCAATCTCCAAACTAATCCCACTACACCGTTCTCTCCCCATAGCCCAGTATCGATCCCCAAACTAATCCCACTGCCCCGCTCTCTCTCCATAGCCCAGTATCAAAATCCCCAAACTATTCCCACTGCCCCGCTCTCTCCCCATAGCCCTTTATCAATCCGCAAACTAATCCCACCACCCTGCTCTTGCTCCATAGCCCTGTATCAACCCCCAAACTAATCCCACTGTCCCGCTCTCTCCCCATAGCCCTGTATCAACCCCCAAACTAATCCCACTGCCCCGCTCTCCCAATAGCCCAGTATCAATCCCCAAACTAATCCCACTGCCCCGCTCTCCCAATAGCCTAGTATCAATCCCAAACTAATCCCACTGCCCCGCTCTCTCCCCATAGCCCTGTATCAATCCCCAAACTAATCCGACTGCCCCGTTCTCTCCCCATAGCCCAGTAACAAACCCAAACTAATCCCACTGTCCTGTCTCTCCCCATAGCCCAGTACCAACCCCCAAACTAATCCCACTGCTCCTCTCTCCCCATAGCCCTGTATCAATCCCAAACTAATCCCACTGTCCCACTATCTCCCCATAGCCCTGTATCAATTCCAAACTAATCCCACTGTCCCACTCTCTCCCCATAGCCCTGTATCAATCCCAAACTAATCCCAATGTCCCGCTCTCTCCCCATAGCCCAGTATCAACCCCCAAACTAATCCCACTTCCCCACTCTCTCCCCATAGCCCTGTATTGATCCCAAACTAATCTCACTGTCCCGCTCTCTCCCCATAGCCCAGTATCAATCTCCAAACTAATCCCACTACACCGTTCTCTCCCCATAGCCCAGTATCGATCCCCAAACTAATCCCACTGCCCCGCTCTCTCTCCATAGCCCAGTATCAAAATCCCCAAACTATTCCCACTGCCCCGCTCTCTCCCCATAGCCCTTTATCAATCCGCAAACTAATCCCACCACCCTGCTCTTGCTCCATAGCCCTGTATCAACCCCCAAACTAATCCCACTGTCCCGCTCTCACCCCATAGCCCTGTATCAACCCCCAAACTAATCCCACTGCCCCGCTCTCCCAATAGCCCAGTATCAATCCCCAAACTAATCCCACTGCTCCTCTCTCCCCATAGCCCTGTATCAATCCCAAACTAATCCCACTGTCCCACTCTCTCCCCATAGCCCTGTATCAATTCCAAACTAATCCCACTGTCCCACTCTCTCCCCATAGCCCTGTATCAATCCCAAACTAATCCCAATGTCCCGCTCTCTCCCCATAGCCCAGTATCAATCCCCAAACTAATCCCACTGCCCCACTCTCTCCCCATAGCCCTGTATCGATCCCCAAACTAATCCCACTGCCCCACTCTCTCCCCATAGCCCTGTATCAATACCAAACTAATCCCAATGCCCCGCTCACTGCCCATCGCCCTGTATCAATCCCAAACTAATCCCACTGCCCCGCTCTCTCCCCATAGCCCTGTATCAATCCCCAAACTAATCCCACTGCCCAGCTCTCGTTCCATAGCCCTATATCAACCCCCAAACTAATCCCAATGCCCCACTCTCTACCCATAGCTCTGTATCAACCCACAAACTACTCACACTGGCCCGCTCTCTCCCCATAGCCCTGCATCAATCCGAAACTAATCCCACTGCCCCACTCTCTCCCCATAGCCCAGTATCAATCCCAAACTAATCCCACTGTCCCGTCTCTACCCATAGCCCAGTATCAATCCCAAACTAATCCCAATGCCCCACTCTCTCCCCATAGCCCTGTATCAATCCCCAAACAAATCCCAATTTCCCACTCTCTCCCCATAGCCCAGTATCAATTCCAAACTAATCCCACTGTCCCGTCTCTCCCCATAGCCCAGTACCAACCCCCAAACTAATCCCACTGCCCCGCTTTCTCCCCATGGCCCAGTAACAACCCCCAAACTAATCCCACTGACCCACTCTCTCCCCATAGCCCTGTAATGATCCCAAACTAATCCCACTGCCCCACTCTCTCCCCATAGCCCTGTAATGATCCCAAACTAATCCCACTGCCCCGCTCTCTCCCCATAGCCCTGTATCAATCCCCAAAGTAATCCCACTGCCCCGCTCTCTCCCCATAGCCCTGTATCAATCCTCAAACTAATCCCACTGTCCCGCTCTCTCCCCATAGCCCAGTATCATTCCCCAAACTAATCCCACTGCCGCGTTCTCTCCCCATAGCCCTGTACCAATCCCCAATCTAATTCCACTGTCCCGCACTCTCCCCATAGTCCAGTATCAAACCCAAACTAATCCCACTGTCCCGCTCTCTCCCCATAGTCCAGTATCAATCCCCAAACTAATCCCACTGCCCCGTTCTCTCCCCATAGCCCAGTACCAACCCCCAAACTAATCCCACTGGCCCATCTCTCCCCATAGCCCAGTACCAACCCCCAAACTAATCCCACTGCTCCTCTCTCCCCATAGCCCTGTATCAATCCCAAACTAATCCCACTGTCCCACTCTCTCCCCATAGCCCTGTATCAATTCCAAACTAATCCCACTGTCCCACTCTCTCCCCATAGCCCAGTACCAACCCCAAAACTAATCCCAATGCCCCACTCTCTCCCCATAGCCCAGTACCAAACCCCAAACTAATCCCACTGCCCCGTCTCTCCCCATAGCCCAGTACCAACCCCCAAACTAATCCCTCTGTCCTGATTCTCTCCATAGCCCAGTACCAACCCCCAAACTAATCCCACTGGCCCATCTCTCCCCATAGCCCAGTACCAACCCCCATACTAATCCCATTGTCCCGCTCCCTCCCCATTGCCCAGTACCAACCCCCAAACTAATCCCACTGCCCCACTCTCTCCCCATAGCCCTGTATCAATCCCAAACTAATCCCACTGTCCCACTCTCTCACCATTGCCGAGTATCAATCCCAAACTAATCCCACTGCCCCGTCTCTCCCCATAGCCCAGTACCAAACCCAAACTAATCCCACTATCCCGCTCTCTCCCCATAGCCCAGTACCAACACCCAAACTAATCCCACTGTCACGTCTCTCCCGATAGCCCAGTACCAACCCACAAACTAATCCCACTGTCCCGCTGTCTCCCCATAGCCCAGTACCAACCCCCAAACTAATCCCACTGTCCCGGCTCTACCCATAGCTCAGTACCAACCCCCAAACTAATTCCACTGCCCCGTCTCTCCCCATAGCTCAGTACCAACCCCCAAACTAATCCCACTGCCCCGACTCTCCCCATAGGCCAGTACCAACCCCCAAACTAATCCCACTGTCCCGGCTCTACCCATAGCTCAGTACCAACCCCCAAACTAATCCCACTGCCCCGTCTCTCCCCATAGCCCAGTACCAACCCCCAAACTAATCCCAATGTCCCGTAATTCCCCATAGCCCAGTACCAACCCCCAAACTAATCCCACTGCCCCGCTTTCTCCCCATGGCCCAGTAACAACCCCCAACCTAATCCCTCTGCCCCACTCTCTCCACATAGCCTGTATCAATCCCAACCGTCCCGTCTTTCCCCATAGCCCAGTACCAACCCCCAAACTAATCCCACTGCCCCGCTCTCTCCCATAGCCCTGTATCAATCCCCAAACTAATCCCACTGACCCACTCTCTCCCCATAGCCCTGTATCAATCCCCAAACTAATCCCACTGCCCCACTCTCTCCCCATAGCCCTGTAATGATCCCAAACTAATCCCACTGCCCCGCTCTCTCCCCATAGCCCTGTATCAATCCCCAAAGTAATCCCACTGCCCCGCTCTCTCCCCATAGCCCTGTATCAATCCCCAAACTAATCCCACTGTCCCGCTCTCTCCCCATAGCCCAGTATCATTCCCCAAACTAATCCCACTGCCCCGTTCTCTCCCCATAGCCCTGTACCAATCCCCAATCTAATCCCACTGTCCCACACTCTCCCCATAGCCCAGTATCAATCCCCAAAGTAATCCCACTGTCCCGCTCTCTCCCCATAGCTCAGTATCAATCCCCAAACTAATCCCACTGTCCCGCTCTCTCCCCATAGGCCAGTACCAAACCCCAAACTAATCCCACTCTCCCGCTCTCTCCCCATAGCCCAGTATCAATCCCAAACGAATCCCACTGCCCCGCTCATTCCCCATAGCCCTGTATCAATCCAAAACTAATCCCACTGCCCCGCTCTCTCCCCATAGCCCAGTACCAACCCCAAATCTAATCCCAATGCCCCACTCTCTCCCCATAGCCCAGTACCAAACCCCAAATTAATCCCACTGTCCCGTCTCTCCCCATAGCCCAGAACCAACCCCCAAACAAATCTCACTGCCCCGTCTCTCCCCATAGCCCAGTACCAACCCCCAAACTAATCCCTCTGTCCCGATTCTCTCCATAGCCCAGTACCAACCCCCAAACTAATCCCACTGGCCCATCTCTCCCCATAGCCCAGTACCAACCCCCAAACTAATCCCGTTGTCCCGCTCCCTCCCCATAGCCCAGTACCAACCCCCAAACTAATCCCACTGCCCCACTCTCTCCCCATAGCCCTGTATCAATCCCAAACTAATCCCAATGTCCCACTCTCTCACCATTGCCGAGTATCAATCCCAAACTAATCCCACTGCCCCGTATCTCCCCATAGCCCAGTACCAAACCCAAACTAATCCCACTGCCCCGCTCTCTCCCCATAGCCCAGTACCAACACCCAAACTAATCCCACTGTCACGTCTCTCCCGATAGCTCAGTACCAACCCCCAAACTAATCCCAATGTCCCGTCACTCCCCATAGCCCAGTACCAACCCCAAACTAATCCCACTGCCCCGCTCTCTCCCCATAGCCCTGTATCAATCCCAAACTAATCCCACTGCCCCACTCTCTCCCCATCGCCCAGTATCAATCCCAAACTAATCCCACTGTCCCGTCTCTACCCATAGCCCAGTATCAATCCCAACCTAATCCCACTGCCCCGCTCTCTCCCCATAGCCCTGTATCAATCCCCAAACAAATCCCACTGCCCCGCTCTCTCCCCATAGCCCAGTATCATTCCCAAACTAATCCCACTGTCCCGTCTCTCCCCATAGCCCAGTACCAACCCCCAAACTAATCCCACTGCCCCGCTTTCTCCCCATGGCCCAGTAACAACCCCCAAACTAATCCCACTGCCCCACTCTCTCCCCATAGCCCTGTATCAATCCCAACCGTCCCGTCTCTCCCCATAGCCCAGTACCAACCCCCAAACTAATCCCACTGCCCCGCTCTCTTCCCATAGCCCTGTATCAAACCCCAAACTAATCCCACTGCCCCACTCTCTCCCCATAGCCCTGTAATGATCCCAAACTAATCCCACTGCCCTGCTCTCTCCCCATAGCCCTGTAATGATCCCAAACTAATCCTACTGCCCCGCTCTCTCCCCATAGCCCTGTATCAATCCCCAAACTAATCCCACTGTCCCGCTGTCTCCCCATAGCCCAGTATCATTCCCCAAACTAATCCCACTGCCCCTCTCTCTCCCCATAGCCCAGTATCAATCCCCAAAGTAATCCCACTGTCCCGCTCTCTCCCCATAGCTCAGTATCAATCCCCAAACTAATCCCACTGTCCCGCTCTCTCCCCATAGCCCTGTATCAAGCCCCAAACTAATCCCACAGCCCCGCTCTCTCCCCATAGCCCGGTATCAATCCCAAACTAATCCCACTGCCCCGCTCTCCCAATAGCCCAGTATCAATCCCCATACTAATCCCACTGCCCCGCTCTCTCCCCATAGCCCTGTATCAATCCCCAAACTAATCCCACTGCCCCGCACTCTCCACATAGCCCTGTATCAATCCCCAAACTAATCCCACTGCCCCGCTCTCCCAATAGCCCTGTATCAATCCCCAAACTAGTCCCACTGCCCCGCTCTCCCAATAGCCTAGTATCAATCCGAAACTAATCCCACTGCACCGCTCTCTCCCCATAGCCCTGTATCAATCCCCAAACTAATCCCACTGCCCGGCTCTCTCCCCATAGCCCAGTAACAAACCCAAACTAATCCCACTGTCCCGTCTCTCCCCATAGCCCATTACCAACCCCCAAACTAATCCCACTGCCCCGTACTCTCCCCATAGACCAGTATCAATACCCAAACTATTCCCACTGCCCCGCTCTTGTTCCATAGCCCAATATCAACCCCCAAACTAATCCCAATGCCCCGCTCTCCCCATAGCCTAGTATCAACCCCCAAACTAATCCCACTTCCCCACTCTCTCCCCATAGCCCTGTATTGATCCCAAACTAATCCCACTGCTCCTCTCTCCCCATAGCCCTGTATCAATCCCAAACTAATCCCACTGCCCCACTCTCTCCCCATAGCCCTGTATCAATACCAAACTAATCCCAATGCCCCGCTCACTGCCCATCGCCCTGTATCAATCCCAAACTAATCCCACTGCCCCGCTCTCTCCCCATAGCCCTGTATCAATCCCCAAACTAATCCCACTGCCCCGCTCTTGTTCCATAGCCCAATATCAACCCCCAAACTAATCCCAATGCCCCGCTCTCCCCATAGCCTAGTATCAACCCCCAAACTAATCCCACTTCCCCACTCTCTCCCCATAGCCCTGTATTGATCCCAAACTAATCTCACTGTCCCGCTCTCTCCCCATAGCCCAGTATCAATCTCCAAACTAATCCCACTACACCGTTCTCTCCCCATAGCCCAGTATCGATCCCCAAACTAATCCCACTGCCCCGCTCTCTCTCCATAGCCCAGTATCAAAATCCCCAAACTATTCCCACTGCCCCGCTCTCTCCCCATAGCCCTTTATCAATCCGCAAACTAATCCCACCACCCTGCTCTTGCTCCATAGCCCTGTATCAACCCCCAAACTAATCCCACGGTCCCGCTCTCTCCCCATAGCCCTGTATCAACCCCCAAACTAATCCCACTGCCCCGCTCTCCCAATAGCCCAGTATGAATCCCCAAACTAATCCCACTGCCCCGCTCTCCCAATAGCCTAGTATCAATCCCAAACTAATCCCACTGCCCCGCTCTCTCCCCATAGCCCTGTATCAATCCCCAAACTAATCCGACTGCCCCGTTCTCTCCCCATAGCCCAGTAACAAACCCAAACTAATCCCACTGTCCTGTCTCTCCCCATAGCCCAGTACCAACCCCCAAACTAATCCCACTGCTCCTCTCTCCCCATAGCCCTGTATCAATCCCACATAATCCCACTGTCCCACTCTCTCCCCATAGCCCTGTATCAATTCCAAACTAATCCCACTGTCCCACTCGCTCCCCATAGCCCAGTACCAACCCCAAAACTAATCCCAATGCCCCACTCTCTCCCCATAGCCCAGTACCAAACCCCAAACTAATCCCACTGCCCCGTCTCTCCCCATAGCCCAGTACCAACCCCCAAACTAATCCCTCTGTCCTGATTCTCTCCATAGCCCAGTACCAACCCCCAAACTAATCCCACTGGCCCATCTCTCCCCATAGCCCAGTACCAACCCCCATACTAATCCCATTGTCCCGCTCCCTCCCCATTGCCCAGTACCAACCCCCAAACTAATCCCACTGCCCCACTCTCTCCCCATAGCCCTGTATCAATCCCAAACTAATCCCACTGTCCCACTCTCTCACCATTGCCGAGTATCAATCCCAAACTAATCCCACTGCCCCGTCTCTCCCCATAGCCCAGTACCAAACCCAAACTAATCCCACTATCCCGCTCTCTCCCCATAGCCCAGTACCAACACCCAAACTAATCCCACTGTCACGTCTCTCCCGATAGCCCAGTACCAACCCACAAACTAATCCCACTGTCCCGCTGTCTCCCCATAGCCCAGTACCAACCCCCAAACTAATCCCACTGTCCCGGCTCTACCCATAGCTCAGTACCAACCCCCAAACTAATTCCACTGCCCCGTCTCTCCCCATAGCTCAGTACCAACCCCCAAACTAATCCCACTGCCCCGACTCTCCCCATAGGCCAGTACCAACCCCCAAACTAATCCCACTGTCCCGGCTCTACCCATAGCTCAGTACCAACCCCCAAACTAATCCCACTGCCCCGTCTCTCCCCATAGCCCAGTACCAACCCCCAAACTAATCCCAATGTCCCGTAATTCCCCATAGCCCAGTACCAACCCCCAAACTAATCCCACTGCCCCGCTTTCTCCCCATGGCCCAGTAACAACCCCCAACCTAATCCCTCTGCCCCACTCTCTCCACATAGCCTGTATCAATCCCAACCGTCCCGTCTTTCCCCATAGCCCAGTACCAACCCCCAAACTAATCCCACTGCCCCGCTCTCTCCCATAGCCCTGTATCAATCCCCAAACTAATCCCACTGACCCACTCTCTCCCCATAGCCCTGTATCAATCCCCAAACTAATCCCACTGCCCCACTCTCTCCCCATAGCCCTGTAATGATCCCAAACTAATCCCACTGCCCCGCTCTCTCCCCATAGCCCTGTATCAATCCCCAAAGTAATCCCACTGCCCCGCTCTCTCCCCATAGCCCTGTATCAATCCCCAAACTAATCCCACTGTCCCGCTCTCTCCCCATAGCCCAGTATCATTCCCCAAACTAATCCCACTGCCCCGTTCTCTCCCCATAGCCCTGTACCAATCCCCAATCTAATCCCACTGTCCCACACTCTCCCCATAGCCCAGTATCAATCCCCAAAGTAATCCCACTGTCCCGCTCTCTCCCCATAGCTCAGTATCAATCCCCAAACTAATCCCACTGTCCCGCTCTCTCCCCATAGGCCAGTACCAAACCCCAAACTAATCCCACTCTCCCGCTCTCTCCCCATAGCCCAGTATCAATCCCAAACGAATCCCACTGCCCCGCTCATTCCCCATAGCCCTGTATCAATCCAAAACTAATCCCACTGCCCCGCTCTCTCCCCATAGCCCAGTACCAACCCCAAATCTAATCCCAATGCCCCACTCTCTCCCCATAGCCCAGTACCAAACCCCAAATTAATCCCACTGTCCCGTCTCTCCCCATAGCCCAGAACCAACCCCCAAACAAATCTCACTGCCCCGTCTCTCCCCATAGCCCAGTACCAACCCCCAAACTAATCCCTCTGTCCCGATTCTCTCCATAGCCCAGTACCAACCCCCAAACTAATCCCACTGGCCCATCTCTCCCCATAGCCCAGTACCAACCCCCAAACTAATCCCGTTGTCCCGCTCCCTCCCCATAGCCCAGTACCAACCCCCAAACTAATCCCACTGCCCCACTCTCTCCCCATAGCCCTGTATCAATCCCAAACTAATCCCAATGTCCCACTCTCTCACCATTGCCGAGTATCAATCCCAAACTAATCCCACTGCCCCGTATCTCCCCATAGCCCAGTACCAAACCCAAACTAATCCCACTGCCCCGCTCTCTCCCCATAGCCCAGTACCAACACCCAAACTAATCCCACTGTCACGTCTCTCCCGATAGCTCAGTACCAACCCCCAAACTAATCCCAATGTCCCGTCACTCCCCATAGCCCAGTACCAACCCCAAACTAATCCCACTGCCCCGCTCTCTCCCCATAGCCCTGTATCAATCCCAAACTAATCCCACTGCCCCACTCTCTCCCCATCGCCCAGTATCAATCCCAAACTAATCCCACTGTCCCGTCTCTACCCATAGCCCAGTATCAATCCCAACCTAATCCCACTGCCCCGCTCTCTCCCCATAGCCCTGTATCAATCCCCAAACAAATCCCACTGCCCCGCTCTCTCCCCATAGCCCAGTATCATTCCCAAACTAATCCCACTGTCCCGTCTCTCCCCATAGCCCAGTACCAACCCCCAAACTAATCCCACTGCCCCGCTTTCTCCCCATGGCCCAGTAACAACCCCCAAACTAATCCCACTGCCCCACTCTCTCCCCATAGCCCTGTATCAATCCCAACCGTCCCGTCTCTCCCCATAGCCCAGTACCAACCCCCAAACTAATCCCACTGCCCCGCTCTCTTCCCATAGCCCTGTATCAAACCCCAAACTAATCCCACTGCCCCACTCTCTCCCCATAGCCCTGTAATGATCCCAAACTAATCCCACTGCCCTGCTCTCTCCCCATAGCCCTGTAATGATCCCAAACTAATCCTACTGCCCCGCTCTCTCCCCATAGCCCTGTATCAATCCCCAAACTAATCCCACTGTCCCGCTGTCTCCCCATAGCCCAGTATCATTCCCCAAACTAATCCCACTGCCCCTCTCTCTCCCCATAGCCCAGTATCAATCCCCAAAGTAATCCCACTGTCCCGCTCTCTCCCCATAGCTCAGTATCAATCCCCAAACTAATCCCACTGTCCCGCTCTCTCCCCATAGCCCTGTATCAAGCCCCAAACTAATCCCACAGCCCCGCTCTCTCCCCATAGCCCGGTATCAATCCCAAACTAATCCCACTGCCCCGCTCTCCCAATAGCCCAGTATCAATCCCCATACTAATCCCACTGCCCCGCTCTCTCCCCATAGCCCTGTATCAATCCCCAAACTAATCCCACTGCCCCGCACTCTCCACATAGCCCTGTATCAATCCCCAAACTAATCCCACTGCCCCGCTCTCCCAATAGCCCTGTATCAATCCCCAAACTAGTCCCACTGCCCCGCTCTCCCAATAGCCTAGTATCAATCCGAAACTAATCCCACTGCACCGCTCTCTCCCCATAGCCCTGTATCAATCCCCAAACTAATCCCACTGCCCGGCTCTCTCCCCATAGCCCAGTAACAAACCCAAACTAATCCCACTGTCCCGTCTCTCCCCATAGCCCATTACCAACCCCCAAACTAATCCCACTGCCCCGTACTCTCCCCATAGACCAGTATCAATACCCAAACTATTCCCACTGCCCCGCTCTTGTTCCATAGCCCAATATCAACCCCCAAACTAATCCCAATGCCCCGCTCTCCCCATAGCCTAGTATCAACCCCCAAACTAATCCCACTTCCCCACTCTCTCCCCATAGCCCTGTATTGATCCCAAACTAATCCCACTGCTCCTCTCTCCCCATAGCCCTGTATCAATCCCAAACTAATCCCACTGCCCCACTCTCTCCCCATAGCCCTGTATCAATACCAAACTAATCCCAATGCCCCGCTCACTGCCCATCGCCCTGTATCAATCCCAAACTAATCCCACTGCCCCGCTCTCTCCCCATAGCCCTGTATCAATCCCCAAACTAATCCCACTGCCCCGCTCTTGTTCCATAGCCCAATATCAACCCCCAAACTAATCCCAATGCCCCGCTCTCCCCATAGCCTAGTATCAACCCCCAAACTAATCCCACTTCCCCACTCTCTCCCCATAGCCCTGTATTGATCCCAAACTAATCTCACTGTCCCGCTCTCTCCCCATAGCCCAGTATCAATCTCCAAACTAATCCCACTACACCGTTCTCTCCCCATAGCCCAGTATCGATCCCCAAACTAATCCCACTGCCCCGCTCTCTCTCCATAGCCCAGTATCAAAATCCCCAAACTATTCCCACTGCCCCGCTCTCTCCCCATAGCCCTTTATCAATCCGCAAACTAATCCCACCACCCTGCTCTTGCTCCATAGCCCTGTATCAACCCCCAAACTAATCCCACGGTCCCGCTCTCTCCCCATAGCCCTGTATCAACCCCCAAACTAATCCCACTGCCCCGCTCTCCCAATAGCCCAGTATGAATCCCCAAACTAATCCCACTGCCCCGCTCTCCCAATAGCCTAGTATCAATCCCAAACTAATCCCACTGCCCCGCTCTCTCCCCATAGCCCTGTATCAATCCCCAAACTAATCCGACTGCCCCGTTCTCTCCCCATAGCCCAGTAACAAACCCAAACTAATCCCACTGTCCTGTCTCTCCCCATAGCCCAGTACCAACCCCCAAACTAATCCCACTGCTCCTCTCTCCCCATAGCCCTGTATCAATCCCAAACTAATCCCACTGTCCCACTCTCTCCCCATAGCCCTGTATCAATTCCAAACTAATCCCACTGTCCCACTCTCTCCCCATAGCCCAGTACCAACCCCAAAACTAATCCCAATGCCCCACTCTCTCCCCATAGCCCAGTACCAAACCCCAAACTAATCCCACTGCCCCGTCTCTCCCCATAGCCCAGTACCAACCCCCAAACTAATCCCTCTGTCCTGATTCTCTCCATAGCCCAGTACCAACCCCCAAACTAATCCCACTGGCCCATCTCTCCCCATAGCCCAGTACCAACCCCCATACTAATCCCATTGTCCCGCTCCCTCCCCATTGCCCAGTACCAACCCCCAAACTAATCCCACTGCCCCACTCTCTCCCCATAGCCCTGTATCAATCCCAAACTAATCCCACTGTCCCACTCTCTCACCATTGCCGAGTATCAATCCCAAACTAATCCCACTGCCCCGTCTCTCCCCATAGCCCAGTACCAAACCCAAACTAATCCCACTATCCCGCTCTCTCCCCATAGCCCAGTACCAACACCCAAACTAATCCCACTGTCACGTCTCTCCCGATAGCCCAGTACCAACCCACAAACTAATCCCACTGTCCCGCTGTCTCCCCATAGCCCAGTACCAACCCCCAAACTAATCCCACTGTCCCGGCTCTACCCATAGCTCAGTACCAACCCCCAAACTAATTCCACTGCCCCGTCTCTCCCCATAGCTCAGTACCAACCCCCAAACTAATCCCACTGCCCCGACTCTCCCCATAGGCCAGTACCAACCCCCAAACTAATCCCACTGTCCCGGCTCTACCCATAGCTCAGTACCAACCCCCAAACTAATCCCACTGCCCCGTCTCTCCCCATAGCCCAGTACCAACCCCCAAACTAATCCCAATGTCCCGTAATTCCCCATAGCCCAGTACCAACCCCCAAACTAATCCCACTGCCCCGCTTTCTCCCCATGGCCCAGTAACAACCCCCAACCTAATCCCTCTGCCCCACTCTCTCCACATAGCCTGTATCAATCCCAACCGTCCCGTCTTTCCCCATAGCCCAGTACCAACCCCCAAACTAATCCCACTGCCCCGCTCTCTCCCATAGCCCTGTATCAATCCCCAAACTAATCCCACTGACCCACTCTCTCCCCATAGCCCTGTATCAATCCCCAAACTAATCCCACTGCCCCACTCTCTCCCCATAGCCCTGTAATGATCCCAAACTAATCCCACTGCCCCGCTCTCTCCCCATAGCCCTGTATCAATCCCCAAAGTAATTCCACTGCCCCGCTCTCTCCCCATAGCCCTGTATCAATCCCCAAACTAATCCCACTGTCCCGCTCTCTCCCCATAGCCCAGTATCATTCCCCAAACTAATCCCACTGCCCCGTTCTCTCCCCATAGCCCTGTACCAATCCCCAATCTAATCCCACTGTCCCACACTCTCCCCATAGCCCAGTATCAATCCCCAAAGTAATCCCACTGTCCCGCTCTCTCCCCATAGCTCAGTATCAATCCCCAAACTAATCCCACTGTCCCGCTCTCTCCCCATAGGCCAGTACCAAACCCCAAACTAATCCCACTCTCCCGCTCTCTCCCCATAGCCCAGTATCAATCCCAAACGAATCCCACTGCCCCGCTCATTCCCCATAGCCCTGTATCAATCCAAAACTAATCCCACTGCCCCGCTCTCTCCCCATAGCCCAGTACCAACCCCAAATCTAATCCCAATGCCCCACTCTCTCCCCATAGCCCAGTACCAAACCCCAAATTAATCCCACTGTCCCGTCTCTCCCCATAGCCCAGAACCAACCCCCAAACAAATCTCACTGCCCCGTCTCTCCCCATAGCCCAGTACCAACCCCCAAACTAATCCCTCTGTCCCGATTCTCTCCATAGCCCAGTACCAACCCCCAAACTAATCCCACTGGCCCATCTCTCCCCATAGCCCAGTACCAACCCCCAAACTAATCCCGTTGTCCCGCTCCCTCCCCATAGCCCAGTACCAACCCCCAAACTAATCCCACTGCCCCACTCTCTCCCCATAGCCCTGTATCAATCCCAAACTAATCCCAATGTCCCACTCTCTCACCATTGCCGAGTATCAATCCCAAACTAATCCCACTGCCCCGTATCTCCCCATAGCCCAGTACCAAACCCAAACTAATCCCACTGCCCCGCTCTCTCCCCATAGCCCAGTACCAACACCCAAACTAATCCCACTGTCACGTCTCTCCCGATAGCTCAGTACCAACCCCCAAACTAATCCCAATGTCCCGTCACTCCCCATAGCCCAGTACCAACCCCAAACTAATCCCACTGCCCCGCTCTCTCCCCATAGCCCTGTATCAATCCCAAACTAATCCCACTGCCCCACTCTCTGCCCATCGCCCAGTATCAATCCCAAACTAATCCCACTGTCCCGTCTCTACCCATAGCCCAGTATCAATCCCAACCTAATCCCACTGCCCCGCTCTCTCCCCATAGCCCTGTATCAATCCCCAAACAAATCCCACTGCCCCGCTCTCTCCCCATAGCCCAGTATCATTCCCAAACTAATCCCACTGTCCCGTCTCTCCCCATAGCCCAGTACCAACCCCCAAACTAATCCCACTGCCCCGCTTTCTCCCCATGGCCCAGTAACAACCCCCAAACTAATCCCACTGCCCCACTCTCTCCCCATAGCCCTGTATCAATCCCAACCGTCCCGTCTCTCCCCATAGCCCAGTACCAACCCCCAAACTAATCCCACTGCCCCGCTCTCTTCCCATAGCCCTGTATCAAACCCCAAACTAATCCCACTGCCCCACTCTCTCCCCATAGCCCTGTAATGATCCCAAACTAATCCCACTGCCCTGCTCTCTCCCCATAGCCCTGTAATGATCCCAAACTAATCCTACTGCCCCGCTCTCTCCCCATAGCCCTGTATCAATCCCCAAACTAATCCCACTGTCCCGCTGTCTCCCCATAGCCCAGTATCATTCCCCAAACTAATCCCACTGCCCCTCTCTCTCCCCATAGCCCAGTATCAATCCCCAAAGTAATCCCACTGTCCCGCTCTCTCCCCATAGCTCAGTATCAATCCCCAAACTAATCCCACTGTCCCGCTCTCTCCCCATAGCCCTGTATCAAGCCCCAAACTAATCCCACAGCCCCGCTCTCTCCCCATAGCCCGGTATCAATCCCAAACTAATCCCACTGCCCCGCTCTCCCAATAGCCCAGTATCAATCCCCATACTAATCCCACTGCCCCGCTCTCTCCCCATAGCCCTGTATCAATCCCCAAACTAATCCCACTGCCCCGCACTCTCCACATAGCCCTGTATCAATCCCCAAACTAATCCCACTGCCCCGCTCTCCCAATAGCCCTGTATCAATCCCCAAACTAGTCCCACTGCCCCGCTCTCCCAATAGCCTAGTATCAATCCGAAACTAATCCCACTGCACCGCTCTCTCCCCATAGCCCTGTATCAATCCCCAAACTAATCCCACTGCCCGGCTCTCTCCCCATAGCCCAGTAACAAACCCAAACTAATCCCACTGTCCCGTCTCTCCCCATAGCCCATTACCAACCCCCAAACTAATCCCACTGCCCCGTACTCTCCCCATAGACCAGTATCAATACCCAAACTATTCCCACTGCCCCGCTCTTGTTCCATAGCCCAATATCAACCCCCAAACTAATCCCAATGCCCCGCTCTCCCCATAGCCTAGTATCAACCCCCAAACTAATCCCACTTCCCCACTCTCTCCCCATAGCCCTGTATTGATCCCAAACTAATCCCACTGCTCCTCTCTCCCCATAGCCCTGTATCAATCCCAAACTAATCCCACTGCCCCACTCTCTCCCCATAGCCCTGTATCAATACCAAACTAATCCCAATGCCCCGCTCACTGCCCATCGCCCTGTATCAATCCCAAACTAATCCCACTGCCCCGCTCTCTCCCCATAGCCCTGTATCAATCCCCAAACTAATCCCACTGCCCCGCTCTTGTTCCATAGCCCAATATCAACCCCCAAACTAATCCCAATGCCCCGCTCTCCCCATAGCCTAGTATCAACCCCCAAACTAATCCCACTTCCCCACTCTCTCCCCATAGCCCTGTATTGATCCCAAACTAATCTCACTGTCCCGCTCTCTCCCCATAGCCCAGTATCAATCTCCAAACTAATCCCACTACACCGTTCTCTCCCCATAGCCCAGTATCGATCCCCAAACTAATCCCACTGCCCCGCTCTCTCTCCATAGCCCAGTATCAAAATCCCCAAACTATTCCCACTGCCCCGCTCTCTCCCCATAGCCCTTTATCAATCCGCAAACTAATCCCACCACCCTGCTCTTGCTCCATAGCCCTGTATCAACCCCCAAACTAATCCCACGGTCCCGCTCTCTCCCCATAGCCCTGTATCAACCCCCAAACTAATCCCACTGCCCCGCTCTCCCAATAGCCCAGTATGAATCCCCAAACTAATCCCACTGCCCCGCTCTCCCAATAGCCTAGTATCAATCCCAAACTAATCCCACTGCCCCGCTCTCTCCCCATAGCCCTGTATCAATCCCCAAACTAATCCGACTGCCCCGTTCTCTCCCCATAGCCCAGTAACAAACCCAAACTAATCCCACTGTCCTGTCTCTCCCCATAGCCCAGTACCAACCCCCAAACTAATCCCACTGCTCCTCTCTCCCCATAGCCCTGTATCAATCCCAAACTAATCCCACTGTCCCACTCTCTCCCCATAGCCCTGTATCAATTCCAAACTAATCCCACTGTCCCACTCTCTCCCCATAGCCCTGTATCAATCCCAAACTAATCCCACTGCCCCGCTCTCTCCCCATAGCCCTTTATCAATCCCCAAACTAATCCCACTGCCCCGCTCTCTCCCCAACGGCCAGTATCAATCCCAAACTAATCCCATAGTCCCGTCTCTACCCATAGTCCAGTATCATTCCCAAACTAATCCCACTGTCCCGTCTCTCCCCATAGCCCAGTACCAACCCACAAACTAATCCCACTGCCCCGCTTTCTCCCCATAGCCCAGTACCAACCCCCAAACTAATCCCACTGCCCCGCTCTCTTCCCATAGCCCTGTATCAAACCCCAAACTAATCCCACTGCCCCACTCTCTCCCCATAGCCCTGTATCAATCCCAACCGTCCCGTCTCTCCCCATACCCCAGTACCAACGCCCAAACTAATCCCACTGCCCCGCTCTCTTCCCATAGCCCTGTATCAAACCCCAAACTAATCCCACTGCCCCACTCTCTCCCCATAGCCCTGTAATGATCCCAAACTAATCCCACTGCCCCGCTCTCTCCCCATAGCCCTGTAATGATCCCAAACTAATCCCACTGCCCCGCTCTCTCCCCATAGCCCTGTATCAATCCCCAAACTAATCCCACTGCCCCGTTCTGTCCCCATAGCCCTGTATCAATCCCCAAACTAATCCCACTGCCCCGCTCTCTCCCCATAGCCCTGTATCAATCCCCAAACTAATCCCACTGTCCCGCTCTCTCCCCATAGCTCAGTATCAATTCCCAAACTAATCCCACTGTCCCGCTATCTCCCCATAGGCCAGTATCAATCCCCAAACTAATCCCACTTTCCCGCTCTCTCCCCATAGCCCAGTATCAATCCCAAACTAATCCAACTGCCCTGCTCTCTCCCCATAGCCCTGTATCAAGCCCCAAACTAATCCCACAGCCCCGCTCTCTCCCCATAGCCCTGTATCAATCCCAAACTTATCCCACTGCCCCGCTCTCCCAATAGCCCAGTATCAATCCCCATACTAATCCCACTGCCCCGCTCTCTCCCCATAGCCCTGTATCAATCCCCAAGCTAATCCCACAGCCCCGCACTCTCCACATAGCCCTGTATCAATCCCCAAACTAATCCCACTGCCCCGCTCTCCCAATAGCCTAGTATCAATCCCAAACTAATCCCACTGCCCCGCTCTCTCCCCCTGGGCCCTGTATCAATCCCCAAACTAATCCCACTGCCCCGCTCTCTCCCCATAGCCCAGTAACAAACCCAAACTAATCCCACTGTCCCGTCTCTCCCCATAGCCCAGTACCAACCCCCAAACTAATCCCACTGCCCCTCTCTCCCCATAGCCCTGTATCAATCCCAAACTAATCCCAATGTCCCGCTCTCTCCCCATAGCCCTATATCAACCCCCAAACTAATCCCAATGCCCCACTCTCTACCCATAGCTCTGTATCAACCCACAAACTACTCACACTGGCCCGCTATCTCCCCATAGCCCTGCATCAATCCGAAACTAATCCCACTGCCCCGCTCTCTTCCCATAGCCCTATATCAATCCCAAACTAATCCCACTGCCCCGGTCTCTCCCCATAGCCCTGTATCAATCCCCAAACTAATCCCACTGCCCCGTTCTCTCCCCATAGCCCTGTATCAATCCCCAAACTAATCCCACTGCCCCGCTCTTGTTCCATAGCCCAATATCAACCCCCAAACTAATCACAATGCCCCGCTCTCCCCATAGCCTAGTATCAACACCCAAACTAATCCCACTTCCCCACTCTCTCCCCATAGCCCTGTATTGATCCCAAACTAATCTCACTGTCCCGCTCTCTCCCCATAGCCCAGTATCAATCTCCAAACTAATCCCACTACACCGTTCTCTCCCCATAGCCCAGTATCGATCCCCAAACTAATCCCACTGCCCCGCTCTCTCTCCATAGCCCAGTATCAAAATCCCCAAACTATTCCCACTGCCCCGCTCTCTCCCCATAGCCCTTTATCAATCCGCAAACTAATCCCACCACCCTGCTCTTGCTCCATAGCCCTGTATCAACCCCCAAACTAATCCCACTGTCCCGCTCTCTCCCCATAGCCCTGTATCAACCCCCAAACTAATCCCACTGCCCCGCTCTCCCAATAGCCCAGTATCAATCCCCAAACTAATCCCACTGCCCCGCTCTCCCAATAGCCTAGTATCAATCCCAAACTAATCCCACTGCCCCGCTCTCTCCCCATAGCCCTGTATCAATCCCCAAACTAATCCGACTGCCCCGTTCTCTCCCCATGGCCCAGTAACAAACCCAAACTAATCCCACTGTCCTGTCTCTCCCCATAGCCCAGTACCAACCCCCAAACTAATCCCACTGCTCCTCTCTCCCCATAGCCCTGTATCAATCCCAAACTAATCCCACTGTCCCACTATCTCCCCATAGCCCTGTATCAATTCCAAACTAATCCCACTGTCCCACTCTCTCCCCATAGCCCTGTATCAATCCCAAACTAATCCCAATGTCCCGCTCTCTCCCCATAGCCCAGTATCAACCCCCAAACTAATCCCACTTCCCCACTCTCTCCCCATAGCCCTGTATTGATCCCAAACTAATCTCACTGTCCCGCTCTCTCCCCATAGCCCAGTATCAATCTCCAAACTAATCCCACTACACCGTTCTCTCCCCATAGCCCAGTATCGATCCCCAAACTAATCCCACTGCCCCGCTCTCTCTCCATAGCCCAGTATCAAAATCCCCAAACTATTCCCACTGCCCCGCTCTCTCCCCATAGCCCTTTATCAATCCGCAAACTAATCCCACCACCCTGCTCTTGCTCCATAGCCCTGTATCAACCCCCAAACTAATCCCACTGTCCCGCTCTCACCCTATAGCCCTGTATCAACCCCCAAACTAATCCCACTGCCCCGCTCTCCCAATAGCCCAGTATCAATCCCCAAACTAATCCCACTGCCCCGCTCTCCCAATAGCCTAGTATCAATCCCAAACTATCCCACTGCCCGGCTCTCTCCCATAGCCCTGTATCAATCCCCAAACTAATCCGACTGCCCCGTTCTCTCCCCATAGCCCAGTAACAAACCCAAACTAATCCCACTGTCCCGTCTCTCCCCATAGCCCAGTACCAACCCCCAAACTAATCCCACTGCTCCTCTCTCCCCATAGCCCTGTATCAATCCCAAACTAATCCCACTGTCCCACTCTCTCCCCATAGCCCTGTATCAATTCCAAACTAATCCCACTGTCCCACTCTCTCCCCATAGCCCTGTATCAATCCCAAACTAATCCCAATGTCCCGCTCTCTCCCCATAGCCCAGTATCAATCCCCAAACTAATCCCACTGCCCCACTCTCTCCCCATAGCCCTGTATCGATCCCCAAACTAATCCCACTGCCCCACTCTCTCCCCATAGCCCTGTATCAATACCAAACTAATCCCAATGCCCCGCTCACTGCCCATCGCCCTGTATCAATCCCAAACTAATCCCACTGCCCCGCTCTCTCCGCATAGCCCTGTATCAATCCCCAAACTAATCCCACTGCCCAGCTCTCGTTCCATAGCCCTATATCAACCCCCAAACTAATCCCAATGCCCCACTCTCTACCCATAGCTCTGTATCAACCCACAAACTACTCACACTGGCCCGCTCTCTCCCCATAGCCCTGCATCAATCCGAAACTAATCCCACTGCCCCACTCTCTCCCCATAGCCCAGTATCAATCCCAAACTAATCCCACTGTCCCGTCTCTACCCATAGCCCAGTATCAATCCCAAACTAATCCCAATGCCCCACTCTCTCCCCATAGCCCTGTATCAATCCCCAAACAAATCCCAATTTCCCACTCTCTCCCCATAGCCCAGTATCAATTCCAAACTAATCCCACTGTCCCGTCTCTCCCCATAGCCCAGTACCAACCCCCAAACTAATCCCACTGCCCCGCTTTCTCCCCATGGCCCAGTAACAACCCCCAAACTAATCCCACTGACCCACTCTCTCCCCATAGCCCTGTAATGATCCCAAACTAATCCCACTGCCCCACTCTCTCCCCATAGCCCTGTAATGATCCCAAACTAATCCCACTGCCCCGCTCTCTCCCCATAGCCCTGTATCAATCCCCAAAGTAATCCCACTGCCCCGCTCTCTCCCCATAGCCCTGTATCAATCCTCAAACTAATCCCACTGTCCCGCTCTCTCCCCATAGCCCAGTATCATTCCCCAAACTAATCCCACTGCCGCGTTCTCTCCCCATAGCCCTGTACCAATCCCCAATCTAATTCCACTGTCCTGCACTCTCCCCATAGTCCAGTATCAAACCCAAACTAATCCCACTGTCCCGCTCTCTCCCCATAGTCCAGTATCAATCCCCAAACTAATCCCACTGCCCCGTTCTCTCCCCATAGCCCAGTACCAACCCCCAAACTAATCCCACTGTCCCGTCTCTCCCCATAGCCCAGTACCAACCCCCAAACTAATCCCACTGCTCCTCTCTCCCCATAGCCCTGTATCAATCCCAAACTAATCCCACTGTCCCACTCTCTCCCCATAGCCCTGTATCAATTCCAAACTAATCCCACTGTCCCACTCTCTCCCCATAGCCCAGTACCAACCCCAAAACTAATCCCAATGCCCCACTCTCTCCCCATAGCCCAGTACCAAACCCCAAACTAATCCCACTGCCCCGTCTCTCCCCATAGCCCAGTACCAACCCCCAAACTAATCCCTCTGTCCTGATTCTCTCCATAGCCCAGTACCAACCCCCAAACTAATCCCACTGGCCCATCTCTCCCCATAGCACAGTACCAACCCCCATACTAATCCCATTGTCCCGCTCCCTCCCCATTGCCCAGTACCAACCCCCAAACTAATCCCACTGCCCCACTCTCTCCCCATAGCCCTGTATCAATCCCAAACTAATCCCACTGTCCCACTCTCTCACCATTGCCGAGTATCAATCCCAAACTAATCCCACTGCCCCGTCTCTCCCCATAGCCCAGTACCAAACCCAAACTAATCCCACTATCCCGCTCTCTCCCCATAGCCCAGTACCAACACCCAAACTATTCCCACTGTCACGTCTCTCCCGATAGCCCAGTACCAACCCACAAACTAATCCCACTGTCCCGCTGTCTCCCCATAGCCCAGTACCAAACCCCAAACTAATCCCACTGTCCCGGCTCTACCCATAACTCAGTACCAACCCCCAAACTAATTCCACTGCCCCGTCTCTCCCCATAGCTCAGTACCAACCCCCAAACTAATCCCACTGCCCCGACTCTCCCCATAGCCCAGTACCAACCCCCAAACTAATCCCACTGTCCCGGCTCTACCCATAGCTCAGTACCAACCCCCAAACTAATCCCACTGCCCCGTCTCTCCCCATAGCCCAGTACCAACCCCCAAACTAATCCCAATGTCCCGTCATTCCCCATAGCCCAGTACCAACCCCCAAACTAATCCCACTGCCCCGCTTTCTCCCCATGGCCCAGTAACAACCCCCAACCTAATCCCTCTGCCCCACTCTCTCCACATAGCCTGTATCAATCCCAACCGTCCCGTCTTTCCCCATAGCCCAGTACCAACCCCCAAACTAATCCCACTGCCCCGCTCTCTCCCATAGCCCTGTATCAATCCCCAAACTAATCCCACTGACCCACTCTCTCCCCATAGCCCTGTATCAATCCCCAAACTAATCCCACTGCCCCACTCTCTCCCCATAGCCCTGTAATGATCCCAAACTAATCCCACTGCCCCGCTCTCTCCCCATAGCCCTGTATCAATCCCCAAAGTAATCCCACTGCCCCGCTCTCTCCCCATAGCCCTGTATCAATCCCCAAACTAATTCCACTGTCCCGCTCTCTCCCCATAGCCCAGTATCATTCCCCAAACTAATCCCACTGCCCCGTTCTCTCCCCATAGCCCTGTACCAATCCCCAATCTAATCCCACTGTCCCACACTCTACCCATAGCCCAGTATCAATCCCCAAAGTAATCCCACTGTCCCGCTCTCTCCCCATAGCCCAGTACCAACCCCAAATCTAATCCCAATGCCCCACTCTCTCCCCATAGCCCAGTACCAAACCCCAAATTAATCCCACTGTCCCGTCTCTCCCCATAGCCCAGAACCAACCCCCAAACAAATCTCACTGCCCCGTCTCTCCCCATAGCCCAGTACCAACCCCCAAACTAATCCCTCTGTCCCGATTCTCTCCATAGCCCAGTACCAACCCCCAAACTAATCCCACTGGCCCATCTCTCCCCATAGCCCAGTACCAACCCCCAAACTAATCCCGTTGTCCCGCTCCCTCCCCATAGCCCAGTACCAACCCCCAAACTAATCCCACTGCCCCACTCTCTCCCCATAGCCCTGTATCAATCCCAAACTAATCCCAATGTCCCACTCTCTCACCATTGCCGAGTATCAATCCCAAACTAATCCCACTGCCCCGTCTCTCCCCATAGCCCAGTACCAACACCCAAACTAATCCCACTGTCACGTCTCTCCCGATAGCTCAGTACCAACCCCCAAACTAATCCCAATGTCCCGTCACTCCCCATAGCCCAGTACCAACCCCCAAACTAATCCCACTGCCCCGCTCTCTCCCCATAGCCCTGTATCAATCCCAAACTAATCCCACTGCCCCACTCTCTCCCCATCGCCCAGTATCAATCCCAAACTAATCCCACTGCCCCGTCTCTCCCCATAGCCCAGTACCAACACCCAAACTAATCCCACTGTCACGTCTCTCCCCATAGCCCAGTACCAACCCCCAAACTAATCCCACTGCCCCACTCTCTCCCCATAGCCCTGTATCAATCCCAAACTAATCCCAATGTCCCACTCTCTCACCATTGCCGAGTATCAATCCCAAACTAATCCCACTGCCCCGTCTCTCCCCATAGCCCAGTACCAAACCCAAACTAATCCCACTGTCCCGCTCTCTCCCCATAGCCCAGTACCAACACCCAAACTAATCCCACTGTCACGTCTCTCCTGATAGCTCAGTACCAACCCCCAAACTAATCCCAATGTCCCGTCACTCCCCATAGCCCAGTACCAACCCCCAAACTAATCCCACTGCCCCGCTCTCTCCCCATAGCTCTGTATCAATCCCAAACTAATCCCACTGCCCCACTCTCTCCCCATCGCCCAGTATCAATCCCAAACTAATCCCACTGTCCCGTCTCTACCCATAGCCCAGTATCAATCCCAACCTAATCCCACTGCCCCGCTCTCTCCCCATAGCCCTGTATCAATCCCCAAACAAATCCCACTGCCCCGCTCTCTCCCCATAGCCCAGTATCATTCCCAAACTAATCCCACTGTCCCGTCTCTCCCCATAGCCCAGTACCAACCCCCAAACTAATCCCACTGCCCCGCTTTCTCCCCATGGCCCAGTAACAACCCCCAAACTAATCCCACTGCCCCACTCTCTCCCCATAGCCCTGTATCAATCCCAACCGTCCCGTCTCTCCCCATAGCCCAGTACCAACCCCCAAACTAATCCCACTGCCCCGCTCTCTTCCCATAGCCCTGTATCAAACCCCAAACTAATCCCACTGCCCCACTCTCTCCCCATAGCCCTGTAATGATCCCAAACTAATCCCACTGCCCTGCTCTCTCCCCATAGCCCTGTAATGATCCCAAACTAATCCTACTGCCCCGCTCTCTCCCCATAGCCCTGTATCAATCCCCAAACTAATCCCACTGTCCCGCTGTCTCCCCATAGCCCAGTATCATTCCCCAAACTAATCCCACTGCCCCGCTCTCTCCCCATAGCCCAGTATCAATCCCCAAAGTAATCCCACTGTCCCGCTCTCTCCCCATAGCTCAGTATCAATCCCCAAACTAATCCCACTGTCCCGCTCTCTCCCCATAGCCCTGTATCAAGCCCCAAACTAATCCCACAGCCCCGCTCTCTCCCCATAGCCCGGTATCAATCCCAAACTAATCCCACTGCCCCGCTCTCCCAATAGCCCAGTATCAATCCCCATACTAATCCCACTGCCCCGCTCTCTCCCCATAGCCCTGTATCAATCCCCAAACTAATCCCACTGCCCCGCACTCTCCACATAGCCCTGTATCAATCCCCAAACTAATCCCACTGCCCCGCTCTCCCAATAGCCCTGTATCAATCCCCAAACTAATCCCACTGCCCCGCTCTCCCAATAGCCTAGTATCAATCCCAAACTAATCCCACTGCACCGCTCTCTCCCCATAGCCCTGTATCAATCCCCAAACTAATCCCACTGCCCCGCTCTCTCCCCATAGCCCAGTAACAAACCCAAACTAATCCCACTGTCCCATCTCTCCCCATAGCCCATTACCAACCCCCAAACTAATCCCACTGCCCCGTACTCTCCCCATAGACCAGTATCAATACCCAAACTATTCCCACTGCCCCGCTCTTGTTCCATAGCCCAATATCAACCCCCAAACTAATCCCAATGCCCCGCTCTCCCCATAGCCTAGTATCAACCCCCAAACTAATCCCACTTCCCCACTCTCTCCCCATAGCCCTGTATTGATCCCAAACTAATCCCACTGCTCCTCTCTCCCCATAGCCCTGTATCAATCCCAAACTAATCCCACTGTCCCACTCTCTCCCCATAGCCCTGTATCAATTCCAAACTAATCCCACTGTCCCACTCTCTCCCCGTAGCCCTGTATCAATCCCAAACTAATCCCAATGTCCCGCTCTCTCCCCATAGCCCAGTATCAATCCCCAAACTAATCCCACTGCCCCACTCTCTCCCCATAGCCCTGTATCGATCCCCAAACTAATCCCACTGCCCCACTCTCTCCCCATAGCCCTGTATCAATACCAAACTAATCCCAATGCCCCGCTCACTGCCCATCGCCCTGTATCAATCCCAAACTAATCCCACTGCCCCGCTCTCTCCCCATGGCCCTGTATCAATCACCAAACTAATCCCACTGCCCTGCTCTCGTTCCATAGCCCTATATCAACCCCCAAACTAATCCCAATGCCCCACTCTCTACCCATAGCTCTGTATCAACCCACAAACTACTCACACTGGCCCGCTCTCTCCCCATAGCCCTGCATCAATCCGAAACTAATTCCACTGCCCCGCTCTCTTCCCATAGCCCTATATCAATCCCAAACTAATCCCACTGCTCCGGTCTCTCCCCATAGCCCTGTATCAATCCCCAAACTAATCCCACTGCCCTGCTCTCTCCCCATTGCCCAGTATCAATATCCAAACTAATCCCACTGCCCCGTACTCTCCCCATAGACCAGTATCAATACCCAAACTATTCCCACTGCCCCGCTCTTGTTCCATAGCCCAATATCAACCCCCAAACTAATCCCAATGCCCCGCTCTCCCCATAGCCTAGTATCAACCCCCAAACTAATCCCACTTCCCCACTCTCTCCCCATAGCCCTGTATTGATCCCAAACTAATCTCACTGTCCCGCTCTCTTCCCATAGCCCAGTATCAAAATCCCCAAACTATTCCCACTGCCCCGCTCTCTCCCCATAGCCCTTTATCAATCCGCAAACTAATCCCACCACCCTGCTCTTGCTCCATAGCCCTGTATCAACCCCCAAACTAATCCCACTGTCCCGCTCTCTCCCCATAGCCCTGTATCAACCCCCAAACTAATCCCACTGCCCCGCTCTCCCAATAGCCCAGTATCAATCCCCAAACTAATCCCACTGCCCCGCTCTCTCCCCATAGCCCTGTATCAATCCCAAACTCATCCCACTGCCCCGCTCTCTCCCCATAGCCCAGTGCCAAACCCAAACTAATCCCACTGTCCCGTCCCTCCCCATAGCCCAGTACCAGCCCCCAAACTAATCCCACTCTCCCACTCTCTCCCCATAGTCCTGTATCAATCCCAAACTAATCCCACTGCCCCGCTCACTCCCCATAGCCCAGTATCAATCCCCAAGCTAATCCCACTGCCGCACTCTCTCCCCATAGCCCTGTATCAATCCCCAAACAAATCCCACTGTCCCACTCTCTCCTCATTGCCGAGTATCAATCCCCAAACTAATCCCACTGCCCCGCTCTCGCTCCATAGCCCTGTATCAACCCCAAACTAATCCCACTGCCCCTCTCTATCCCCATAGCCCTGTATCAATCACAAACTAATCCCACTGCCGCGCTCTCCCAAGAGCCCTGTATCAATCCCCAAACTAATCCCACTGCCCCACTCTCTCCCCATAGCCCTTTATCAATCCCCAAACTAATCCCACCGCCCTGCTCTCGCTCCATAGCCCTGTATCAACCCCCAAACTAATCCCACTTCCCCACTCTCTCCCCATAGCCCTATATCAATCCCCAAACTAATCCCACTGCCCCGCTCTCTCCCCATAGCACTGTATCAATACCAAACTAATCCCACTGCCCCGCTCTCTCCCCATAGCTCTGTATCAATACCAAACTAATCCCACTGCCCCGCTCTCTCCCCATAGCCCTGTATCAATCCCCAAACTAATCCCACTTCCCCACTCTCTCCCGATAGCCCTATATCAATCCCCAAACTAATCCCACTGCCCCGCTCTCTCCCCATAGCACTGTATCAATACCAAACTAATCCCACTGCCCCGCTCTCTCCCCATAGCTCTGTATCAATACCAAACTAATCCCACTGCCCCGCTCTGTCCCCGTTGCCCTGTATCAAACCCAAACTAATCCCACTGCCCCGCTCTCCCAATAGCCCTGTATCAATCCCAAAATAATCCTGCTGCCCAACTCTCTCCCCATAGCCCTGTATCAATCCCAAACTAATCCCACTGACCCGCTCTCTCCCCATAGCCCAGTACCAACCCCCAAACTAAACACAATGCCCCACTCTCTCCCCATAGCCCAGTATCAATCCCCAAACTAATCCACTGCCCTGCTCTCGTTCCATAGCCCTATATCAACCCCCAAACTAATCCCAATGCCCCACTCTCTACCCATAGCTCTGTATCAACCCACAAACTACTCACACTGGCCCGCTCTCTCCCCATAGCCCTGCATCAATCCGAAACTAATCCCACTGCCCCGCTCTCTTCCCATAGCCCTATATCAATCCCAAACTAATCCCACTGCCCCGCTCTCTTCCCATAGCCCTATATCAATCCCAAACTAATCCCACTGCTCCGGTCTCTCCCCATAGCCCTGTATCAATCCCCAAACTAATCCGACTGCCCCGTTCTCTCCCCATAGCCCAGTAACAAACCCAAACTAATCCCACTGTCCCGTCTCTCCCCATAGCCCAGTACCAACCCCCAAACTAATCCCACTGCTCCTCTCTCCCCATAGCCCTGTATCAATCCCAAACTAATCCCACTGTCCCACTCTCTCCCCATAGCCCTGTATCAATTCCAAACTAATCCCACTGTCCCACTCTCTCCCCATAGCCCTGTATCAATCCCAAACTAATCCCAATGTCCCGCTCTCTCCCCATAGCCCAGTATCAATCCCCAAACTAATCCCACTGCCCCACTCTCTCCCCATAGCCCTGTATCGATCCCCAAACTAATCCCACTGCCCCACTCTCTCCCCATAGCCCTGTATCAATACCAAACTAATCCCACTGCCCCGTCTCTCCCCATAGCCCAGTACCAAACCCAAACTAATCCCACTGTCCCGCTCTCTCCCCATAGCCCAGTACCAACACCCAAACTAATCCCACTGTCACGTCTCTCCTGATAGCTCAGTACCAACCCCCAAACTAATCCCAATGTCCCGTCACTCCCCATAGCCCAGTACCAACCCCCAAACTAATCCCACTGCCCCGCTCTCTCCCCATAGCTCTGTATCAATCCCAAACTAATCCCACTGCCCCACTCTCTCCCCATCGCCCAGTATCAATCCCAAACTAATCCCACTGTCCCGTCTCTACCCATAGCCCAGTATCAATCCCAACCTAATCCCACTGCCCCGCTCTCTCCCCATAGCCCTGTATCAATCCCCAAACAAATCCCACTGCCCCGCTCTCTCCCCATAGCCCAGTATCATTCCCAAACTAATCCCACTGTCCCGTCTCTCCCCATAGCCCAGTACCAACCCCCAAACTAATCCCACTGCCCCGCTTTCTCCCCATGGCCCAGTAACAACCCCCAAACTAATCCCACTGCCCCACTCTCTCCCCATAGCCCTGTATCAATCCCAACCGTCCCGTCTCTCCCCATAGCCCAGTACCAACCCCCAAACTAATCCCACTGCCCCGCTCTCTTCCCATAGCCCTGTATCAAACCCCAAACTAATCCCACTGCCCCACTCTCTCCCCATAGCCCTGTAATGATCCCAAACTAATCCCACTGCCCTGCTCTCTCCCCATAGCCCTGTAATGATCCCAAACTAATCCTACTGCCCCGCTCTCTCCCCATAGCCCTGTATCAATCCCCAAACTAATCCCACTGTCCCGCTGTCTCCCCATAGCCCAGTATCATTCCCCAAACTAATCCCACTGCCCCGCTCTCTCCCCATAGCCCAGTATCAATCCCCAAAGTAATCCCACTGTCCCGCTCTCTCCCCATAGCTCAGTATCAATCCCCAAACTAATCCCACTGTCCCGCTCTCTCCCCATAGCCCTGTATCAAGCCCCAAACTAATCCCACAGCCCCGCTCTCTCCCCATAGCCCGGTATCAATCCCAAACTAGTCCCACTGCCCCGCTCTCCCAATAGCCCAGTATCAATCCCCATACTAATCCCACTGCCCCGCTCTCTCCCCATAGCCCTGTATCAATCCCCAAACTAATCCCACTGCCCCGCACTCTCCACATAGCCCTGTATCAATCCCCAAACTAATCCCACTGCCCCGCTCTCCCAATAGCCCTGTATCAATCCCCAAACTAATCCCACTGCCCCGCTCTCCCAATAGCCTAGTATCAATCCCAAACTAATCCCACTGCACCGCTCTCTCCCCATAGCCCTGTATCAATCCCCAAACTAATCCCACTGCCCCGCTCTCTCCCCATAGCCCAGTAACAAACCCAAACTAATCCCACTGTCCCATCTCTCCCCATAGCCCATTACCAACCCCCAAACTAATCCCACTGCCCCGTACTCTCCCCATAGACCAGTATCAATACCCAAACTATTCCCACTGCCCCGCTCTTGTTCCATAGCCCAATATCAACCCCCAAACTAATCCCAATGCCCCGCTCTCCCCATAGCCTAGTATCAACCCCCAAACTAATCCCACTTCCCCACTCTCTCCCCATAGCCCTGTATTGATCCCAAACTAATCCCACTGCTCCTCTCTCCCCATAGCCCTGTATCAATCCCAAACTAATCCCACTGTCCCACTCTCTCCCCATAGCCCTGTATCAATTCCAAACTAATCCCACTGTCCCACTCTCTCCCCGTAGCCCTGTATCAATCCCAAACTAATCCCAATGTCCCGCTCTCTCCCCATAGCCCAGTATCAATCCCCAAACTAATCCCACTGCCCCACTCTCTACCCATAGCTCTGTATCAACCCACAAACTACTCACACTGGCCCGCTCTCTCCCCATAGCCCTGCATCAATCCGAAACTAATCCCACTGCCCCACTCTCTCCCCATAGCCCAGTATCAATCCCAAACTAATCCCACTGTCCCGTCTCTACCCATAGCCCAGTATCAATCCCAAACTAATCCCAATGCCCCACTCTCTCCCCATAGCCCTGTATCAATCCCCAAACAAATCCCAATTTCCCACTCTCTCCCCATAGCCCAGTATCAATTCCAAACTAATCCCACTGTCCCGTCTCTCCCCATAGCCCAGTACCAACCCCCAAACTAATCCCACTGCCCCGCTTTCTCCCCATGGCCCAGTAACAACCCCCAAACTAATCCCACTGACCCACTCTCTCCCCATAGCCCTGTACTGATCCCAAACTAATCCCACTGCCCCACTCTCTCCCCATAGCCCTGTAATGATCCCAAACTAATCCCACTGCCCCGCTCTCTCCCCATAGCCCTGTATCAATCCCCAAAGTAATCCCACTGCCCCGCTCTCTCCCCATAGCCCTGTATCAATCCTCAAACTAATCCCACTGTCCCGCTCTCTCCCCATAGCCCAGTATCATTCCCCAAACTAATCCCACTGCCGCGTTCTCTCCCCATAGCCCTGTACCAATCCCCAATCTAATTCCACTGTCCCGCACTCTCCCCATAGTCCAGTATCAAACCCAAACTAATCCCACTGTCCCGCTCTCTCCCCATAGTCCAGTATCAATCCCCAAACTAATCCCACTGCCCCGTTCTCTCCCCATAGCCCAGTACCAACCCCCAAACTAATCCCACTGGCCCATCTCTCCCCATAGCCCAGTACCAACCCCCAAACTAATCCCACTGCTCCTCTCTCCCCATAGCCCTGTATCAATCCCAAACTAATCCCACTGTCCCACTCTCTCCCCATAGCCCTGTATCAATTCCAAACTAATCCCACTGTCCCACTCTCTCCCCGTAGCCCTGTATCAATCCCAAACTAATCCCAATGTCCCGCTCTCTCCCCATAGCCCAGTATCAATCCCCAAACTAATCCCACTGCCCCACTCTCTCCCCATAGCCCTGTATCGATCCCCAAACTAATCCCACTGCCCCACTCTCTCCCCATAGCCCTGTATCAATACCAAACTAATCCCAATGCCCCGCTCACTGCCCATCGCCCTGTATCAATCCCAAACTAATCCCACTGCCCCGCTCTCTCCCCATGGCCCTGTATCAATCACCAAACTAATCCCACTGCCCTGCTCTCGTTCCATAGCCCTATATCAACCCCCAAACTAATCCCAATGCCCCACTCTCTACCCATAGCTCTGTATCAACCCACAAACTACTCACACTGGCCCGCTCTCTCCCCATAGCCCTGCATCAATCCGAAACTAATTCCACTGCCCCGCTCTCTTCCCATAGCCCTATATCAATCCCAAACTAATCCCACTGCTCCGGTCTCTCCCCATAGCCCTGTATCAATCCCCAAACTAATCCCACTGCCCTGCTCTCTCCCCATTGCCCAGTATCAATATCCAAACTAATCCCACTGCCCCGTACTCTCCCCATAGACCAGTATCAATACCCAAACTATTCCCACTGCCCCGCTCTTGTTCCATAGCCCAATATCAACCCCCAAACTAATCCCAATGCCCCGCTCTCCCCATAGCCTAGTATCAACCCCCAAACTAATCCCACTTCCCCACTCTCTCCCCATAGCCCTGTATTGATCCCAAACTAATCTCACTGTCCCGCTCTCTCCCCATAGCCCAGTATCAAAATCCCCAAACTATTCCCACTGCCCCGCTCTCTCCCCATAGCCCTTTATCAATCCGCAAACTAATCCCACCACCCTGCTCTTGCTCCATAGCCCTGTATCAACCCCCAAACTAATCCCACTGTCCCGCTCTCTCCCCATAGCCCTGTATCAACCCCCAAACTAATCCCACTGCCCCGCTCTCCCAATAGCCCAGTATCAATCCCCAAACTAATCCCACTGCCCCGCTCTCTCCCCATAGCCCTGTATCAATCCCAAACTCATCCCACTGCCCCGCTCTCTCCCCATAGCCCAGTGCCAAACCCAAACTAATCCCACTGTCCCGTCCCTCCCCATAGCCCAGTACCAGCCCCCAAACTAATCCCACTCTCCCACTCTCTCCCCATAGTCCTGTATCAATCCCAAACTAATCCCACTGCCCCGCTCACTCCCCATAGCCCAGTATCAATCCCCAAGCTAATCCCACTGCCGCACTCTCTCCCCATAGCCCTGTATCAATCCCCAAACAAATCCCACTGTCCCACTCTCTCCTCATTGCCGAGTATCAATCCCCAAACTAATCCCACTGCCCCGCTCTCGCTCCATAGCCCTGTATCAACCCCAAACTAATCCCACTGCCCCTCTCTATCCCCATAGCCCTGTATCAATCACAAACTAATCCCACTGCCGCGCTCTCCCAAGAGCCCTGTATCAATCCCCAAACTAATCCCACTGCCCCACTCTCTCCCCATAGCCCTTTATCAATCCCCAAACTAATCCCACCGCCCTGCTCTCGCTCCATAGCCCTGTATCAACCCCCAAACTAATCCCACTTCCCCACTCTCTCCCCATAGCCCTATATCAATCCCCAAACTAATCCCACTGCCCCGCTCTCTCCCCATAGCACTGTATCAATACCAAAGTAATCCCACTGCCCCGCTCTCTCCCCATAGCTCTGTATCAATACCAAACTAATCCCACTGCCCCGCTCTCTCCCCATAGCCCTGTATCAATCCCCAAACTAATCCCACTTCCCCACTCTCTCCCGATAGCCCTATATCAATCCCCAAACTAATCCCACTGCCCCGCTCTCTCCCCATAGCACTGTATCAATACCAAACTAATCCCACTGCCCCGCTCTCTCCCCATAGCTCTGTATCAATACCAAACTAATCCCACTGCCCCGCTCTGTCCCCGTTGCCCTGTATCAAACCCAAACTAATCCCACTGCCCCGCTCTCCCAATAGCCCTGTATCAATCCCAAAATAATCCTGCTGCCCAACTCTCTCCCCATAGCCCTGTATCAATCCCAAACTAATCCCACTGACCCGCTCTCTCCCCATAGCCCAGTACCAACCCCCAAACTAAACACAATGCCCCACTCTCTCCCCATAGCCCAGTATCAATCCCCAAACTAATCCACTGCCCTGCTCTCGTTCCATAGCCCTATATCAACCCCCAAACTAATCCCAATGCCCCACTCTCTACCCATAGCTCTGTATCAACCCACAAACTACTCACACTGGCCCGCTCTCTCCCCATAGCCCTGCATCAATCCGAAACTAATCCCACTGCCCCGCTCTCTTCCCATAGCCCTATATCAATCCCAAACTAATCCCACTGCCCCGCTCTCTTCCCATAGCCCTATATCAATCCCAAACTAATCCCACTGCTCCGGTCTCTCCCCATAGCCCTGTATCAATCCCCAAACTAATCCGACTGCCCCGTTCTCTCCCCATAGCCCAGTAACAAACCCAAACTAATCCCACTGTCCCGTCTCTCCCCATAGCCCAGTACCAACCCCCAAACTAATCCCACTGCCCCACTCTCTCCCCATAGCCCTGTATCAATACCAAACTAATCCCAATGCCCCGCTCACTGCCCATCGCCCTGTATCAATCCCAAACTAATCCCACTGCCCCGCTCTCTCCCCATAGCCCTGTATCAATCCCCAAACTAATCCCACTGCCCAGCTCTCGTTCCATAGCCCTATATCAACCCCCAAACTAATCCCAATGCCCCACTCTCTACCCATAGCTCTGTATCAACCCACAAACTACTCACACTGGCCCGCTCTCTCCCCATAGCCCTGCATCAATCCGAAACTAATCCCACTGCCCCACTCTCTCCCCATAGCCCAGTATCAATCCCAAACTAATCCCACTGTCCCGTCTCTACCCATAGCCCAGTATCAATCCCAAACTAATCCCAATGCCCCACTCTCTCCCCATAGCCCTGTATCAATCCCCAAACAAATCCCAATTTCCCACTCTCTCCCCATAGCCCAGTATCAATTCCAAACTAATCCCACTGTCCCGTCTCTCCCCATAGCCCAGTACCAACCCCCAAACTAATCCCACTGCCCCGCTTTCTCCCCATGGCCCAGTAACAACCCCCAAACTAATCCCACTGACCCACTCTCTCCCCATAGCCCTGTACTGATCCCAAACTAATCCCACTGCCCCACTCTCTCCCCATAGCCCTGTAATGATCCCAAACTAATCCCACTGCCCCGCTCTCTCCCCATAGCCCTGTATCAATCCCCAAAGTAATCCCACTGCCCCGCTCTCTCCCCATAGCCCTGTATCAATCCTCAAACTAATCCCACTGTCCCGCTCTCTCCCCATAGCCCAGTATCATTCCCCAAACTAATCCCACTGCCGCGTTCTCTCCCCATAGCCCTGTACCAATCCCCAATCTAATTCCACTGTCCCGCACTCTCCCCATAGTCCAGTATCAAACCCAAACTAATCCCACTGTCCCGCTCTCTCCCCATAGTCCAGTATCAATCCCCAAACTAATCCCACTGCCCCGTTCTCTCCCCATAGCCCAGTACCAACCCCCAAACTAATCCCACTGGCCCATCTCTCCCCATAGCCCAGTACCAACCCCCAAACTAATCCCACTGCTCCTCTCTCCCCATAGCCCTGTATCAATCCCAAACTAATCCCACTGTCCCACTCTCTCCCCATAGCCCTGTATCAATTCCAAACTAATCCCACTGTCCCACTCTCTCCCCATAGCCCAGTACAAACCCCAAAACTAATCCCAATGCCCCACTCTCTCCCCATAGCCCAGTACCAAACCCCAAACTAATCCCACTGCCCCGTCTCTCCCCATAGCCCAGTACCAACCCCCAAACTAATCCCTCTGTCCTGATTCTCTCCATAGCCCAGTACCAACCCCCAAACTAATCCCACTGGCCCATCTCTCCCCATAGCCCAGTACCAACCCCCATACTAATCCCATTGTCCCGCTCCCTCCCCATTGCCCAGTACCAACCCCCAAACTAATCCCACTGCCCCACTCTCTCCCCATAGCCCTGTATCAATCCCAAACTAATCCCACTGTCCCACTCTCTCACCATTGCCGAGTATCAATCCCAAACTAATCCCACTGCCCCGTCTCTCCCCATAGCCCAGTACCAAACCCAAACTAATCCCACTATCCCGCTCTCTCCCCATAGCCCAGTACCAACACCCAAACTAATCCCACTGTCACGTCTCTCCCGATAGCCCAGTACCAACCCACAAACTAATCCCACTGTCCCGCTGTCTCCCCATAGCCCAGTACCAACCCCCAAACTAATCCCACTGTCCCGGCTCTACCCATAACTCAGTACCAACCCCCAAACTAATTCCACTGCCCCGTCTCTCCCCATAGCTCAGTACCAACCCCCAAACTAATCCCACTGCCCCGACTCTCCCCATAGCCCAGTACCAACCCCCAAACTAATCCCACTGTCCCGGCTCTACCCATAGCTCAGTACCAACCCCCAAACTAATCCCACTGCCCCGTCTCTCCCCATAGCCCAGTACCAACCCCCAAACTAATCCCAATTTCCCGTCATTCCCCATAGCCCAGTACCAACCCCCAAACTAATCCCACTGCCCCGCTTTCTCCCCATGGCCCAGTAACAACCCCCAACCTAATCCCTCTGCCCCACTCTCTCCACATAGCCTGTATCAATCCCAACCGTCCCGTCTTTCCCCATAGCCCAGTACCAACCCCCAAACTAATCCCACTGCCCCGCTCTCTCCCATAGCCCTGTATCAATCCCCAAACTAATCCCACTGACCCACTCTCTCCCCATAGCCCTGTATCAATCCCCAAACTAATCCCACTGCCCCACTCTCTCCCCATAGCCCTGTAATGATCCCAAACTAATCCCACTGCCCCGCTCTCTCCCCATAGCCCTGTATCAATCCCCAAAGTAATCCCACTGCCCCGCTCTCTCCCCATAGCCCTGTATCAATCCCCAAACTAATTCCACTGTCCCGCTCTCTCCCCATAGCCCAGTATCATTCCCCAAACTAATCCCACTGCCCCGTTCTCTCCCCATAGCCCTGTACCAATCCCCAATCTAATCCCACTGTCCCACACTCTACCCATAGCCCAGTATCAATCCCCAAAGTAATCCCACTGTCCCGCTCTCTCCCCATAGCCCAGTACCAACCCCAAATCTAATCCCAATGCCCCACTCTCTCCCCATAGCCCAGTACCAAACCCCAAATTAATCCCACTGTCCCGTCTCTCCCCATAGCCCAGAACCAACCCCCAAACAAATCTCACTGCCCCGTCTCTCCCCATAGCCCAGTACCAACCCCCAAACTAATCCCTCTGTCCCGATTCTCTCCATAGCCCAGTACCAACCCCCAAACTAATCCCACTGGCCCATCTCTCCCCATAGCCCAGTACCAACCCCCAAACTAATCCCGTTGTCCCGCTCCCTCCCCATAGCCCAGTACCAACCCCCAAACTAATCCCACTGCCCCACTCTCTCCCCATAGCCCTGTATCAATCCCAAACTAATCCCAATGTCCCACTCTCTCACCATTGCCGAGTATCAATCCCAAACTAATCCCACTGCCCCGTCTCTCCCCATAGCCCAGTACCAACACCCAAACTAATCCCACTGTCACGTCTCTCCCGATAGCTCAGTACCAACCCCCAAACTAATCCCAATGTCCCGTCACTCCCCATAGCCCAGTACCAACCCCCAAACTAATCCCACTGCCCCGCTCTCTCCCCATAGCCCTGTATCAATCCCAAACTAATCCCACTGCCCCACTCTCTCCCCATCGCCCAGTATCAATCCCAAACTAATCCCACTGCCCCGTCTCTCCCCATAGCCCAGTACCAACACCCAAACTAATCCCACTGTCACGTCTCTCCCCATAGCCCAGTACCAACCCCCAAACTAATCCCACTGCCCCACTCTCTCCCCATAGCCCTGTATCAATCCCAAACTAATCCCAATGTCCCACTCTCTCACCATTGCCGAGTATCAATCCCAAACTAATCCCACTGCCCCGTCTCTCCCCATAGCCCAGTACCAAACCCAAACTAATCCCACTGTCCCGCTCTCTCCCCATAGCCCAGTACCAACTCCCAAACTAATCCCACTGTCACGTCTCTCCTGATAGCTCAGTACCAACCCCCAAACTAATCCCAATGTCCCGTCACTCCCCATAGCCCAGTACCAACCCCCAAACTAATCCCACTGCCCCGCTCTCTCCCCATAGCCCTGTATCAATCCCAAACTAATCCCACTGCCCCACTCTCTCCCCATCGCCCAGTATCAATCCCAAACTAATCCCACTGTCCCGTCTCTACCCATAGCCCAGTATCAATCCCAACCTAATCCCACTGCCCCGCTCTCTCCCCATAGCCCTGTATCAATCCCCAAACAAATCCCACTGCCCCGCTCTCTCCCCATAGCCCAGTATCATTCCCAAACTAATCCCACTGTCCCGTCTCTCCCCATAGCCCAGTACCAACCCCCAAACTAATCCCACTGCCCCGCTTTCTCCCCATGGCCCAGTAACAACCCCCAAACTAATCCCACTGCCCCACTCTCTCCCCATAGCCCTGTATCAATCCCAACCGTCCCGTCTCTCCCCATAGCCCAGTACCAACCCCCAAACTAATCCCACTGCCCCGCTCTCTTCCCATAGCCCTGTATCAAACCCAAACTAATCCCACTGCCCCACTCTCTCCCCATAGCCCTGTAATGATCCCAAACGAATCCCACTGCCCTGCTCTCTCCCCATAGCCCTGTAATGATCCCAAACTAATCCTACTGCCCCGCTCTCTCCCCATAGCCCTTTATCAATCCCCAAACTAATCCCACCGCCCTGCTCTCGCTCCATAGCCCTGTATCAACCCCCAAACTAATCCCACTTCCCCACTCTCTCCCCATAGCCCTATATCAATCCCCAAACTAATCCCACTGCCCCGCTCTCTCCCCATAGCACTGTATCAATACCAAAGTAATCCCACTGCCCCGCTCTCTCCCCATAGCTCTGTATCAATACCAAACTAATCCCACTGCCCCGCTCTCTCCCCATAGCCCTGTATCAATCCCCAAACTAATCCCACTTCCCCACTCTCTCCCGATAGCCCTATATCAATCCCCAAACTAATCCCACTGCCCCGCTCTCTCCCCATAGCACTGTATCAATACCAAACTAATCCCACTGCCCCGCTCTCTCCCCATAGCTCTGTATCAATACCAAACTAATCCCACTGCCCCGCTCTGTCCCCGTTGCCCTGTATCAAACCCAAACTAATCCCACTGCCCCGCTCTCCCAATAGCCCTGTATCAATCCCAAAATAATCCTGCTGCCCAACTCTCTCCCCATAGCCCTGTATCAATCCCAAACTAATCCCACTGACCCGCTCTCTCCCCATAGCCCAGTACCAACCCCCAAACTAAACACAATGCCCCACTCTCTCCCCATAGCCCAGTATCAATCCCCAAACTAATCCACTGCCCTGCTCTCGTTCCATAGCCCTATATCAACCCCCAAACTAATCCCAATGCCCCACTCTCTACCCATAGCTCTGTATCAACCCACAAACTACTCACACTGGCCCGCTCTCTCCCCATAGCCCTGCATCAATCCGAAACTAATCCCACTGCCCCGCTCTCTTCCCATAGCCCTATATCAATCCCAAACTAATCCCACTGCCCCGCTCTCTTCCCATAGCCCTATATCAATCCCAAACTAATCCCACTGCTCCGGTCTCTCCCCATAGCCCTGTATCAATCCCCAAACTAATCCGACTGCCCCGTTCTCTCCCCATAGCCCAGTAACAAACCCAAACTAATCCCACTGTCCCGTCTCTCCCCATAGCCCAGTACCAACCCCCAAACTAATCCCACTGCCCCACTCTCTCCCCATAGCCCTGTATCAATACCAAACTAATCCCAATGCCCCGCTCACTGCCCATCGCCCTGTATCAATCCCAAACTAATCCCACTGCCCCGCTCTCTCCCCATAGCCCTGTATCAATCCCCAAACTAATCCCACTGCCCAGCTCTCGTTCCATAGCCCTATATCAACCCCCAAACTAATCCCAATGCCCCACTCTCTACCCATAGCTCTGTATCAACCCACAAACTACTCACACTGGCCCGCTCTCTCCCCATAGCCCTGCATCAATCCGAAACTAATCCCACTGCCCCACTCTCTCCCCATAGCCCAGTATCAATCCCAAACTAATCCCACTGTCCCGTCTCTACCCATAGCCCAGTATCAATCCCAAACTAATCCCAATGCCCCACTCTCTCCCCATAGCCCTGTATCAATCCCCAAACAAATCCCAATTTCCCACTCTCTCCCCATAGCCCAGTATCAATTCCAAACTAATCCCACTGTCCCGTCTCTCCCCATAGCCCAGTACCAACCCCCAAACTAATCCCACTGCCCCGCTTTCTCCCCATGGCCCAGTAACAACCCCCAAACTAATCCCACTGACCCACTCTCTCCCCATAGCCCTGTACTGATCCCAAACTAATCCCACTGCCCCACTCTCTCCCCATAGCCCTGTAATGATCCCAAACTAATCCCACTGCCCCGCTCTCTCCCCATAGCCCTGTATCAATCCCCAAAGTAATCCCACTGCCCCGCTCTCTCCCCATAGCCCTGTATCAATCCTCAAACTAATCCCACTGTCCCGCTCTCTCCCCATAGCCCAGTATCATTCCCCAAACTAATCCCACTGCCGCGTTCTCTCCCCATAGCCCTGTACCAATCCCCAATCTAATTCCACTGTCCCGCACTCTCCCCATAGTCCAGTATCAAACCCAAACTAATCCCACTGTCCCGCTCTCTCCCCATAGTCCAGTATCAATCCCCAAACTAAACCCACTGCCCCGTTCTCTCCCCATAGCCCAGTACCAACCCCCAAACTAATCCCACTGGCCCATCTCTCCCCATAGCCCAGTACCAACCCCCAAACTAATCCCACTGCTCCTCTCTCCCCATAGCCCTGTATCAATCCCAAACTAATCCCACTGTCCCACTCTCTCCCCATAGCCCTGTATCAATTCCAAACTAATCCCACTGTCCCACTCTCTCCCCATAGCCCAGTACCAACCCCAAAACTAATCCCAATGCCCCACTCTCTCCCCATAGCCCAGTACCAAACCCCAAACTAATCCCACTGCCCCGTCTCTCCCCATAGCCCAGTACCAACCCCCAAACTAATCCCTCTGTCCTGATTCTCTCCATAGCCCAGTACCAACCCCCAAACTAATCCCACTGGCCCATCTCTCCCCATAGCCCAGTACCAACCCCCATACTAATCCCATTGTCCCGCTCCCTCCCCATTGCCCAGTACCAACCCCCAAACTAATCCCACTGCCCCACTCTCTCCCCATAGCCCTGTATCAATCCCAAACTAATCCCACTGTCCCACTCTCTCACCATTGCCGAGTATCAATCCCAAACTAATCCCACTGCCCCGTCTCTCCCCATAGCCCAGTACCAAACCCAAACTAATCCCACTATCCCGCTCTCTCCCCATAGCCCAGTACCAACACCCAAACTAATCCCACTGTCACGTCTCTCCCGATAGCCCAGTACCAACCCACAAACTAATCCCACTGTCCCGCTGTCTCCCCATAGCCCAGTACCAACCCCCAAACTAATCCCACTGTCCCGGCTCTACCCATAACTCAGTACCAACCCCCAAACTAATTCCACTGCCCCGTCTCTCCCCATAGCTCAGTACCAACCCCCAAACTAATCCCACTGCCCCGACTCTCCCCATAGCCCAGTACCAACCCCCAAACTAATCCCACTGTCCCGGCTCTACCCATAGCTCAGTACCAACCCCCAAACTAATCCCACTGCCCCGTCTCTCCCCATAGCCCAGTACCAACCCCCAAACTAATCCCAATTTCCCGTCATTCCCCATAGCCCAGTACCAACCCCCAAACTAATCCCACTGCCCCGCTTTCTCCCCATGGCCCAGTAACAACCCCCAACCTAATCCCTCTGCCCCACTCTCTCCACATAGCCTGTATCAATCCCAACCGTCCCGTCTTTCCCCATAGCCCAGTACCAACCCCCAAACTAATCCCACTGCCCCGCTCTCTCCCATAGCCCTGTATCAATCCCCAAACTAATCCCACTGACCCACTCTCTCCCCATAGCCCTGTATCAATCCCCAAACTAATCCCACTGCCCCACTCTCTCCCCATAGCCCTGTAATGATCCCAAACTAATCCCACTGCCCCGCTCTCTCCCCATAGCCCTGTATCAATCCCCAAAGTAATCCCACTGCCCCGCTCTCTCCCCATAGCCCTGTATCAATCCCCAAACTAATTCCACTGTCCCGCTCTCTCCCCATAGCCCAGTATCATTCCCCAAACTAATCCCACTGCCCCGTTCTCTCCCCATAGCCCTGTACCAATCCCCAATCTAATCCCACTGTCCCACACTCTACCCATAGCCCAGTATCAATCCCCAAAGTAATCCCACTGTCCCGCTCTCTCCCCATAGCCCAGTACCAACCCCAAATCTAATCCCAATGCCCCACTCTCTCCCCATAGCCCAGTACCAAACCCCAAATTAATCCCACTGTCCCGTCTCTCCCCATAGCCCAGAACCAACCCCCAAACAAATCTCACTGCCCCGTCTCTCCCCATAGCCCAGTACCAACCCCCAAACTAATCCCTCTGTCCCGATTCTCTCCATAGCCCAGTACCAACCCCCAAACTAATCCCACTGGCCCATCTCTCCCCATAGCCCAGTACCAACCCCCAAACTAATCCCGTTGTCCCGCTCCCTCCCCATAGCCCAGTACCAACCCCCAAACTAATCCCACTGCCCCACTCTCTCCCCATAGCCCTGTATCAATCCCAAACTAATCCCAATGTCCCACTCTCTCACCATTGCCGAGTATCAATCCCAAACTAATCCCACTGCCCCGTCTCTCCCCATAGCCCAGTACCAACACCCAAACTAATCCCACTGTCACGTCTCTCCCGATAGCTCAGTACCAACCCCCAAACTAATCCCAATGTCCCGTCACTCCCCATAGCCCAGTACCAACCCCCAAACTAATCCCACTGCCCCGCTCTCTCCCCATAGCCCTGTATCAATCCCAAACTAATCCCACTGCCCCACTCTCTCCCCATCGCCCAGTATCAATCCCAAACTAATCCCACTGCCCCGTCTCTCCCCATAGCCCAGTACCAACACCCAAACTAATCCCACTGTCACGTCTCTCCCCATAGCCCAGTACCAACCCCCAAACTAATCCCACTGCCCCACTCTCTCCCCATAGCCCTGTATCAATCCCAAACTAATCCCAATGTCCCACTCTCTCACCATTGCCGAGTATCAATCCCAAACTAATCCCACTGCCCCGTCTCTCCCCATAGCCCAGTACCAAACCCAAACTAATCCCACTGTCCCGCTCTCTCCCCATAGCCCAGTACCAACTCCCAAACTAATCCCACTGTCACGTCTCTCCTGATAGCTCAGTACCAACCCCCAAACTAATCCCAATGTCCCGTCACTCCCCATAGCCCAGTACCAACCCCCAAACTAATCCCACTGCCCCGCTCTCTCCCCATAGCCCTGTATCAATCCCAAACTAATCCCACTGCCCCACTCTCTCCCCATCGCCCAGTATCAATCCCAAACTAATCCCACTGTCCCGTCTCTACCCATAGCCCAGTATCAATCCCAACCTAATCCCACTGCCCCGCTCTCTCCCCATAGCCCTGTATCAATCCCCAAACAAATCCCACTGCCCCGCTCTCTCCCCATAGCCCAGTATCATTCCCAAACTAATCCCACTGTCCCGTCTCTCCCCATAGCCCAGTACCAACCCCCAAACTAATCCCACTGCCCCGCTTTCTCCCCATGGCCCAGTAACAACCCCCAAACTAATCCCACTGCCCCACTCTCTCCCCATAGCCCTGTATCAATCCCAACCGTCCCGTCTCTCCCCATAGCCCAGTACCAACCCCCAAACTAATCCCACTGCCCCGCTCTCTTCCCATAGCCCTGTATCAAACCCCAAACTAATCCCACTGCCCCACTCTCTCCCCATAGCCCTGTAATGATCCCAAACGAATCCCACTGCCCTGCTCTCTCCCCATAGCCCTGTAATGATCCCAAACTAATCCTACTGCCCCGCTCTCTCCCCATAGCCCTGTATCAATCCCCAAACTAATCCCACTGTCCCGCTGTCTCCCCATAGCCCAGTATCATTCCCCAAACTAATCCCACTGCCCCGCTCTCTCCCCATAGCCCAGTATCAATCCCCAAAGTAATCCCACTGTCCCGCTCTCTCCCCATAGCTCAGTATCAATCCCCAAACTAATCCCACTGTCCCGCTCTCTCCCCATAGCCCTGTATCAAGCCCCAAACTAATCCCACAGCCCCGCTCTCTCCCCATAGCCCGGTATCAATCCCAAACTAATCCCACTGCCCCGCTCTCCCAATAGCCCAGTATCAATCCCCATACTAATCCCACTGCCCCGCTCTCTCCCCATAGCTCTGTATCAATACCAAACTAATCCCACTGCCCCGCTCTGTCCCCGTTGCCCTGTATCAAACCCAAACTAATCCCACTGCCCCGCTCTCCCAATAGCCCTGTATCAATCCCAAAATAATCCTGCTGCCCAACTCTCTCCCCATAGCCCTGTATCAATCCCAAACTAATCCCACTGACCCGCTCTCTCCCCATAGCCCAGTACCAACCCCCAAACTAAACACAATGCCCCACTCTCTCCCCATAGCCCAGTATCAATCCCCAAACTAATCCACTGCCCTGCTCTCTTTCCATAGCCCTATATCAACCCCCAAACTAATCCCAATGCCCCACTCTCTACCCATAGCTCTGTATCAACCCACAAACTACTCACACTGGCCCGGTCTCTCCCCATAGCCCTGCATCAATCCGAAACTAATCCCACTGCCCCGCTCTCTTCCCATAGCCCTATATCAATCCCAAACTAATCCCACTGCCCCGCTCTCTTCCCATAGCCCTATATCAATCCCAAACTAATCCCACTGCTCCGGTCTCTCCCCATAGCCCTGTATCAATCCCCAAACTAATCCGACTGCCCCGTTCTCTCCCCATAGCCCAGTAACAAACCCAAACTAATCCCACTGTCCCGTCTCTCCCCATAGCCCAGTACCAACCCCCAAACTAATCCCACTGCTCCTCTCTCCCCATAGCCCTGTATCAATCCCAAACTAATCCCACTGTCCCACTCTCTCCCCATAGCCCTGTATCAATACCAAACTAATCCCACTGTCCCACTCTCTCCCCATAGCCCTGTATCAATCCCAAACTAATCCCACTGCCCCGCTCTCTCCCCATAGCCCTGTATCAATCCCCAAACTAATCCCACTGCCCAGCTCTCGTTCCATAGCCCTATATCAACCCCCAAACTAATCCCAATGCCCCACTCTCTACCCATAGCTCTGTATCAACCCACAAACTACTCACACTGGCCCGCTCTCTCCCCATAGCCCTGCATCAATCCGAAACTAATCCCACTGCCCCACTCTCTCCCCATAGCCCAGTATCAATCCCAAACTAATCCCACTGTCCCGTCTCTACCCATAGCCCAGTATCAATCCCAAACTAATCCCAATGCCCCACTCTCTCCCCATAGCCCTGTATCAATCCCCAAACAAATCCCAATTTCCCACTCTCTCCCCATAGCCCAGTATCAATTCCAAACTAATCCCACTGTCCCGTCTCTCCCCATAGCCCAGTACCAACCCCCAAACTAATCCCACTGCCCCGCTTTCTCCCCATGGCCCAGTAACAACCCCCAAACTAATCCCACTGACCCACTCTCTCCCCATAGCCCTGTACTGATCCCAAACTAATCCCACTGCCCCACTCTCTCCCCATAGCCCTGTAATGATCCCAAACTAATCCCACTGCCCCGCTCTCTCCCCATAGCCCTGTATCAATCCCCAAAGTAATCCCACTGCCCCGCTCTCTCCCCATAGCCCTGTATCAATCCTCAAACTAATCCCACTGTCCCGCTCTCTCCCCATAGCCCAGTATCATTCCCCAAACTAATCCCACTGCCGCGTTCTCTCCCCATAGCCCTGTACCAATCCCCAATCTAATTCCACTGTCCCGCACTCTCCCCATAGTCCAGTATCAAACCCAAACTAATCCCACTGTCCCGCTCTCTCCCCATAGTCCAGTATCAATCCCCAAACTAATCCCACTGCCCCGTTCTCTCCCCATAGCCCAGTACCAACCCCCAAACTAATCCCACTGGCCCATCTCTCCCCATAGCCCAGTACCAACCCCCAAACTAATCCCACTGCTCCTCTCTCCCCATAGCCCTGTATCAATCCCAAACTAATCCCACTGTCCCACTCTCTCCCCATAGCCCTGTATCAATTCCAAACTAATCCCACTGTCCCACTCTCTCCCCGTAGCCCTGTATCAATCCCAAACTAATCCCAATGTCCCGCTCTCTCCCCATAGCCCAGTATCAATCCCCAAACTAATCCCACTGCCCCACTCTCTCCCCATAGCCCTGTATCGATCCCCAAACTAATCCCACTGCCCCACTCTCTCCCCATAGCCCTGTATCAATACCAAACTAATCCCAATGCCCCGCTCACTGCCCATCGCCCTGTATCAATCCCAAACTAATCCCACTGCCCCGCTCTCTCCCCATGGCCCTGTATCAATCACCAAACTAATCCCACTGCCCTGCTCTCGTTCCATAGCCCTATATCAACCCCCAAACTAATCCCAATGCCCCACTCTCTACCCATAGCTCTGTATCAACCCACAAACTACTCACACTGGCCCGCTCTCTCCCCATAGCCCTGCATCAATCCGAAACTAATTCCACTGCCCCGCTCTCTTCCCATAGCCCTATATCAATCCCAAACTAATCCCACTGCTCCGGTCTCTCCCCATAGCCCTGTATCAATCCCCAAACTAATCCCACTGCCCTGCTCTCTCCCCATTGCCCAGTATCAATATCCAAACTAATCCCACTGCCCCGTACTCTCCCCATAGACCAGTATCAATACCCAAACTATTCCCACTGCCCCGCTCTTGTTCCATAGCCCAATATCAACCCCCAAACTAATCCCAATGCCCCGCTCTCCCCATAGCCTAGTATCAACCCCCAAACTAATCCCACTTCCCCACTCTCTCCCCATAGCCCTGTATTGATCCCAAACTAATCTCACTGTCCCGCTCTCTCCCCATAGCCCAGTATCAAAATCCCCAAACTATTCCCACTGCCCCGCTCTCTCCCCATAGCCCTTTATCAATCCGCAAACTAATCCCACCACCCTGCTCTTGCTCCATAGCCCTGTATCAACCCCCAAACTAATCCCACTGTCCCGCTCTCTCCCCATAGCCCTGTATCAACCCCCAAACTAATCCCACTGCCCCGCTCTCCCAATAGCCCAGTATCAATCCCCAAACTAATCCCACTGCCCCGCTCTCTCCCCATAGCCCTGTATCAATCCCAAACTCATCCCACTGCCCCGCTCTCTCCCCATAGCCCAGTGCCAAACCCAAACTAATCCCACTGTCCCGTCCCTCCCCATAGCCCAGTACCAGCCCCCAAACTAATCCCACTCTCCCACTCTCTCCCCATAGTCCTGTATCAATCCCAAACTAATCCCACTGCCCCGCTCACTCCCCATAGCCCAGTATCAATCCCCAAGCTAATCCCACTGCCGCACTCTCTCCCCATAGCCCTGTATCAATCCCCAAACAAATCCCACTGTCCCACTCTCTCCTCATTGCCGAGTATCAATCCCCAAACTAATCCCACTGCCCCGCTCTCGCTCCATAGCCCTGTATCAACCCCAAACTAATCCCACTGCCCCTCTCTATCCCCATAGCCCTGTATCAATCACAAACTAATCCCACTGCCGCGCTCTCCCAAGAGCCCTGTATCAATCCCCAAACTAATCCCACTGCCCCACTCTCTCCCCATAGCCCTTTATCAATCCCCAAACTAATCCCACCGCCCTGCTCTCGCTCCATAGCCCTGTATCAACCCCCAAACTAATCCCACTTCCCCACTCTCTCCCCATAGCCCTATATCAATCCCCAAACTAATCCCACTGCCCCGCTCTCTCCCCATAGCACTGTATCAATACCAAAGTAATCCCACTGCCCCGCTCTCTCCCCATAGCTCTGTATCAATACCAAACTAATCCCACTGCCCCGCTCTCTCCCCATAGCCCTGTATCAATCCCCAAACTAATCCCACTTCCCCACTCTCTCCCGATAGCCCTATATCAATCCCCAAACTAATCCCACTGCCCCGCTCTCTCCCCATAGCACTGTATCAATACCAAACTAATCCCACTGCCCCGCTCTCTCCCCATAGCTCTGTATCAATACCAAACTAATCCCACTGCCCCGCTCTGTCCCCGTTGCCCTGTATCAAACCCAAACTAATCCCACTGCCCCGCTCTCCCAATAGCCCTGTATCAATCCCAAAATAATCCTGCTGCCCAACTCTCTCCCCATAGCCCTGTATCAATCCCAAACTAATCCCACTGACCCGCTCTCTCCCCATAGCCCAGTACCAACCCCCAAACTAAACACAATGCCCCACTCTCTCCCCATAGCCCAGTATCAATCCCCAAACTAATCCACTGCCCTGCTCTCGTTCCATAGCCCTATATCAACCCCCAAACTAATCCCAATGCCCCACTCTCTACCCATAGCTCTGTATCAACCCACAAACTACTCACACTGGCCCGCTCTCTCCCCATAGCCCTGCATCAATCCGAAACTAATCCCACTGCCCCGCTCTCTTCCCATAGCCCTATATCAATCCCAAACTAATCCCACTGCCCCGCTCTCTTCCCATAGCCCTATATCAATCCCAAACTAATCCCACTGCTCCGGTCTCTCCCCATAGCCCTGTATCAATCCCCAAACTAATCCGACTGCCCCGTTCTCTCCCCATAGCCCAGTAACAAACCCAAACTAATCCCACTGTCCCGTCTCTCCCCATAGCCCAGTACCAACCCCCAAACTAATCCCACTGCCCCACTCTCTCCCCATAGCCCTGTATCAATACCAAACTAATCCCAATGCCCCGCTCACTGCCCATCGCCCTGTATCAATCCCAAACTAATCCCACTGCCCCGCTCTCTCCCCATAGCCCTGTATCAATCCCCAAACTAATCCCACTGCCCAGCTCTCGTTCCATAGCCCTATATCAACCCCCAAACTAATCCCAATGCCCCACTCTCTACCCATAGCTCTGTATCAACCCACAAACTACTCACACTGGCCCGCTCTCTCCCCATAGCCCTGCATCAATCCGAAACTAATCCCACTGCCCCACTCTCTCCCCATAGCCCAGTATCAATCCCAAACTAATCCCACTGTCCCGTCTCTACCCATAGCCCAGTATCAATCCCAAACTAATCCCAATGCCCCACTCTCTCCCCATAGCCCTGTATCAATCCCCAAACAAATCCCAATTTCCCACTCTCTCCCCATAGCCCAGTATCAATTCCAAACTAATCCCACTGTCCCGTCTCTCCCCATAGCCCAGTACCAACCCCCAAACTAATCCCACTGCCCCGCTTTCTCCCCATGGCCCAGTAACAACCCCCAAACTAATCCCACTGACCCACTCTCTCCCCATAGCCCTGTACTGATCCCAAACTAATCCCACTGCCCCACTCTCTCCCCATAGCCCTGTAATGATCCCAAACTAATCCCACTGCCCCGCTCTCTCCCCATAGCCCTGTATCAATCCCCAAAGTAATCCCACTGCCCCGCTCTCTCCCCATAGCCCTGTATCAATCCTCAAACTAATCCCACTGTCCCGCTCTCTCCCCATAGCCCAGTATCATTCCCCAAACTAATCCCACTGCCGCGTTCTCTCCCCATAGCCCTGTACCAATCCCCAATCTAATTCCACTGTCCCGCACTCTCCCCATAGTCCAGTATCAAACCCAAACTAATCCCACTGTCCCGCTCTCTCCCCATAGTCCAGTATCAATCCCCAAACTAATCCCACTGCCCCGTTCTCTCCCCATAGCCCAGTACCAACCCCCAAACTAATCCCACTGGCCCATCTCTCCCCATAGCCCAGTACCAACCCCCAAACTAATCCCACTGCTCCTCTCTCCCCATAGCCCTGTATCAATCCCAAACTAATCCCACTGTCCCACTCTCTCCCCATAGCCCTGTATCAATTCCAAACTAATCCCACTGTCCCACTCTCTCCCCATAGCCCAGTACCAACCCCAAAACTAATCCCAATGCCCCACTCTCTCCCCATAGCCCAGTACCAAACCCCAAACTAATCCCACTGCCCCGTCTCTCCCCATAGCCCAGTACCAACCCCCAAACTAATCCCTCTGTCCTGATTCTCTCCATAGCCCAGTACCAACCCCCAAACTAATCCCACTGGCCCATCTCTCCCCATAGCCCAGTACCAACCCCCATACTAATCCCATTGTCCCGCTCCCTCCCCATTGCCCAGTACCAACCCCCAAACTAATCCCACTGCCCCACTCTCTCCCCATAGCCCTGTATCAATCCCAAACTAATCCCACTGTCCCACTCTCTCACCATTGCCGAGTATCAATCCCAAACTAATCCCACTGCCCCGTCTCTCCCCATAGCCCAGTACCAAACCCAAACTAATCCCACTATCCCGCTCTCTCCCCATAGCCCAGTACCAACACCCAAACTAATCCCACTGTCACGTCTCTCCCGATAGCCCAGTACCAACCCACAAACTAATCCCACTGTCCCGCTGTCTCCCCATAGCCCAGTACCAACCCCCAAACTAATCGCACTGTCCCGGCTCTACCCATAACTCAGTACCAACCCCCAAACTAATTCCACTGCCCCGTCTCTCCCCATAGCTCAGTACCAACCCCCAAACTAATCCCACTGCCCCGACTCTCCCCATAGCCCAGTACCAACCCCCAAACTAATCCCACTGTCCCGGCTCTACCCATAGCTCAGTACCAACCCCCAAACTAATCCCACTGCCCCGTCTCTCCCCATAGCCCAGTACCAACCCCCAAGCTAATCCCAATTTCCCGTCATTCCCCATAGCCCAGTACCAACCCCCAAACTAATCCCACTGCCCCGCTTTCTCCCCATGGCCCAGTAACAACCCCCAACCTAATCCCTCTGCCCCACTCTCTCCACATAGCCTGTATCAATCCCAACCGTCCCGTCTTTCCCCATAGCCCAGTACCAACCCCCAAACTAATCCCACTGCCCCGCTCTCTCCCATAGCCCTGTATCAATCCCCAAACTAATCCCACTGACCCACTCTCTCCCCATAGCCCTGTATCAATCCCCAAACTAATCCCACTGCCCCACTCTCTCCCCATAGCCCTGTAATGATCCCAAACTAATCCCACTGCCCCGCTCTCTCCCCATAGCCCTGTATCAATCCCCAAAGTAATCCCACTGCCCCGCTCTCTCCCCATAGCCCTGTATCAATCCCCAAACTAATTCCACTGTCCCGCTCTCTCCCCATAGCCCAGTATCATTCCCCAAACTAATCCCACTGCCCCGTTCTCTCCCCATAGCCCTGTACCAATCCCCAATCTAATCCCACTGTCCCACACTCTACCCATAGCCCAGTATCAATCCCCAAAGTAATCCCACTGTCCCGCTCTCTCCCCATAGCCCAGTACCAACCCCAAATCTAATCCCAATGCCCCACTCTCTCCCCATAGCCCAGTACCAAACCCCAAATTAATCCCACTGTCCCATCTCTCCCCATAGCCCAGAACCAACCCCCAAACAAATCTCACTGCCCCGTCTCTCCCCATAGCCCAGTACCAACCCCCAAACTAATCCCTCTGTCCCGATTCTCTCCATAGCCCAGTACCAACCCCCAAACTAATCCCACTGGCCCATCTCTCCCCATAGCCCAGTACCAACCCCCAAACTAATCCCGTTGTCCCGCTCCCTCCCCATAGCCCAGTACCAACCCCCAAACTAATCCCACTGCCCCACTCTCTCCCCATAGCCCTGTATCAATCCCAAACTAATCCCAATGTCCCACTCTCTCACCATTGCCGAGTATCAATCCCAAACTAATCCCACTGCCCCGTCTCTCCCCATAGCCCAGTACCAACACCCAAACTAATCCCACTGTCACGTCTCTCCCGATAGCTCAGTACCAACCCCCAAACTAATCCCAATGTCCCGTCACTCCCCATAGCCCAGTACCAACCCCCAAACTAATCCCACTGCCCCGCTCTCTCCCCATAGCCCTGTATCAATCCCAAACTAATCCCACTGCCCCACTCTCTCCCCATCGCCCAGTATCAATCCCAAACTAATCCCACTGCCCCGTCTCTCCCCATAGCCCAGTACCAACACCCAAACTAATCCCACTGTCACGTCTCTCCCCATAGCCCAGTACCAACCCCCAAACTAATCCCTCTGTCCCGATTCTCTCCATAGCCCAGTACCAAACCCCAAACTAATCCCACTGGCCCATCTCTCCCCATAGCCCAGTACCAACCCCCAAACTAATCCCGTTGTCCCGCTCCCTCCCCATAGCCCAGTACCAACCCCCAAACTAATCCCACTGCCCCACTCTCTCCCCATAGCCCTGTATCAATCCCAAACTAATCCCAATGTCCCACTCTCTCACCATTGCCGAGTATCAATCCCAAACTAATCCCACTGCCCCGTCTCTCCCCATAGCCCAGTACCAAACCCAAACTAATCCCACTGTCCCGCTCTCTCCCCATAGCCCAGTACCAACACCCAAACTAATCCCACTGTCACGTCTCTCCTGATAGCTCAGTACCAACCCCCAAACTAATCCCAATGTCCCGTCACTCCCCATAGCCCAGTACCAACCCCCAAACTAATCCCACTGCCCCGCTCTCTCCCCATAGCCCTGTATCAATCCCAAACTAATCCCACTGCCCCACTCTCTCCCCATCGCCCAGTATCAATCCCAAACTAATCCCACTGTCCCGTCTCTACCCATAGCCCAGTATCAATCCCAACCTAATCCCACTGCCCCGCTCTCTCCCCATAGCCCTGTATCAATCCCCAAACAAATCCCACTGCCCCGCTCTCTCCCCATAGCCCAGTATCATTCCCAAACTAATCCCACTGTCCCGTCTCTCCCCATAGCCCAGTACCAACCCCCAAACTAATCCCACTGCCCCGCTTTCTCCCCATGGCCCAGTAACAACCCCCAAACTAATCCCACTGCCCCACTCTCTCCCCATAGCCCTGTATCAATCCCAACCGTCCCGTCTCTCCCCATAGCCCAGTACCAACCCCCAAACTAATCCCACTGCCCCGCTCTCTTCCCATAGCCCTGTATCAAGCCCCAAACTAATCCCACTGCCCCACTCTCTCCCCATAGCCCTGTAATGATCCCAAACTAATCCCACTGCCCTGCTCTCTCCCCATAGCCCTGTAATGATCCCAAACTAATCCTACTGCCCCGCTCTCTCCCCATAGCCCTGTATCAATCCCCAAACTAATCCCACTGTCCCGCTGTCTCCCCATAGCCCAGTATCATTCCCCAAACTAATCCCACTGCCCCGCTCTCTCCCCATAGCCCAGTATCAATCCCCAAAGTAATCCCACTGTCCCGCTCTCTCCCCATAGCTCAGTATCAATCCCCAAACTAATCCCACTGTCCCGCTCTCTCCCCATAGCCCTGTATCAAGCCCCAAACTAATCCCACAGCCCCGCTCTCTCCCCATAGCCCGGTATCAATCCCAAACTAATCCCACTGCCCCGCTCTCCCAATAGCCCAGTATCAATCCCCATACTAATCCCACTGCCCCGCTCTCTCCCCATAGCCCTGTATCAATCCCCAAACTAATCCCACTGCCCCGCACTCTCCACATAGCCCTGTATCAATCCCCAAACTAATCCCACTGCCCCGCTCTCCCAATAGCCCTGTATCAATCCCCAAACTAATCCCACTGCCCCGCTCTCCCAATAGCCTAGTATCAATCCCAAACTAATCCCACTGCACCGCTCTCTCCCCATAGCCCTGTATCAATCCCCAAACTAATCCCACTGCCCCGCTCTCTCCCCATAGCCCAGTAACAAACCCAAACTAATCCCACTGTCCCATCTCTCCCCATAGCCCATTACCAACCCCCAAACTAATCCCACTGCCCCGTACTCTCCCCATAGACCAGTATCAATACCCAAACTATTCCCACTGCCCCGCTCTTGTTCCATAGCCCAATATCAACCCCCAAACTAATCCCAATGCCCCGCTCTCCCCATAGCCTAGTATCAACCCCCAAACTAATCCCACTTCCCCACTCTCTCCCCATAGCCCTGTATTGATCCCAAACTAATCCCACTGCTCCTCTCTCCCCATAGCCCTGTATCAATCCCAAACTAATCCCACTGTCCCACTCTCTCCCCATAGCCCTGTATCAATTCCAAACTAATCCCACTGTCCCACTCTCTCCCCGTAGCCCTGTATCAATCCCAAACTAATCCCAATGTCCCGCTCTCTCCCCATAGCCCAGTATCAATCCCCAAACTAATCCCACTGCCCCACTCTCTCCCCATAGCCCTGTATCGATCCCCAAACTAATCCCACTGCCCCACTCTCTCCCCATAGCCCTGTATCAATACCAAACTAATCCCAATGCCCCGCTCACTGCCCATCGCCCTGTATCAATCCCAAACTAATCCCACTGCCCCGCTCTCTCCCCATGGCCCTGTATCAATCACCAAACTAATCCCACTGCCCTGCTCTCGTTCCATAGCCCTATATCAACCCCCAAACTAATCCCAATGCCCCACTCTCTACCCATAGCTCTGTATCAACCCACAAACTACTCACACTGGCCCGCTCTCTCCCCATAGCCCTGCATCAATCCGAAACTAATTCCACTGCCCCGCTCTCTTCCCATAGCCCTATATCAATCCCAAACTAATCCCACTGCTCCGGTCTCTCCCCATAGCCCTGTATCAATCCCCAAACTAATCCCACTGCCCTGCTCTCTCCCCATTGCCCAGTATCAATATCCAAACTAATCCCACTGCCCCGTACTCTCCCCATAGACCAGTATCAATACCCAAACTATTCCCACTGCCCCGCTCTTGTTCCATAGCCCAATATCAACCCCCAAACTAATCCCAATGCCCCGCTCTCCCCATAGCCTAGTATCAACCCCCAAACTAATCCCACTTCCCCACTCTCTCCCCATAGCCCTGTATTGATCCCAAACTAATCTCACTGTCCCGCTCTCTCCCCATAGCCCAGTATCAAAATCCCCAAACTATTCCCACTGCCCCGCTCTCTGCCCATAGCCCTTTATCAATCCGCAAACTAATCCCACCACCCTGCTCTTGCTCCATAGCCCTGTATCAACCCCCAAACTAATCCCACTGTCCCGCTCTCTCCCCATAGCCCTGTATCAACCCCCAAACTAATCCCACTGCCCCGCTCTCCCAATAGCCCAGTATCAATCCCCAAACTAATCCCACTGCCCCGCTCTCTCCCCATAGCCCTGTATCAATCCCAAACTCATCCCACTGCCCCGCTCTCTCCCCATAGCCCAGTGCCAAACCCAAACTAATCCCACTGTCCTGTCCCTCCCCATAGCCCAGTACCAGCCCCCAAACTAATCCCACTCTCCCACTCTCTCCCCATAGTCCTGTATCAATCCCAAACTAATCCCACTGCCCCGCTCACTCCCCATAGCCCAGTATCAATCCCCAAGCTAATCCCACTGCCGCACTCTCTCCCCATAGCCCTGTATCAATCCCCAAACAAATCCCACTGTCCCACTCTCTCCTCATTGCCGAGTATCAATCCCCAAACTAATCCCACTGCCCCGCTCTCTCCCCATAGCCCTGTATCAATCCCAAACTAATCCCACTGCCCCACTCTCTCCCCATCGCCCAGTATCAATCCCAAACTAATCCCACTGTCCCGTCTCTACCCATAGCCCAGTATCAATCCCAACCTAATCCCACTGCCCCGCTCTCTCCCCATAGCCCTGTATCAATCCCCAAACAAATCCCACTGCCCCGCTCTCTCCCCATAGCCCAGTATCATTCCCAAACTAATCCCACTGTCCCGTCTCACCCCATAGCCCAGTACCAACCCCCAAACTAATCCCACTGCCCCGCTCTCTCCCCATAGCCCTGTATCAATCCCAAACTAATCCCACTGCCCCACTCTCTCCCCATCGCCCAGTATCAATCCCAAACTAATCCCACTGTCCCGTCTCTACCCATAGCCCAGTATCAATCCCAACCTAATCCCACTGCCCCGCTCTCTCCCCATAGCCCTGTATCAATCCCCAAACAAATCCCACTGCCCCGCTCTCTCCCCATAGCCCAGTATCATTCCCAAACTAATCCCACTGTCCCGTCTCTCCCCATAGCCCAGTACCAACCCCCAAACTAATCCCACTGCCCCGCTTTCTCCCCATGGCCCAGTAACAACCCCCAAACTAATCCCACTGCCCCACTCTCTCCCCATAGCCCTGTATCAATCCCAACCGTCCCGTCTCTCCCCATAGCCCAGTACCAACCCCCAAACTAATCCCACTGCCCCGCTCTCTTCCCATAGCCCTGTATCAAGCCCCAAACTAATCCCACTGCCCCACTCTCTCCCCATAGCCCTGTAATGATCCCAAACTAATCCCACTGCCCTGCTCTCTCCCCATAGCCCTGTAATGATCCCAAACTAATCCTACTGCCCCGCTCTCTCCCCATAGCCCTGTATCAATCCCCAAACTAATCCCACTGTCCCGCTGTCTCCCCATAGCCCAGTATCATTCCCCAAACTAATCCCACTGCCCCGCTCTCTCCCCATAGCCCACTATCAATCCCCAAAGTAATCCCACTGTCCCGCTCTCTCCCCATAGCTCAGTATCAATCCCCAAACTAATCCCACTGTCCCGCTCTCTCCCCATAGCCCTGTATCAAGCCCCAAACTAATCCCACAGCCCCGCTCTCTCCCCATAGCCCGGTATCAATCCCAAACTAATCCCACTGCCCCGCTCTCCCAATAGCCCAGTATCAATCCCCATACTAATCCCACTGCCCCGCTCTCTCCCCATAGCCCTGTATCAATCCCCAAACTAATCCCACTGCCCCGCACTCTCCACATAGCCCTGTATCAATCCCCAAACTAATCCCACTGCCCCGCTCTCCCAATAGCCCTGTATCAATCCCCAAACTAATCCCACTGCCCCGCTCTCCCAATAGCCTAGTATCAATCCGAAACTAATCCCACTGCACCGCTCTCTCCCCATAGCCCTGTATCAATCCCCAAACTAATCCCACTGCCCCGCTCTCTCCCCATAGCCCAGTAACAAACCCAAACTAATCCCACTGTCCCATCTCTCCCCATAGCCCATTACCAACCCCCAAACTAATCCCACTGCCCCGTACTCTCCCCATAGACCAGTATCAATACCCAAACTATTCCCACTGCCCCGCTCTTGTTCCATAGCCCAATATCAGCCCCCAAACTAATCCCAATGCCCCGCTCTCCCCATAGCCTAGTATCAACCCCCAAACTAATCCCACTTCCCCACTCTCTCCCCATAGCCCTGTATTGATCCCAAACTAATCCCACTGCTCCTCTCTCCCCATAGCCCAGTATCAATCCCAAACTAATCCCACTGTCCCACTCTCTCCCCATAGCCCTGTATCAATTCCAAACTAATCCCACTGTCCCACTCTCTCCCCGTAGCCCTGTATCAATCCCAAACTAATCCCAATGTCCCGCTCTCTCCCCATAGCCCAGTATCAATCCCCAAACTAATCCCACTGCCCCACTCTCTCCCCATAGCCCTGTATCGATCCCCAAACTAATCCCACTGCCCCACTCTCTCCCCATAGCCCTGTATCAATACCAAACTAATCCCAATGCCCCGCTCACTGCCCATCGCCCTGTATCAATCCCAAACTAATCCCACTGCCCCGCTCTCTCCCCATGGCCCTGTATCAATCACCAAACTAATCCCACTGCCCTGCTCTCGTTCCATAGCCCTATATCAACCCCCAAACTAATCCCAATGCCCCACTCTCTACCCATAGCTCTGTATCAACCCACAAACTACTCACACTGGCCCGCTCTCTCCCCATAGCCCTGCATCAATCCGAAACTAATTCCACTGCCCCGCTCTCTTCCCATAGCCCTATATCAATCCCAAACTAATCCCACTGCTCCGGTCTCTCCCCATAGCCCTGTATCAATCCCCAAACTAATCCCACTGCCCTGCTCTCTCCCCATTGCCCAGTATCAATATCCAAACTAATCCCACTGCCCCGTACTCTCCCCATAGACCAGTATCAATACCCAAACTATTCCCACTGCCCCGCTCTTGTTCCATAGCCCAATATCAACCCCCAAACTAATCCCAATGCCCCGCTCTCCCCATAGCCTAGTATCAACCCCCAAACTAATCCCACTTCCCCACTCTCTCCCCATAGCCCTGTATTGATCCCAAACTAATCTCACTGTCCCGCTCTCTCCCCATAGCCCAGTATCAAAATCCCCAAACTATTCCCACTGCCCCGCTCTCTCCCCATAGCCCTTTATCAATCCGCAAACTAATCCCACCACCCTGCTCTTGCTCCATAGCCCTGTATCAACCCCCAAACTAATCCCACTGTCCCGCTCTCTCCCCATAGCCCTGTATCAACCCCCAAACTAATCCCACTGCCCCGCTCTCCCAATAGCCCAGTATCAATCCCCAAACTAATCCCACTGCCCCGCTCTCTCCCCATAGCCCTGTATCAATCCCAAACTCATCCCACTGCCCCGCTCTCTCCCCATAGCCCAGTGCCAAACCCAAACTAATCCCACTGTCCCGTCCCTCCCCATAGCCCAGTACCAGCCCCCAAACTAATCCCACTCTCCCACTCTCTCCCCATAGTCCTGTATCAATCCCAAACTAATCCCACTGCCCCGCTCACTCCCCATAGCCCAGTATCAATCCCCAAGCTAATCCCACTGCCGCACTCTCTCCCCATAGCCCTGTATCAATCCCCAAACAAATCCCACTGTCCCACTCTCTCCTCATTGCCGAGTATCAATCCCCAAACTAATCCCACTGCCCCGCTCTCGCTCCATAGCCCTGTATCAACCCCAAACTAATCCCACTGCCCCTCTCTATCCCCATAGCCCTGTATCAATCACAAACTAATCCCACTGCCGCGCTCTCCCAAGAGCCCTGTATCAATCCCCAAACTAATCCCACTGCCCCACTCTCTCCCCATAGCCCTTTATCAATCCCCAAACTAATCCCACCGCCCTGCTCTCGCTCCATAGCCCTGTATCAACCCCCAAACTAATCCCACTTCCCCACTCTCTCCCCATAGCCCTATATCAATCCCCAAACTAATCCCACTGCCCCGCTCTCTCCCCATAGCACTGTATCAATACCAAAGTAATCCCACTGCCCCGCTCTCTCCCCATAGCTCTGTATCAATACCAAACTAATCCCACTGCCCCGCTCTCTCCCCATAGCCCTGTATCAATCCCCAAACTAATCCCACTTCCCCACTCTCTCCCGATAGCCCTATATCAATCCCCAAACTAATCCCACTGCCCCGCTCTCTCCCCATAGCACTGTATCAATACCAAACTAATCCCACTGCCCCGCTCTCTCCCCATAGCTCTGTATCAATACCAAACTAATCCCACTGCCCCGCTCTGTCCCCGTTGCCCTGTATCAAACCCAAACTAATCCCACTGCCCCGCTCTCCCAATAGCCCTGTATCAATCCCAAAATAATCCTGCTGCCCAACTCTCTCCCCATAGCCCTGTATCAATCCCAAACTAATCCCACTGACCCGCTCTCTCCCCATAGCCCAGTACCAACCCCCAAACTAAACACAATGCCCCACTCTCTCCCCATAGCCCAGTATCAATCCCCAAACTAATCCACTGCCCTGCTCTCGTTCCATAGCCCTATATCAACCCCCAAACTAATCCCAATGCCCCACTCTCTACCCATAGCTCTGTATCAACCCACAAACTACTCACACTGGCCCGCTCTCTCCCCATAGCCCTGCATCAATCCGAAACTAATCCCACTGCCCCGCTCTCTTCCCATAGCCCTATATCAATCCCAAACTAATCCCACTGCCCCGCTCTCTTCCCATAGCCCTATATCAATCCCAAACTAATCCCACTGCTCCGGTCTCTCCCCATAGCCCTGTATCAATCCCCAAACTAATCCGACTGCCCCGTTCTCTCCCCATAGCCCAGTAACAAACCCAAACTAATCCCACTGTCCCGTCTCTCCCCATAGCCCAGTACCAACCCCCAAACTAATCCCACTGCCCCACTCTCTCCCCATAGCCCTGTATCAATACCAAACTAATCCCAATGCCCCGCTCACTGCCCATCGCCCTGTATCAATCCCAAACTAATCCCACTGCCCCGCTCTCTCCCCATAGCCCTGTATCAATCCCCAAACTAATCCCACTGCCCAGCTCTCGTTCCATAGCCCTATATCAACCCCCAAACTAATCCCAATGCCCCACTCTCTACCCATAGCTCTGTATCAACCCACAAACTACTCACACTGGCCCGCTCTCTCCCCATAGCCCTGCATCAATCCGAAACTAATCCCACTGCCCCACTCTCTCCCCATAGCCCAGTATCAATCCCAAACTAATCCCACTGTCCCGTCTCTACCCATAGCCCAGTATCAATCCCAAACTAATCCCAATGCCCCACTCTCTCCCCATAGCCCTGTATCAATCCCCAAACAAATCCCAATTTCCCACTCTCTCCCCATAGCCCAGTATCAATTCCAAACTAATCCCACTGTCCCGTCTCTCCCCATAGCCCAGTACCAACCCCCAAACTAATCCCACTGCCCCGCTTTCTCCCCATGGCCCAGTAACAACCCCCAAACTAATCCCACTGACCCACTCTCTCCCCATAGCCCTGTACTGATCCCAAACTAATCCCACTGCCCCACTCTCTCCCCATAGCCCTGTAATGATCCCAAACTAATCCCACTGCCCCGCTCTCTCCCCATAGCCCTGTATCAATCCCCAAAGTAATCCCACTGCCCCGCTCTCTCCCCATAGCCCTGTATCAATCCTCAAACTAATCCCACTGTCCCGCTCTCTCCCCATAGCCCAGTATCATTCCCCAAACTAATCCCACTGCCGCGTTCTCTCCCCATAGCCCTGTACCAATCCCCAATCTAATTCCACTGTCCCGCACTCTCCCCATAGTCCAGTATCAAACCCAAACTAATCCCACTGTCCCGCTCTCTCCCCATAGTCCAGTATCAATCCCCAAACTAATCCCACTGCCCCGTTCTCTCCCCATAGCCCAGTACCAACCCCCAAACTAATCCCACTGGCCCATCTCTCCCCATAGCCCAGTACCAACCCCCAAACTAATCCCACTGCTCCTCTCTCCCCATAGCCCTGTATCAATCCCAAACTAATCCCACTGTCCCACTCTCTCCCCATAGCCCTGTATCAATTCCAAACTAATCCCACTGTCCCACTCTCTCCCCATAGCCCAGTACCAACCCCAAAACTAATCCCAATGCCCCACTCTCTCCCCATAGCCCAGTACCAAACCCCAAACTAATCCCACTGCCCCGTCTCTCCCCATAGCCCAGTACCAACCCCCAAACTAATCCCTCTGTCCTGATTCTCTCCATAGCCCAGTACCAACCCCCAAACTAATCCCACTGGCCCATCTCTCCCCATAGCCCAGTACCAACCCCCATACTAATCCCATTGTCCCGCTCCCTCCCCATTGCCCAGTACCAACCCCCAAACTAATCCCACTGCCCCACTCTCTCCCCATAGCCCTGTATCAATCCCAAACTAATCCCACTGTCCCACTCTCTCACCATTGCCGAGTATCAATCCCAAACTAATCCCACTGCCCCGTCTCTCCCCATAGCCCAGTACCAAACCCAAACTAATCCCACTATCCCGCTCTCTCCCCATAGCCCAGTACCAACACCCAAACTAATCCCACTGTCACGTCTCTCCCGATAGCCCAGTACCAACCCACAAACTAATCCCACTGTCCCGCTGTCTCCCCATAGCCCAGTACCAACCCCCAAACTAATCGCACTGTCCCGGCTCTACCCATAACTCAGTACCAACCCCCAAACTAATTCCACTGCCCCGTCTCTCCCCATAGCTCAGTACCAACCCCCAAACTAATCCCACTGCCCCGACTCTCCCCATAGCCCAGTACCAACCCCCAAACTAATCCCACTGTCCCGGCTCTACCCATAGCTCAGTACCAACCCCCAAACTAATCCCACTGCCCCGTCTCTCCCCATAGCCCAGTACCAACCCCCAAGCTAATCCCAATTTCCCGTCATTCCCCATAGCCCAGTACCAACCCCCAAACTAATCCCACTGCCCCGCTTTCTCCCCATGGCCCAGTAACAACCCCCAACCTAATCCCTCTGCCCCACTCTCTCCACATAGCCTGTATCAATCCCAACCGTCCCGTCTTTCCCCATAGCCCAGTACCAACCCCCAAACTAATCCCACTGCCCCGCTCTCTCCCATAGCCCTGTATCAATCCCCAAACTAATCCCACTGACCCACTCTCTCCCCATAGCCCTGTATCAATCCCCAAACTAATCCCACTGCCCCACTCTCTCCCCATAGCCCTGTAATGATCCCAAACTAATCCCACTGCCCCGCTCTCTCCCCATAGCCCTGTATCAATCCCCAAAGTAATCCCACTGCCCCGCTCTCTCCCCATAGCCCTGTATCAATCCCCAAACTAATTCCACTGTCCCGCTCTCTCCCCATAGCCCAGTATCATTCCCCAAACTAATCCCACTGCCCCGTTCTCTCCCCATAGCCCTGTACCAATCCCCAATCTAATCCCACTGTCCCACACTCTACCCATAGCCCAGTATCAATCCCCAAAGTAATCCCACTGTCCCGCTCTCTCCCCATAGCCCAGTACCAACCCCAAATCTAATCCCAATGCCCCACTCTCTCCCCATAGCCCAGTACCAAACCCCAAATTAATCCCACTGTCCCATCTCTCCCCATAGCCCAGAACCAACCCCCAAACAAATCTCACTGCCCCGTCTCTCCCCATAGCCCAGTACCAACCCCCAAACTAATCCCTCTGTCCCGATTCTCTCCATAGCCCAGTACCAACCCCCAAACTAATCCCACTGGCCCATCTCTCCCCATAGCCCAGTACCAACCCCCAAACTAATCCCGTTGTCCCGCTCCCTCCCCATAGCCCAGTACCAACCCCCAAACTAATCCCACTGCCCCACTCTCTCCCCATAGCCCTGTATCAATCCCAAACTAATCCCAATGTCCCACTCTCTCACCATTGCCGAGTATCAATCCCAAACTAATCCCACTGCCCCGTCTCTCCCCATAGCCCAGTACCAACACCCAAACTAATCCCACTGTCACGTCTCTCCCGATAGCTCAGTACCAACCCCCAAACTAATCCCAATGTCCCGTCACTCCCCATAGCCCAGTACCAACCCCCAAACTAATCCCACTGCCCCGCTCTCTCCCCATAGCCCTGTATCAATCCCAAACTAATCCCACTGCCCCACTCTCTCCCCATCGCCCAGTATCAATCCCAAACTAATCCCACTGCCCCGTCTCTCCCCATAGCCCAGTACCAACACCCAAACTAATCCCACTGTCACGTCTCTCCCCATAGCCCAGTACCAACCCCCAAACTAATCCCTCTGTCCCGATTCTCTCCATAGCCCAGTACCAAACCCCAAACTAATCCCACTGGCCCATCTCTCCCCATAGCCCAGTACCAACCCCCAAACTAATCCCGTTGTCCCGCTCCCTCCCCATAGCCCAGTACCAACCCCCAAACTAATCCCACTGCCCCACTCTCTCCCCATAGCCCTGTATCAATCCCAAACTAATCCCAATGTCCCACTCTCTCACCATTGCCGAGTATCAATCCCAAACTAATCCCACTGCCCCGTCTCTCCCCATAGCCCAGTACCAAACCCAAACTAATCCCACTGTCCCGCTCTCTCCCCATAGCCCAGTACCAACACCCAAACTAATCCCACTGTCACGTCTCTCCTGATAGCTCAGTACCAACCCCCAAACTAATCCCAATGTCCCGTCACTCCCCATAGCCCAGTACCAACCCCCAAACTAATCCCACTGCCCCGCTCTCTCCCCATAGCCCTGTATCAATCCCAAACTAATCCCACTGCCCCACTCTCTCCCCATCGCCCAGTATCAATCCCAAACTAATCCCACTGTCCCGTCTCTACCCATAGCCCAGTATCAATCCCAACCTAATCCCACTGCCCCGCTCTCTCCCCATAGCCCTGTATCAATCCCCAAACAAATCCCACTGCCCCGCTCTCTCCCCATAGCCCAGTATCATTCCCAAACTAATCCCACTGTCCCGTCTCTCCCCATAGCCCAGTACCAACCCCCAAACTAATCCCACTGCCCCGCTTTCTCCCCATGGCCCAGTAACAACCCCCAAACTAATCCCACTGCCCCACTCTCTCCCCATAGCCCTGTATCAATCCCAACCGTCCCGTCTCTCCCCATAGCCCAGTACCAACCCCCAAACTAATCCCACTGCCCCGCTCTCTTCCCATAGCCCTGTATCAAGCCCCAAACTAATCCCACTGCCCCACTCTCTCCCCATAGCCCTGTAATGATCCCAAACTAATCCCACTGCCCTGCTCTCTCCCCATAGCCCTGTAATGATCCCAAACTAATCCTACTGCCCCGCTCTCTCCCCATAGCCCTGTATCAATCCCCAAACTAATCCCACTGTCCCGCTGTCTCCCCATAGCCCAGTATCATTCCCCAAACTAATCCCACTGCCCCGCTCTCTCCCCATAGCCCAGTATCAATCCCCAAAGTAATCCCACTGTCCCGCTCTCTCCCCATAGCTCAGTATCAATCCCCAAACTAATCCCACTGTCCCGCTCTCTCCCCATAGCCCTGTATCAAGCCCCAAACTAATCCCACAGCCCCGCTCTCTCCCCATAGCCCGGTATCAATCCCAAACTAATCCCACTGCCCCGCTCTCCCAATAGCCCAGTATCAATCCCCATACTAATCCCACTGCCCCGCTCTCTCCCCATAGCCCTGTATCAATCCCCAAACTAATCCCACTGCCCCGCACTCTCCACATAGCCCTGTATCAATCCCCAAACTAATCCCACTGCCCTGCTCTCCCAATAGCCCTGTATCAATCCCCAAACTAATCCCACTGCCCCGCTCTCCCAATAGCCTAGTATCAATCCCAAACTAATCCCACTGCACCGCTCTCTCCCCATAGCCCTGTATCAATCCCCAAACTAATCCCACTGCCCCGCTCTCTCCCCATAGCCCAGTAACAAACCCAAACTAATCCCACTGTCCCATCTCTCCCCATAGCCCATTACCAACCCCCAAACTAATCCCACTGCCCCGTACTCTCCCCATAGACCAGTATCAATACCCAAACTATTCCCACTGCCCCGCTCTTGTTCCATAGCCCAATATCAACCCCCAAACTAATCCCAATGCCCCGCTCTCCCCATAGCCTAGTATCAACCCCCAAACTAATCCCACTTCCCCACTCTCTCCCCATAGCCCTGTATTGATCCCAAACTAATCCCACTGCTCCTCTCTCCCCATAGCCCTGTATCAATCCCAAACTAATCCCACTGTCCCACTCTCTCCCCATAGCCCTGTATCAATTCCAAACTAATCCCACTGTCCCACTCTCTCCCCGTAGCCCTGTATCAATCCCAAACTAATCCCAATGTCCCGCTCTCTCCCCATAGCCCAGTATCAATCCCCAAACTAATCCCACTGCCCCACTCTCTCCCCATAGCCCTGTATCGATCCCCAAACTAATCCCACTGCCCCACTCTCTCCCCATAGCCCTGTATCAATACCAAACTAATCCCAATGCCCCGCTCACTGCCCATCGCCCTGTATCAATCCCAAACTAATCCCACTGCCCCGCTCTCTCCCCATGGCCCTGTATCAATCACCAAACTAATCCCACTGCCCTGCTCTCGTTCCATAGCCCTATATCAACCCCCAAACTAATCCCAATGCCCCACTCTCTACCCATAGCTCTGTATCAACCCACAAACTACTCACACTGGCCCGCTCTCTCCCCATAGCCCTGCATCAATCCGAAACTAATTCCACTGCCCCGCTCTCTTCCCATAGCCCTATATCAATCCCAAACTAATCCCACTGCTCCGGTCTCTCCCCATAGCCCTGTATCAATCCCCAAACTAATCCCACTGCCCTGCTCTCTCCCCATTGCCCAGTATCAATATCCAAACTAATCCCACTGCCCCGTACTCTCCCCATAGACCAGTATCAATACCCAAACTATTCCCACTGCCCCGCTCTTGTTCCATAGCCCAATATCAACCCCCAAACTAATCCCAATGCCCCGCTCTCCCCATAGCCTAGTATCAACCCCCAAACTAATCCCACTTCCCCACTCTCTCCCCATAGCCCTGTATTGATCCCAAACTAATCTCACTGTCCCGCTCTCTCCCCATAGCCCAGTATCAAAATCCCCAAACTATTCCCACTGCCCCGCTCTCTGCCCATAGCCCTTTATCAATCCGCAAACTAATCCCACCACCCTGCTCTTGCTCCATAGCCCTGTATCAACCCCCAAACTAATCCCACTGTCCCGCTCTCTCCCCATAGCCCTGTATCAACCCCCAAACTAATCCCACTGCCCCGCTCTCCCAATAGCCCAGTATCAATCCCCAAACTAATCCCACTGCCCCGCTCTCTCCCCATAGCCCTGTATCAATCCCAAACTCATCCCACTGCCCCGCTCTCTCCCCATAGCCCAGTGCCAAACCCAAACTAATCCCACTGTCCTGTCCCTCCCCATAGCCCAGTACCAGCCCCCAAACTAATCCCACTCTCCCACTCTCTCCCCATAGTCCTGTATCAATCCCAAACTAATCCCACTGCCCCGCTCACTCCCCATAGCCCAGTATCAATCCCCAAGCTAATCCCACTGCCGCACTCTCTCCCCATAGCCCTGTATCAATCCCCAAACAAATCCCACTGTCCCACTCTCTCCTCATTGCCGAGTATCAATCCCCAAACTAATCCCACTGCCCCGCTCTCTCCCCATAGCCCTGTATCAATCCCAAACTAATCCCACTGCCCCACTCTCTCCCCATCGCCCAGTATCAATCCCAAACTAATCCCACTGTCCCGTCTCTACCCATAGCCCAGTATCAATCCCAACCTAATCCCACTGCCCCGCTCTCTCCCCATAGCCCTGTATCAATCCCCAAACAAATCCCACTGCCCCGCTCTCTCCCCATAGCCCAGTATCATTCCCAAACTAATCCCACTGTCCCGTCTCACCCCATAGCCCAGTACCAACCCCCAAACTAATCCCACTGCCCCGCTCTCTCCCCATAGCCCTGTATCAATCCCAAACTAATCCCACTGCCCCACTCTCTCCCCATCGCCCAGTATCAATCCCAAACTAATCCCACTGTCCCGTCTCTACCCATAGCCCAGTATCAATCCCAACCTAATCCCACTGCCCCGCTCTCTCCCCATAGCCCTGTATCAATCCCCAAACAAATCCCACTGCCCCGCTCTCTCCCCATAGCCCAGTATCATTCCCAAACTAATCCCACTGTCCCGTCTCTCCCCATAGCCCAGTACCAACCCCCAAACTAATCCCACTGCCCCGCTTTCTCCCCATGGCCCAGTAACAACCCCCAAACTAATCCCACTGCCCCACTCTCTCCCCATAGCCCTGTATCAATCCCAACCGTCCCGTCTCTCCCCATAGCCCAGTACCAACCCCCAAACTAATCCCACTGCCCCGCTCTCTTCCCATAGCCCTGTATCAAGCCCCAAACTAATCCCACTGCCCCACTCTCTCCCCATAGCCCTGTAATGATCCCAAACTAATCCCACTGCCCTGCTCTCTCCCCATAGCCCTGTAATGATCCCAAACTAATCCTACTGCCCCGCTCTCTCCCCATAGCCCTGTATCAATCCCCAAACTAATCCCACTGTCCCGCTGTCTCCCCATAGCCCAGTATCATTCCCCAAACTAATCCCACTGCCCCGCTCTCTCCCCATAGCCCACTATCAATCCCCAAAGTAATCCCACTGTCCCGCTCTCTCCCCATAGCTCAGTATCAATCCCCAAACTAATCCCACTGTCCCGCTCTCTCCCCATAGCCCTGTATCAAGCCCCAAACTAATCCCACAGCCCCGCTCTCTCCCCATAGCCCGGTATCAATCCCAAACTAATCCCACTGCCCCGCTCTCCCAATAGCCCAGTATCAATCCCCATACTAATCCCACTGCCCCGCTCTCTCCCCATAGCCCTGTATCAATCCCCAAACTAATCCCACTGCCCCGCACTCTCCACATAGCCCTGTATCAATCCCCAAACTAATCCCACTGCCCCGCTCTCCCAATAGCCCTGTATCAATCCCCAAACTAATCCCACTGCCCCGCTCTCCCAATAGCCTAGTATCAATCCGAAACTAATCCCACTGCACCGCTCTCTCCCCATAGCCCTGTATCAATCCCCAAACTAATCCCACTGCCCCGCTCTCTCCCCATAGCCCAGTAACAAACCCAAACTAATCCCACTGTCCCATCTCTCCCCATAGCCCATTACCAACCCCCAAACTAATCCCACTGCCCCGTACTCTCCCCATAGACCAGTATCAATACCCAAACTATTCCCACTGCCCCGCTCTTGTTCCATAGCCCAATATCAGCCCCCAAACTAATCCCAATGCCCCGCTCTCCCCATAGCCTAGTATCAACCCCCAAACTAATCCCACTTCCCCACTCTCTCCCCATAGCCCTGTATTGATCCCAAACTAATCCCACTGCTCCTCTCTCCCCATAGCCCAGTATCAATCCCAAACTAATCCCACTGTCCCACTCTCTCCCCATAGCCCTGTATCAATTCCAAACTAATCCCACTGTCCCACTCTCTCCCCGTAGCCCTGTATCAATCCCAAACTAATCCCAATGTCCCGCTCTCTCCCCATAGCCCAGTATCAATCCCCAAACTAATCCCACTGCCCCACTCTCTCCCCATAGCCCTGTATCGATCCCCAAACTAATCCCACTGCCCCACTCTCTCCCCATAGCCCTGTATCAATACCAAACTAATCCCAATGCCCCGCTCACTGCCCATCGCCCTGTATCAATCCCAAACTAATCCCACTGCCCCGCTCTCTCCCCATGGCCCTGTATCAATCACCAAACTAATCCCACTGCCCTGCTCTCGTTCCATAGCCCTATATCAACCCCCAAACTAATCCCAATGCCCCACTCTCTACCCATAGCTCTGTATCAACCCACAAACTACTCACACTGGCCCGCTCTCTCCCCATAGCCCTGCATCAATCCGAAACTAATTCCACTGCCCCGCTCTCTTCCCATAGCCCTATATCAATCCCAAACTAATCCCACTGCTCCGGTCTCTCCCCATAGCCCTGTATCAATCCCCAAACTAATCCCACTGCCCTGCTCTCTCCCCATTGCCCAGTATCAATATCCAAACTAATCCCACTGCCCCGTACTCTCCCCATAGACCAGTATCAATACCCAAACTATTCCCACTGCCCCGCTCTTGTTCCATAGCCCAATATCAACCCCCAAACTAATCCCAATGCCCCGCTCTCCCCATAGCCTAGTATCAACCCCCAAACTAATCCCACTTCCCCACTCTCTCCCCATAGCCCTGTATTGATCCCAAACTAATCTCACTGTCCCGCTCTCTCCCCATAGCCCAGTATCAAAATCCCCAAACTATTCCCACTGCCCCGCTCTCTCCCCATAGCCCTTTATCAATCCGCAAACTAATCCCACCACCCTGCTCTTGCTCCATAGCCCTGTATCAACCCCCAAACTAATCCCACTGTCCCGCTCTCTCCCCATAGCCCTGTATCAACCCCCAAACTAATCCCACTGCCCCGCTCTCCCAATAGCCCAGTATCAATCCCCAAACTAATCCCACTGCCCCGCTCTCTCCCCATAGCCCTGTATCAATCCCAAACTCATCCCACTGCCCCGCTCTCTCCCCATAGCCCAGTGCCAAACCCAAACTAATCCCACTGTCCCGTCCCTCCCCATAGCCCAGTACCAGCCCCCAAACTAATCCCACTCTCCCACTCTCTCCCCATAGTCCTGTATCAATCCCAAACTAATCCCACTGCCCCGCTCACTCCCCATAGCCCAGTATCAATCCCCAAGCTAATCCCACTGCCGCACTCTCTCCCCATAGCCCTGTATCAATCCCCAAACAAATCCCACTGTCCCACTCTCTCCTCATTGCCGAGTATCAATCCCCAAACTAATCCCACTGCCCCGCTCTCGCTCCATAGCCCTGTATCAACCCCAAACTAATCCCACTGCCCCTCTCTATCCCCATAGCCCTGTATCAATCACAAACTAATCCCACTGCCGCGCTCTCCCAAGAGCCCTGTATCAATCCCCAAACTAATCCCACTGCCCCACTCTCTCCCCATAGCCCTTTATCAATCCCCAAACTAATCCCACCGCCCTGCTCTCGCTCCATAGCCCTGTATCAACCCCCAAACTAATCCCACTGCCCCGCTCTCTCCCCATAGCCCTGTATCAATCCCCAAACTAATCCCACTTCCCCACTCTCTCCCCATAGCCCTATATCAATCCCCAAACTAATCCCACTGCCCCGCTCTCTCCCCATAGCACTGTATCAATACCAAACTAATCCCACTGCCCCGCTCTCTCCCCATAGCTCTGTATCAATACCAAACTAATCCCACTTCCCCGCTCTCTCCCCATAGCCCTGTATCAATCCCCAAACTAATCCCACTTCCCCACTCTCTCCCGATAGCCCTATATCAATCCCCAAACTAATCCCACTGCCCCGCTCTCTCCCCATAGCACTGTATCAATACCAAACTAATCCCACTGCCCCGCTCTCTCCCCATAGCTCTGTATCAATACCAAACTAATCCCACTGCCCCGCTCTGTCCCCGTTGCCCTGTATCAAACCCAAACTAATCCCACTGCCCCGCTCTCCCAATAGCCCTGTATCAATCCCAAAATAATCCTGCTGCCCAACTCTCTCCCCATAGCCCTGTATCAATCCCAAACTAATCCCACTGACCCGCTCTCTCCCCATAGCCCAGTACCAACCCCCAAACTAAACACAATGCCCCACTCTCTCCCCATAGCCCAGTATCAATCCCCAAACTAATCCACTGCCCTGCTCTCGTTCCATAGCCCTATATCAACCCCCAAACTAATCCCAATGCCCCACTCTCTACCCATAGCTCTGTATCAACCCACAAACTACTCACACTGGCCCGCTCTCTCCCCATAGCCCTGCATCAATCCGAAACTAATCCCACTGCCCCGCTCTCTTCCCATAGCCCTATATCAATCCCAAACTAATCCCACTGCCCCGCTCTCTTCCCATAGCCCTATATCAATCCCAAACTAATCCCACTGCTCCGGTCTCTCCCCATAGCCCTGTATCAATCCCCAAACTAATCCGACTGCCCCGTTCTCTCCCCATAGCCCAGTAACAAACCCAAACTAATCCCACTGTCCCGTCTCTCCCCATAGCCCAGTACCAACCCCCAAACTAATCCCACTGCTCCTCTCTCCCCATAGCCCTGTATCAATCCCAAACTAATCCCACTGTCCCACTCTCTCCCCATAGCCCTGTATCAATTCCAAACTAATCCCACTGTCCCACTCTCTCCCCATAGCCCTGTATCAATCCCAAACTAATCCCAATGTCCCGCTCTCTCCCCATAGCCCAGTATCAATCCCCAAACTAATCCCACTGCCCCACTCTCTCCCCATAGCCCTGTATCGATCCCCAAACTAATCCCACTGCCCCACTCTCTCCCCATAGCCCTGTATCAATACCAAACTAATCCCAATGCCCCGCTCACTGCCCATCGCCCTGTATCAATCCCAAACTAATCCCACTGCCCCGCTCTCTCCCCATAGCCCTGTATCAATCCCCAAACTAATCCCACTGCCCAGCTCTCGTTCCATAGCCCTATATCAACCCCCAAACTAATCCCAATGCCCCACTCTCTACCCATAGCTCTGTATCAACCCACAAACTACTCACACTGGCCCGCTCTCTCCCCATAGCCCTGCATCAATCCGAAACTAATCCCACTGCCCCACTCTCTCCCCATAGCCCAGTATCAATCCCAAACTAATCCCACTGTCCCGTCTCTACCCATAGCCCAGTATCAATCCCAAACTAATCCCAATGCCCCACTCTCTCCCCATAGCCCTGTATCAATCCCCAAACAAATCCCAATTTCCCACTCTCTCCCCATAGCCCAGTATCAATTCCAAACTAATCCCACTGTCCCGTCTCTCCCCATAGCCCAGTACCAACCCCCAAACTAATCCCACTGCCCCGCTTTCTCCCCATGGCCCAGTAACAACCCCCAAACTAATCCCACTGACCCACTCTCTCCCCATAGCCCTGTACTGATCCCAAACTAATCCCACTGCCCCACTCTCTCCCCATAGCCCTGTAATGATCCCAAACTAATCCCACTGCCCCGCTCTCTCCCCATAGCCCTGTATCAATCCTCAAACTAATCCCACTGTCCCGCTCTCTCCCCATAGCCCAGTATCATTCCCCAAACTAATCCCACTGCCGCGTTCTCTCCCCATAGCCCTGTACCAATCCCCAATCTAATTCCACTGTCCCGCACTCTCCCCATAGTCCAGTATCAAACCCAAACTAATCCCACTGTCCCGCTCTCTCCCCATAGTCCAGTATCAATCCCCAAACTAATCCCACTGCCCCGTTCTCTCCCCATAGCCCAGTACCAACCCCCAAACTAATCCCACTGGCCCATCTCTCCCCATAGCCCAGTACCAACCCCCAAACTAATCCCACTGCTCCTCTCTCCCCATAGCCCTGTATCAATCCCAAACTAATCCCACTGTCCCACTCTCTCCCCATAGCCCTGTATCAATTCCAAACTAATCCCACTGTCCCACTCTCTCCCCATAGCCCAGTACCAACCCCAAAACTAATCCCAATGCCCCACTCTCTCCCCATAGCCCAGTACCAAACCCCAAACTAATCCCACTGCCCCGTCTCTCCCCATGGCCCAGTACCAACCCCCAAACTAATCCCTCTGTCCTGATTCTCTCCATAGCCCAGTACCAACCCCCAAACTAATCCCTCTGGCCCATCTCTCCCCATAGCCCAGTACCAACCCCCATACTAATCCCATTGTCCCGCTCCCTCCCCATTGCCCAGTACCAACCCCCAAACTAATCCCACTGCCCCACTCTCTCCCCATAGCCCTGTATCAATCCCAAACTAATCCCACTGTCCCACTCTCTCACCATTGCCGAGTATCAATCCCAAACTAATCCCACTGCCCCGTCTCTCCCCATAGCCCAGTACCAAACCCAAACTAATCCCACTATCCCGCTCTCTCCCCATAGCCCAGTACCAACACCCAAACTAATCCCACTGTCACGTCTCTCCCGATAGCCCAGTACCAACCCACAAACTAATCCCACTGTCCCGCTGTCTCCCCATAGCCCAGTACCAACCCCCAAACTAATCCCACTGTCCCGGCTCTACCCATAACTCAGTACCAACCCCCAAACTAATTCCACTGCCCCGTCTCTCCCCATAGCTCAGTACCAACCCCCAAACTAATCCCACTGCCCCGACTCTCCCCATAGCCCAGTACCAACCCCCAAACTAATCCCACTGTCCCGGCTCTACCCATAGCTCAGTACCAACCCCCAAACTAATCCCACTGCCCCGTCTCTCCCCATAGCCCAGTACCAACCCCCAAACTAATCCCAATGTCCCGTCATTCCCCATAGCCCAGTACCAACCCCCAAACTAATCCCACTGCCCCGCTTTCTCCCCATGGCCCAGTAACAACCCCCAACCTAATCCCTCTGCCCCACTCTCTCCACATAGCCTGTATCAATCCCAACCGTCCCGTCTTTCCCCATAGCCCAGTACCAACCCCCAAACTAATCCCACTGCCCCGCTCTCTCCCATAGCCCTGTATCAATCCCCAAACTAATCCCACTGACCCACTCTCTCCCCATAGCCCTGTATCAATCCCCAAACTAATCCCACTGCCCCACTCTCTCCCCATAGCCCTGTAATGATCCCAAACTAATCCCACTGCCCCGCTCTCTCCCCATAGCCCTGTATCAATCCCCAAAGTAATCCCACTGCCCCGCTCTCTCCCCATAGCCCTGTATCAATCCCCAAACTAATTCCACTGTCCCGCTCTCTCCCCATAGCCCAGTATCATTCCCCAAACTAATCCCACTGCCCCGTTCTCTCCCCATAGCCCTGTACCAATCCCCAATCTAATCCCACTGTCCCACACTCTACCCATAGCCCAGTATCAATCCCCAAAGTAATCCCACTGTCCCGCTCTCTCCCCATAGCCCAGTACCAACCCCAAATCTAATCCCAATGCCCCACTCTCTCCCCATAGCCCAGTACCAAACCCCAAATTAATCCCACTGTCCCGTCTCTCCCCATAGCCCAGAACCAACCCCCAAACAAATCTCACTGCCCCGTCTCTCCCCATAGCCCAGTACCAACCCGCAAACTAATCCCTCTGTCCCGATTCTCTCCATAGCCCAGTACCAACCCCCAAACTAATCCCACTGGCCCATCTCTCCCCATAGCCCAGTACCAACCCCCAAACTAATCCCGTTGTCCCGCTCCCTCCCCATAGCCCAGTACCAACCCCCAAACTAATCCCACTGCCCCACTCTCTCCCCATAGCCCTGTATCAATCCCAAACTAATCCCAATGTCCCACTCTCTCACCATTGCCGAGTATCAATCCCAAACTAATCCCACTGCCCCGTCTCTCCCCATAGCCCAGTACCAACACCCAAACTAATCCCACTGTCACGTCTCTCCCGATAGCTCAGTACCAACCCCCAAACTAATCCCAATGTCCCGTCACTCCCCATAGCCCAGTACCAACCCCCAAACTAATCCCACTGCCCCGCTCTCTCCCCATAGCCCTGTCTCAATCCCAAACTAATCCCACTGCCCCACTCTCTCCCCATCGCCCAGTATCAATCCCAAACTAATCCCAGTGCCCCGTCTCTCCCCATAGCCCAGTACCAACACCCAAACTAATCCCACTGTCACGTCTCTCCCCATAGCCCAGTACCAACCCCCAAACTAATCCCTCTGTCCCGATTCTCTCCATAGCCCAGTACCAACCCCCAAACTAATCCCACTGGCCCATCTCTCCCCATAGCCCAGTACCAACCCCCAAACTAATCCCGTTGTCCCGCTCCCTCCCCATAGCCCAGTACCAACCCCCAAACTAATCCCACTGCCCCACTCTCTCCCCATGGCCCTGTATCAATCACCAAACTAATCCCACTGCCCTGCTCTCGTTCCATAGCCCTATATCAACCCCCAAACTAATCCCAATGCCCCACTCTCTACCCATAGCTCTGTATCAACCCACAAACTACTCACACTGGCCCGCTCTCTCCCCATAGCCCTGCATCAATCCGAAACTAATTCCACTGCCCCGCTCTCTTCCCATAGCCCTATATCAATCCCAAACTAATCCCACTGCTCCGGTCTCTCCCCATAGCCCTGTATCAATCCCCAAACTAATCCCACTGCCCTGCTCTCTCCCCATTGCCCAGTATCAATATCCAAACTAATCCCACTGCCCCGTACTCTCCCCATAGACCAGTATCAATACCCAAACTATTCCCACTGCCCCGCTCTTGTTCCATAGCCCAATATCAACCCCCAAACTAATCCCAATGCCCCGCTCTCCCCATAGCCTAGTATCAACCCCCAAACTAATCCCACTTCCCCACTCTCTCCCCATAGCCCTGTATTGATCCCAAACTAATCTCACTGTCCCGCTCTCTCCCCATAGCCCAGTATCAAAATCCCCAAACTATTCCCACTGCCCCGCTCTCTCCCCATAGCCCTTTATCAATCCGCAAACTAATCCCACCACCCTGCTCTTGCTCCATAGCCCTGTATCAACCCCCAAACTAATCCCACTGTCCCGCTCTCTCCCCATAGCCCTGTATCAACCCCCAAACTAATCCCACTGCCCCGCTCTCCCAATAGCCCAGTATCAATCCCCAAACTAATCCCACTGCCCCGCTCTCTCCCCATAGCCCTGTATCAATCCCAAACTCATCCCACTGCCCCGCTCTCTCCCCATAGCCCAGTGCCAAACCCAAACTAATCCCACTGTCCCGTCCCTCCCCATAGCCCAGTACCAGCCCCCAAACTAATCCCACTCTCCCACTCTCTCCCCATAGTCCTGTATCAATCCCAAACTAATCCCACTGCCCCGCTCACTCCCCATAGCCCAGTATCAATCCCCAAGCTAATCCCACTGCCGCACTCTCTCCCCATAGCCCTGTATCAATCCCCAAACAAATCCCACTGTCCCACTCTCTCCTCATTGCCGAGTATCAATCCCCAAACTAATCCCACTGCCCCGCTCTCTCCCCATAGCCCTGTATCAATCCCAAACTAATCCCACTGCCCCACTCTTTCCCCATCGCCCAGTATCAATCCCAAACTAATCCCACTGTCCCGTCTCTACCCATAGCCCAGTATCAATCCCAACCTAATCCCACTGCCCCGCTCTCTCCCCATAGCCCTGTATCAATCCCCAAACAAATCCCACTGCCCCGCTCTCTCCCCATAGCCCAGTATCATTCCCAAACTAATCCCACTGTCCCGTCTCTCCCCATAGCCCAGTACCAACCCCCAAACTAATCCCACTGCCCCGCTCTCTCCCCATAGCCCTGTATCAATCCCAAACTAATCCCACTGCCCCACTCTCTCCCCATCGCCCAGTATCAATCCCAAACTAATCCCACTGTCCCGTCTCTACCCATAGCCCAGTATCAATCCCAACCTAATCCCACTGCCCCGCTCTCTCCCCATAGCCCTGTATCAATCCCCAAACAAATCCCACTGCCCCGCTCTCTCCCCATAGCCCAGTATCATTCCCAAACTAATCCCACTGTCCCGTCTCTCCCCATAGCCCAGTACCAACCCCCAAACTAATCCCACTGCCCCGCTTTCTCCCCATGGCCCAGTAACAACCCCCAAACTAATCCCACTGCCCCACTCTCTCCCCATAGCCCTGTATCAATCCCAACCGTCCCGTCTCTCCCCATAGCCCAGTACCAACCCCCAAACTAATCCCACTGCCCCGCTCTCTTCCCATAGCCCTGTATCAAGCCCCAAACTAATCCCACTGCCCCACTCTCTCCCCATAGCCCTGTAATGATCCCAAACTAATCCCACTGCCCTGCTCTCTCCCCATAGCCCTGTAATGATCCCAAACTAATCCTACTGCCCCGCTCTCTCCCCATAGCCCTGTATCAATCCCCAAACTAATCCCACTGTCCCGCTGTCTCCCCATAGCCCAGTATCATTCCCCAAACTAATCCCACTGCCCCGCTCTCTCCCCATAGCCCAGTATCAATCCCCAAAGTAATCCCACTGTCCCGCTATCTCCCCATAGCTCAGTATCAATCCCCAAACTAATCCCACTGTCCCGCTCTCTCCCCATAGCCCTGTATCAAGCCCCAAACTAATCCCACAGCCCCGCTCTCTCCCCATAGCCCGGTATCAATCCCAAACTAATCCCACTGCCCCGCTCTCCCAATAGCCCAGTATCAATCCCCATACTAATCCCACTGCCCCGCTCTCTCCCCATAGCCCTGTATCAATCCCCAAACTAATCCCACTGCCCCGCACTCTCCACATAGCCCTGTATCAATCCCCAAACTAATCCCACTGCCCCGCTCTCCCAATAGCCCTGTATCAATCCCCAAACTAATCCCACTGCCCCGCTCTCCCAATAGCCTAGTATCAATCCCAAACTAATCCCACTGCACCGCTCTCTCTCCATAGCCCTGTATCAATCCCCAAACTAATCCCACTGCCCCGCTCTCTCCCCATAGCCCAGTAACAAACCCAAACTAATCCCACTGTCCCATCTCTCCCCATAGCCCATTACCAACCCCCAAACTAATCCCACTGCCCCGTACTCTCCCCATAGACCAGTATCAATACCCAAACTATTCCCACTGCCCCGCTCTTGTTCCATAGCCCAATATCAACCCCCAAACTAATCCCAATGCCCCGCTCTCCCCATAGCCTAGTATCAACCCCCAAACTAATCCCACTTCCCCACTCTCTCCCCATAGCCCTGTATTGATCCCAAACTAATCCCACTGCTCCTCTCTCCCCATAGCCCTGTATCAATCCCAAACTAATCCCACTGTCCCACTCTCTCCCCATAGCCCTGTATCAATTCCAAACTAATCCCACTGTCCCACTCTCTCCCCGTAGCCCTGTATCAATCCCAAACTAATCCCAATGTCCCACTCTCTCCCCATAGCCCAGTATCAATCCCCAAACTAATCCCACTGCCCCACTCTCTCCCCATAGCCCTGTAATGATCCCAAACTAATCCCACTGCCCCGCTCTCTCCCCATAGCCCTGTATCAATCCCCAAAGTAATCCCACTGCCCCGCTCTCTCCCCATAGCCCTGTATCAATCCCCAAACTAATTCCACTGTCCCGCTCTCTCCCCATAGCCCAGTATCATTCCCCAAACTAATCCCACTGCCCCGTTCTCTCCCCATAGCCCTGTACCAATCCCCAATCTAATCCCACTGTCCCACACTCTACCCATAGCCCAGTATCAATCCCCAAAGTAATCCCACTGTCCCGCTCTCTCCCCATAGCCCAGTACCAACCCCAAATCTAATCCCAATGCCCCACTCTCTCCCCATAGCCCAGTACCAAACCCCAAATTAATCCCACTGTCCCGTCTCTCCCCATAGCCCAGAACCAACCCCCAAACAAATCTCACTGCCCCGTCTCTCCCCATAGCCCAGTACCAACCCGCAAACTAATCCCTCTGTCCCGATTCTCTCCATAGCCCAGTACCAACCCCCAAACTAATCCCACTGGCCCATCTCTCCCCATAGCCCAGTACCAACCCCCAAACTAATCCCGTTGTCCCGCTCCCTCCCCATAGCCCAGTACCAACCCCCAAACTAATCCCACTGCCCCACTCTCTCCCCATAGCCCTGTATCAATCCCAAACTAATCCCAATGTCCCACTCTCTCACCATTGCCGAGTATCAATCCCAAACTAATCCCACTGCCCCGTCTCTCCCCATAGCCCAGTACCAACACCCAAACTAATCCCACTGTCACGTCTCTCCCGATAGCTCAGTACCAACCCCCAAACTAATCCCAATGTCCCGTCACTCCCCATAGCCCAGTACCAACCCCCAAACTAATCCCACTGCCCCGCTCTCTCCCCATAGCCCTGTCTCAATCCCAAACTAATCCCACTGCCCCACTCTCTCCCCATCGCCCAGTATCAATCCCAAACTAATCCCAGTGCCCCGTCTCTCCCCATAGCCCAGTACCAACACCCAAACTAATCCCACTGTCACGTCTCTCCCCATAGCCCAGTACCAACCCCCAAACTAATCCCTCTGTCCCGATTCTCTCCATAGCCCAGTACCAACCCCCAAACTAATCCCACTGGCCCATCTCTCCCCATAGCCCAGTACCAACCCCCAAACTAATCCCGTTGTCCCGCTCCCTCCCCATAGCCCAGTACCAACCCCCAAACTAATCCCACTGCCCCACTCTCTCCCCATGGCCCTGTATCAATCACCAAACTAATCCCACTGCCCTGCTCTCGTTCCATAGCCCTATATCAACCCCCAAACTAATCCCAATGCCCCACTCTCTACCCATAGCTCTGTATCAACCCACAAACTACTCACACTGGCCCGCTCTCTCCCCATAGCCCTGCATCAATCCGAAACTAATTCCACTGCCCCGCTCTCTTCCCATAGCCCTATATCAATCCCAAACTAATCCCACTGCTCCGGTCTCTCCCCATAGCCCTGTATCAATCCCCAAACTAATCCCACTGCCCTGCTCTCTCCCCATTGCCCAGTATCAATATCCAAACTAATCCCACTGCCCCGTACTCTCCCCATAGACCAGTATCAATACCCAAACTATTCCCACTGCCCCGCTCTTGTTCCATAGCCCAATATCAACCCCCAAACTAATCCCAATGCCCCGCTCTCCCCATAGCCTAGTATCAACCCCCAAACTAATCCCACTTCCCCACTCTCTCCCCATAGCCCTGTATTGATCCCAAACTAATCTCACTGTCCCGCTCTCTCCCCATAGCCCAGTATCAAAATCCCCAAACTATTCCCACTGCCCCGCTCTCTCCCCATAGCCCTTTATCAATCCGCAAACTAATCCCACCACCCTGCTCTTGCTCCATAGCCCTGTATCAACCCCCAAACTAATCCCACTGTCCCGCTCTCTCCCCATAGCCCTGTATCAACCCCCAAACTAATCCCACTGCCCCGCTCTCCCAATAGCCCAGTATCAATCCCCAAACTAATCCCACTGCCCCGCTCTCTCCCCATAGCCCTGTATCAATCCCAAACTCATCCCACTGCCCCGCTCTCTCCCCATAGCCCAGTGCCAAACCCAAACTAATCCCACTGTCCCGTCCCTCCCCATAGCCCAGTACCAGCCCCCAAACTAATCCCACTCTCCCACTCTCTCCCCATAGTCCTGTATCAATCCCAAACTAATCCCACTGCCCCGCTCACTCCCCATAGCCCAGTATCAATCCCCAAGCTAATCCCACTGCCGCACTCTCTCCCCATAGCCCTGTATCAATCCCCAAACAAATCCCACTGTCCCACTCTCTCCTCATTGCCGAGTATCAATCCCCAAACTAATCCCACTGCCCCGCTCTCTCCCCATAGCCCTGTATCAATCCCAAACTAATCCCACTGCCCCACTCTTTCCCCATCGCCCAGTATCAATCCCAAACTAATCCCACTGTCCCGTCTCTACCCATAGCCCAGTATCAATCCCAACCTAATCCCACTGCCCCGCTCTCTCCCCATAGCCCTGTATCAATCCCCAAACAAATCCCACTGCCCCGCTCTCTCCCCATAGCCCAGTATCATTCCCAAACTAATCCCACTGTCCCGTCTCTCCCCATAGCCCAGTACCAACCCCCAAACTAATCCCACTGCCCCGCTCTCTCCCCATAGCCCTGTATCAATCCCAAACTAATCCCACTGCCCCACTCTCTCCCCATCGCCCAGTATCAATCCCAAACTAATCCCACTGTCCCGTCTCTACCCATAGCCCAGTATCAATCCCAACCTAATCCCACTGCCCCGCTCTCTCCCCATAGCCCTGTATCAATCCCCAAACAAATCCCACTGCCCCGCTCTCTCCCCATAGCCCAGTATCATTCCCAAACTAATCCCACTGTCCCGTCTCTCCCCATAGCCCAGTACCAACCCCCAAACTAATCCCACTGCCCCGCTTTCTCCCCATGGCCCAGTAACAACCCCCAAACTAATCCCACTGCCCCACTCTCTCCCCATAGCCCTGTATCAATCCCAACCGTCCCGTCTCTCCCCATAGCCCAGTACCAACCCCCAAACTAATCCCACTGCCCCGCTCTCTTCCCATAGCCCTGTATCAAGCCCCAAACTAATCCCACTGCCCCACTCTCTCCCCATAGCCCTGTAATGATCCCAAACTAATCCCACTGCCCTGCTCTCTCCCCATAGCCCTGTAATGATCCCAAACTAATCCTACTGCCCCGCTCTCTCCCCATAGCCCTGTATCAATCCCCAAACTAATCCCACTGTCCCGCTGTCTCCCCATAGCCCAGTATCATTCCCCAAACTAATCCCACTGCCCCGCTCTCTCCCCATAGCCCAGTATCAATCCCCAAAGTAATCCCACTGTCCCGCTATCTCCCCATAGCTCAGTATCAATCCCCAAACTAATCCCACTGTCCCGCTCTCTCCCCATAGCCCTGTATCAAGCCCCAAACTAATCCCACAGCCCCGCTCTCTCCCCATAGCCCGGTATCAATCCCAAACTAATCCCACTGCCCCGCTCTCCCAATAGCCCAGTATCAATCCCCATACTAATCCCACTGCCCCGCTCTCTCCCCATAGCCCTGTATCAATCCCCAAACTAATCCCACTGCCCCGCACTCTCCACATAGCCCTGTATCAATCCCCAAACTAATCCCACTGCCCCGCTCTCCCAATAGCCCTGTATCAATCCCCAAACTAATCCCACTGCCCCGCTCTCCCAATAGCCTAGTATCAATCCCAAACTAATCCCACTGCACCGCTCTCTCTCCATAGCCCTGTATCAATCCCCAAACTAATCCCACTGCCCCGCTCTCTCCCCATAGCCCAGTAACAAACCCAAACTAATCCCACTGTCCCATCTCTCCCCATAGCCCATTACCAACCCCCAAACTAATCCCACTGCCCCGTACTCTCCCCATAGACCAGTATCAATACCCAAACTATTCCCACTGCCCCGCTCTTGTTCCATAGCCCAATATCAACCCCCAAACTAATCCCAATGCCCCGCTCTCCCCATAGCCTAGTATCAACCCCCAAACTAATCCCACTTCCCCACTCTCTCCCCATAGCCCTGTATTGATCCCAAACTAATCCCACTGCTCCTCTCTCCCCATAGCCCTGTATCAATCCCAAACTAATCCCACTGTCCCACTCTCTCCCCATAGCCCTGTATCAATTCCAAACTAATCCCACTGTCCCACTCTCTCCCCGTAGCCCTGTATCAATCCCAAACTAATCCCAATGTCCCGCTCTCTCCCCATAGCCCAGTATCAATCCCCAAACTAATCCCACTGCCCCACTCTCTCCCCATAGCCCTGTATCGATCCCCAAACTAATCCCACTGCCCCACTCTCTCCCCATAGCCCTGTATCAATACCAAACTAATCCCAATGCCCCGCTCACTGCCCATCGCCCTGTATCAATCCCAAACTAATCCCACTGCCCCGCTCTCTCCCCATGGCCCTGTATCAATCACCAAACTAATCCCACTGCCCTGCTCTCGTTCCATAGCCCTATATCAACCCCCAAACTAATCCCAATGCCCCACTCTCTACCCATAGCTCTGTATCAACCCACAAACTACTCACACTGGCCCGCTCTCTCCCCATAGCCCTGCATCAATCCGAAACTAATTCCACTGCCCCGCTCTCTTCCCATAGCCCTATATCAATCCCAAACTAATCCCACTGCTCCGGTCTCTCCCCATAGCCCTGTATCAATCCCCAAACTAATCCCACTGCCCTGCTCTCTCCCCATTGCCCAGTATCAATATCCAAACTAATCCCACTGCCCCGTACTCTCCCCATAGACCAGTATCAATACCCAAACTATTCCCACTGCCCCGCTCTTGTTCCATAGCCCAATATCAACCCCCAAACTAATCCCAATGCCCCGCTCTCCCCATAGCCTAGTATCAACCCCCAAACTAATCCCACTTCCCCACTCTCTCCCCATAGCCCTGTATTGATCCCAAACTAATCTCACTGTCCCGCTCTCTCCCCATAGCCCAGTATCAAAATCCCCAAACTATTCCCACTGCCCCGCTCTCTCCCCATAGCCCTTTATCAATCCGCAAACTAATCCCACCACCCTGCTCTTGCTCCATAGCCCTGTATCAACCCCCAAACTAATCCCACTGTCCCGCTCTCTCCCCATAGCCCTGTATCAACCCCCAAACTAATCCCACTGCCCCGCTCTCCCAATAGCCCAGTATCAATCCCCAAACTAATCCCACTGCCCCGCTCTCTCCCCATAGCCCTGTATCAATCCCAAACTCATCCCACTGCCCCGCTCTCTCCCCATAGCCCAGTGCCAAACCCAAACTAATCCCACTGTCCCGTCCCTCCCCATAGCCCAGTACCAGCCCCCAAACTAATCCCACTCTCCCACTCTCTCCCCATAGTCCTGTATCAATCCCAAACTAATCCCACTGCCCCGCTCACTCCCCATAGCCCAGTATCAATCCCCAAGCTAATCCCACTGCCGCACTCTCTCCCCATAGCCCTGTATCAATCCCCAAACAAATCCCACTGTCCCACTCTCTCCTCATTGCCGAGTATCAATCCCCAAACTAATCCCACTGCCCCGCTCTCGCTCCATAGCCCGGTATCAACCCCAAACTAATCCCACTGCCCCTCTCTATCCCCATAGCCCTGTATCAATCACAAACTAATCCCACTGCCGCGCTCTCCCAAGAGCCCTGTATCAATCCCCAAACTAATCCCACTGCCCCACTCTCTCCCCATAGCCCTTTATCAATCCCCAAACTAATCCCACCGCCCTGCTCTCGCTCCATAGCCCTGTATCAACCCCCAAACTAATCCCACTGCCCCGCTCTCTCCCCATAGCCCTGTATCAATCCCCAAACTAATCCCACTTCCCCACTCTCTCCCCATAGCCCTATATCAATCCCCAAACTAATCCCACTGCCCCGCTCTCTCCCCATAGCACTGTATCAATACCAAACTAATCCCACTGCCCCGCTCTCTCCCCATAGCTCTGTATCAATACCAAACTAATCCCACTGCCCCGCTCTCTCCCCATAGCCCTGTATCAATCCCCAAACTAATCCCACTTCCCCACTCTCTCCCGATAGCCCTATATCAATCCCCAAACTAATCCCACTGCCCCGCTCTCTCCCCATAGCACTGTATCAATACCAAACTAATCCCACTGCCCCGCTCTCTCCCCATAGCTCTGTATCAATACCAAACTAATCCCACTGCCCCGCTCTGTCCCCGTTGCCCTGTATCAAACCCAAACTAATCCCACTGCCCCGCTCTCCCAATAGCCCTGTATCAATCCCAAAATAATCCTGCTGCCCAACTCTCTCCCCATAGCCCTGTATCAATCCCAAACTAATCCCACTGACCCGCTCTCTCCCCATAGCCCAGTACCAACCCCCAAACTAAACACAATGCCCCACTCTCTCCCCATAGCCCAGTATCAATCCCCAAACTAATCCACTGCCCTGCTCTCGTTCCATAGCCCTATATCAACCCCCAAACTAATCCCAATGCCCCACTCTCTACCCATAGCTCTGTATCAACCCACAAACTACTCACACTGGCCCGCTCTCTCCCCATAGCCCTGCATCAATCCGAAACTAATCCCACTGCCCCGCTCTCTTCCCATAGCCCTATATCAATCCCAAACTAATCCCACTGCTCCGGTCTCTCCCCATAGCCCTGTATCAATCCCCAAACTAATCCCACTGCCCCGTTCTCTCCCCATAGCCCTGTATCAATCTCCAAACTAATCCCACTGCCCTGCTTTCTCCCCATTGCCCAGTATCAATATCCAAACTAATCCCACTGCCCCGTACTCTCCCCATAGACCAGTATCAATACCCAAACTATTCCCACTGCCCCGCTCTTGTTCCATAGCCCAATATCAACCCCCAAACTAATCCCAATGCCCCGCTCTCCCCATAGCCTAGTATCAACCCCCAAACTAATCCCACTTCCCCACTCTCTGCCCATAGCCCTGTATTGATCCCAAAGTAATCTCACTGTCCCGCTCTCTCCCCATAGCCCAGTATCAATCTCCAAACTAATCCCACTACACCGTTCTCTCCCCATAGCCCAGTCTCGATCCCCAAACTAATCCCACTGCCCCGCTCTCTCTCCATAGCCCAGTATCAAAATCCCCAAACTATTCCCACTGCCCCGCTCTCTCCCCATAGCCCTTTATCAATCCGCAAACTAATCCCACCACCCTGCTCTTGCTCCATAGCCCTGTATCAACCCCCAAACTAATCCCACTGTCCCGCTCTCTCCCCATAGCCCTGTATCAACCGCCAAACTAATCCCACTGCCCTGCTCTCCCAATAGCCCAGTATCAATCCCCAAACTAATCCCACTGCCCCGCTCTCTCCCCATAGCCCTGTATCAATCCCAAACTCATCCCACTGCCCCGCTCTCTCCCCATAGCCCAGTGCCAAACCCAAACTAATCCCACTGTCCCGTCTCTCCCCATAGCCCAGTACCAGCCCCCAAACTAATCCCACTCTCCCACTCTCTCCCCATAGTCCTGTATCAATCCCAAACTAATCCCACTGCCCCGCTCACTCCCCATAGCCCTGTATCAATCCCCAAACTAATCCCACTGTCCCACTCTCTCCTCATTGCCGAGTATCAATCCCCAAACTAATCCCACTGCCCCGCTCTCGCTCCATAGCCCTGTATCAACCCCAAACTAATCCCACTGCCCCTCTCTATCCCCATAGCCCTGTATCAATCACGAACTAATCCCACTGCCGCGCTCTCCCAAGAGCCCTGTATCAATCCCCAAACTAATCCCACTGCCCCACTCTCTCCCCATAGCCCTTTATCAATCCCCAAACTAATCCCACCGCCCTGCTCTCGCTCCATAGCCCTGTATCAACCCCCAAACTAATCCCACTGCCCCGCTCTCTCCCCATAGCCCTGTATCAATCCCCAAACTAATCCCACTTCCCCACTCTCTCCCCATAGCCCTATATCAATCCCCAAACTAATCCCACTGCCCCGCTCTCTCCCCATAGCACTGTATCAATACCAAACTAATCCCACTGCCCCGCTCTCTCCCCATAGCTCTGTATCAATACCAAACTAATCCCACTGCCCCGCTCTCTCCCCATAGCCCTGTATCAATCCCCAAACTAATCCCACTTCCCCACTCTCTCCCGATAGCCCTATATCAATCCCCAAACTAATCCCACTGCCCCGCTCTCTCCCCATAGCACTGTATCAATACCAAACTAATCCCACTGCCCCGCTCTCTCCCCATAGCTCTGTATCAATACCAAACTAATCCCAATGCCCCGCTCTGTCCCCGTTGCCCTGTATCAAACCCAAACTAATCCCACTGCCCCGCTCTCCCAATAGCCCTGTATCAATCCCAAAATAATCCTGCTGCCCAACTCTCTCCCCATAGCCCTGTATCAATCCCAAACTAATCCCACTGCACCGCTCTCTCCCCATAGCCCTGTATCAATCCCCAAACTAATCCCACTGCCCCGCTCTCTCCCCATAGCCCAGTAACAAACCCAAACTAATCCCACTGTCCCGTCTCTCCCCATAGCCCATTACCAACCCCCAAACTAATCCCACTGCCCCGTACTCTCCCCATAGACCAGTATCAATACCCAAACTATTCCCACTGCCCGGCTCTTGTTCCATAGCCCAATATCAACCCCCAAACTAATCCCAATGCCCCGCTCTCCCCATAGCCTAGTATCAACCCCCAAACTAATCCCACTTCCCCACTCTCTCCCCATAGCCCTGTATTGATCCCAAACTAATCCCACTGCTCCTCTCTCCCCATAGCCCTGTATCAATCCCAAACTAATCCCACTGTCCCACTCTCTCCCCATAGCCCTGTATCAATTCCAAACTAATCCCACTGTCCCACTCTCTCCCCGTAGCCCTGTATCAATCCCAAACTAATCCCAATGTCCCGCTCTCTCCCCATAGCCCAGTATCAATCCCCAAACTAATCCCACTGCCCCACTCTCTCCCCATAGCCCTGTATCGATCCCCAAACTAATCCCACTGCCCCACTCTCTCCCCATAGCCCTGTATCAATACCAAACTAATCCCAATGCCCCGCTCACTGCCCATCGCCCTGTATCAATCCCAAACTAATCCCACTGCCCCGCTCTCTCCCCATGGCCCTGTATCAATCACCAAACTAATCCCACTGCCCAGCTCTCGTTCCATAGCCCTATATCAACCCCCAAACTAATCCCAATGCCCCACTCTCTACCCATAGCTCTGTATCAACCCACAAACTACTCACACTGGCCCGCTCTCTCCCCATAGCCCTGCATCAATCCGAAACTAATTCCACTGCCCCGCTCTCTTCCCATAGCCCTATATCAATCCCAAACTAATCCCACTGCTCCGGTCTCTCCCCATAGCCCTGTATCAATCCCCAAACTAATCCCACTGCCCTGCTCTCTCCCCATTGCCCAGTATCAATATCCAAACTAATCCCACTGCCCCGTACTCTCCCCATAGACCAGTATCAATACCCAAACTATTCCCACTGCCCCGCTCTTGTTCCATAGCCCAATATCAACCCCCAAACTAATCCCAATGCCCCGCTCTCCCCATAGCCTAGTATCAACCCCCAAACTAATCCCACTTCCCCACTCTCTCCCCATAGCCCTGTATTGATCCCAAACTAATCTCACTGTCCCGCTCTCTCCCCATAGCCCAGTATCAAAATCCCCAAACTATTCCCACTGCCCCGCTCTCTCCCCATAGCCCTTTATCAATCCGCAAACTAATCCCACCACCCTGCTCTTGCTCCATAGCCCTGTATCAACCCCCAAACTAATCCCACTGTCCCGCTCTCTCCCCATAGCCCTGTATCAACCCCCAAACTAATCCCACTGCCCCGCTCTCCCAATAGCCCAGTATCAATCCCCAAACTAATCCCACTGCCCCGCTCTCTCCCCATAGCCCTGTATCAATCCCAAACTCATCCCACTGCCCCGCTCTCTCCCCATAGCCCAGTGCCAAACCCAAACTAATCCCACTGTCCCGTCCCTCCCCATAGCCCAGTACCAGCCCCCAAACTAATCCCACTCTCCCACTCTCTCCCCATAGTCCTGTATCAATCCCAAACTAATCCCACTGCCCCGCTCACTCTCCATAGCCCAGTATCAATCCCCAAGCTAATCCCACTGCCGCACTCTCTCCCCATAGCCCTGTATCAATCCCCAAACAAATCCCACTGTCCCACTCTCTCCTCATTGCCGAGTATCAATCCCCAAACTAATCCCACTGCCCCGCTCTCGCTCCATAGCCCTGTATCAACCCCAAACTAATCCCACTGCCCCTCTCTATCCCCATAGCCCTGTATCAATCACAAACTAATCCCACTGCCGCGCTCTCCCAAGAGCCCTGTATCAATCCCCAAACTAATCCCACTGCCCCACTCTCTCCCCATAGCCCTTTATCAATCCCCAAACTAATCCCACCGCCCTGCTCTCGCTCCATAGCCCTGTATCAACCCCCAAACTAATCCCACTGCCCCGCTCTCTCCCCATAGCCCTGTATCAATCCCCAAACTAATCCCACTTCCCCACTCTCTCCCCATAGCCCTATATCAATCCCCAAACTAATCCCACTGCCCCGCTCTCTCCCCATAGCTCTGTATCAATACCAAACTAATCCCACTGCCCCGCTCTCTCCCCATAGCCCTGTATCAATCCCCAAACTAATCCCACTTCCCCACTCTCTCCCGATAGCCCTATATCAATCCCCAAACTAATCCCACTGCCCCGCTCTCTCCCCATAGCACTGTATCAATACCAAACTAATCCCACTGCCCCGCTCTCTCCCCATAGCTCTGTATCAATACCAAACTAATCCCACTGCCCCGCTCTGTCCCCGTTGCCCTGTATCAAACCCAAACTAATCCCACTGCCCCGCTCTCCCAATAGCCCTGTATCAATCCCAAAATAATCCTGCTGCCCAACTCTCTCCCCATAGCCCTGTATCAATCCCAAACTAATCCCACTGACCCGCTCTCTCCCCATAGCCCAGTACCAACCCCCAAACTAAACACAATGCCCCACTCTCTCCCCATAGCCCAGTATCAATCCCCAAACTAATCCACTGCCCTGCTCTCGTTCCATAGCCCTATATCAACCCCCAAACTAATCCCAATGCCCCACTCTCTACCCATAGCTCTGTATCAACCCACAAACTACTCACACTGGCCCGCTCTCTCCCCATAGCCCTGCATCAATCCGAAACTAATCCCACTGCCCCGCTCTCTTCCCATAGCCCTATATCAATCCCAAACTAATCCCACTGCTCCGGTCTCTCCCCATAGCCCTGTATCAATCCCCAAACTAATCCCACTGCCCCGTTCTCTCCCCATAGCCCTGTATCAATCCCCAAACTAATCCCACTGCCCTGCTTTCTCCCCATTGCCCAGTATCAATATCCAAACTAATCCCACTGCCCCGTACTCTCCCCATAGACCAGTATCAATACCCAAACTATTCCCACTGCCCCGCTCTTGTTCCATAGCCCAATATCAACCCCCAAACTAATCCCAATGCCCCGCTCTCCCCATAGCCTAGTATCAACCCCCAAACTAATCCCACTTCCCCACTCTCTGCCCATAGCCCTGTATTGATCCCAAAGTAATCTCACTGTCCCGCTCTCTCCCCATAGCCCAGTATCAATCTCCAAACTAATCCCACTACACCGTTCTCTCCCCATAGCCCAGTCTCGATCCCCAAACTAATCCCACTCTCCCACTCTCTCCCCATAGTCCTGTATCAATCCCAAACTAATCCCACTGCCCCGCTCACTCCCCATAGCCCTGTATCAATCCCCAAACTAATCCCACTGTCCCACTCTCTCCTCATTGCCGAGTATCAATCCCCAAACTAATCCCACTGCCCCGCTCTCGCTCCATAGCCCTGTATCAACCCCAAACTAATCCCACTGCCCCTCTCTATCCCCATAGCCCTGTATCAATCACAAACTAATCCCACTGCCGCGCTCTCCCAAGAGCCCTGTATCAATCCCCAAACTAATCCCACTGCCCCACTCTCTCCCCATAGCCCTTTATCAATCCCCAAACTAATCCCACCGCCCTGCTCTCGCTCCATAGCCCTGTATCAACCCCCAAACTAATCCCACTGCCCCGCTCTCTCCCCATAGCCCTGTATCAATCCCCAAACTAATCCCACTTCCCCACTCTCTCCCCATAGCCCTATATCAATCCCCAAACTAATCCCACTGCCCCGCTCTCTCCCCATAGCACTGTATCAATACCAAACTAATCCCACTGCCCCGCTCTCTCCCCATAGCTCTGTATCAATACCAAACTAATCCCACTGCCCCGCTCTCTCCCCATAGCCCTGTATCAATCCCCAAACTAATCCCACTTCCCCACTCTCTCCCGATAGCCCTATATCAATCCCCAAACTAATCCCACTGCCCCGCTCTCTCCCCATAGCACTGTATCAATACCAAACTAATCCCACTGCCCCGCTCTCTCCCCATAGCTCTGTATCAATACCAAACTAATCCCACAGCCCCGCTCTGTCCCCGTTGCCCTGTATCAAACCCAAACTAATCCCACTGCCCTGCTCTCCCAATAGCCCTGTATCAATCCCAAAATAATCTTGCTGCCCAACTCTCTCCCCATAGCCCTGTATCAATCCCAAACTAATCCCACTGACCCGCTCTCTCCCCATAGCCCAGTACCAACCCCCAAACTAAACACAATGCCCCACTCTCTCCCCATAGCCCAGTATCAATCCCGAAACTAATCCCACTGCCCTGCTCTCACTCCATTGCTCTGTATCAATCCCAAACTAATCCCATTGCCCCATTCTCTCCCCATACCCAATACCAACCACGAAACTAATTGCAGTGCCCCGCTCTCTCCCCATTGCCCAGTATCAATACCAAACTAATCCCATTGCTCCACTCTCCCCATAGCCCTGTATCAATCCCAAACTAATCCCACTGCCCCGCTCTCCCCATAGCCCTGTATCAATACCAAATTAATCCCACTGCCACACTCTCTCCCCATAGCCCTGTATCAATCCCAAACTAATCCCACTGCCCCGCTCTCTCCCCATAGCCCTGTATCAATCCCCAAACTAATCCCACTGTCCCACTCTCTCCCCATAGCCCTGTATCAATCCCAAACTAATCCCACTGCCCCACTCTCTCCCCATAGCCGTGTATCAATCCCAAACTAATCCCACTGCCCCACTCTCTCCCCATAGCCCTGTATCAATCCCAAACTAATCCCACTGCCCCGCTCTCTCCCCATAGCCCTGTATCAATCCCCAAACTAATCACACCTTCCCACTCTCTCCCCATAGCCCTGTATCAATCCCAAACTAATCCCACTGCCCCACTCTCTCCCCATAGCCGTGTATCAATCCCAAACTAATCCCACTGCCCCACTCTCTCCCATAGCCCTGTATCAATCCCAAACTAATCCCACTGCCCCGCTCTCTCCCCATAGCCCTGTATCAATCCCCAAACTAATCCCACTGTCCCGCGCTCTCCCCATAGCCCTGTATCAATCACCAAACTAATCCCACTGTCCCACTCTCTCCTCATTGCCGAGTATCAATCCCCAAACTAATCCCACTGCCCCGCTCTCTCCCAATAACCCAGTACCAAACACGAAACTAATCCCACTGCCCAGCTCTTTCCCTATAGCCCAGTATCAACCCCCAAACTAATCCCACTTCCCCACTCTCTCCCCATAGCCCTGTATTGATCCCAAACTAATCCCACTGTCCCGCTCTCTCCCCATAGCCCAGTATCAATCTCCAAACTAATCCCACTACACCGTTCTCTCCCCATAGCCCAGTATCGATCCCCAAACTAATCCCACTGCCCCGCTCTCTCTCCATAGCCCAGTATCAAAATCCCCAAACTATTCCCACTGCCCCGCTCTCTCCCCATGGCTCTGTATCAATCCTAAATTAAACCCACTGTCCCACTCTCTCCCCATAGCCATTTATCAATCCCCAAACTAATCCCTCCGCCCTGCTCTCGCTCCATAGCCCTGTATCAACCCCCAAACTAATCCCACTGCCCCGCTCTCCCCATAGCCATTTATCAATCCCAAACTAATCCCACTGCCCCGCTCTCTCCCCATAGCCCTGTATCAATACCAAACTAATCCCACTGCCCCGCTCTCTCCCCATAGCCCTGTATCAATCCCCAAACTAATCCCACTGTCCCACTCTCTCCCCATAGCCCTGTATCAATCCCAAAATAATCCCACTGCCCAACTCTCTCCCCATAGCCCTGTATCAAACCCAAACTAATCCCACTGCCCCACTCTCCCAATAGCCCTGTATCAATCCCAAAATAATCCTGCTGCCCAACTCTCTCCCCATAGCCCTGTATCAATCCCAAACTAATCCCACTGACCCGCTCTCTCCCCATAGGCCAGTACCAACCCCCAAACTAAACACAATGCCCCACACTCTCCCCATAGCCCAGTATCAATCCCCAAACTAATCCCACTGCCCTGCTCTCGTTCCATAGCTCTGTATCAATCTCCAAACTAATCCCACTGCCCCACTCTCTCCCCATAGCCCTGTATCAACTCCCAAACTAATCCCACTGCTCCGCTCTCTCTCCATAGCCCTGTACTGATCCCAAACTAATCCCACTGCCCCGCACTCTCCCCATAGCCCTGTATCAATCCCAAACTAATCCCACTGCCCTGCTCTCTCCCCATAGCCCAATATGAATCCCCAACTATTCCCACTGTCCCGCTGTCTCCCTATAGCCCTGTATGAATCCCCAAACTAATCCCACTGCCCCGTTCTCTCCCCATAGCCCTGTATCAATCCCAAACTAATCCCACTGCCCCTCTCTCTCCCCATAGTTCAGTATCAACCCCAAGCTAATTCCACTGCCCAGCTCTCTCCCCATAGCTCAGTATCAACCCCGAGCTAATCCCACTGCCCCGCTCTCTCCCCATAGTCCTCTATCAATCTCAAACTAATCCCACTGCCCCACTCTCTCTCCGTAGCCCAGTATCTACCTCCAAACTAATCCCACTGCCCCGCTCTCCCCATAGCCCTGTATCAATCCCAAACTAATCCCACTGCCCTGCTCTCCCCATAGCCCTGTATCAGTCCCAAACTAATCCCACTGCCCCGCTCTCTCCCTATAGCCCTCTATCAACCCCAAGCTAATCCCACTGCCCCGCTCTCTCCCCATAGCCCTCTATCAATCCCTAGCTAATCCCACTGCCCCACTCTCTCTCCGTAGCCCAGTATCTGCCTCCAAACTAATCCCACTGCCCCGTTCTCTCTCCATAGCCCTGTATCAATCGCAAACTTATCCCAATGTCCCGAACTCTCCCCTTGGCTCTGTATCAATCCCTAAACTATGCCACTTCCACGCCCTCCCAGAACTCTGTATCTCCCTCTGCATTGAAGATTTGTTCGATTTCCCATGAACAGATGTGTTTCTTTTTGGCTCAGATGGTGAAATATGTTATTCTTCACAGGAGCTGCTGACTGTAGAGAAACATTCTGCCTCCATCTGTTTGTAATGACTGTCCCCTGGTGGAATCATTGCTGGGTCCTCAGCGCTGAAACACAAAACTGCTTCTTAATCTTTCTCTGTATTGGAAATTTTATTGCTTTTATTCTTTAATAACATTGAGTGTCTAGATTGAAATAATCTTCAATTTCTTCCCCTACGTTGACATTCCTCATCTTCATAACCATCAGAATTCACTAAAGAAAGATCAGTTTTAGAAAGAATCTTTGTTTAGACAGTTCGCTCATTGTCCATATTTATGTACAATTTAGTAAAGTGGGAACTTGCATTTATCTAGCGCCTTTTATGATCCCAGCATGCCCAAAGTGTTTTACAGCCAACGAAGTACTTTGGCAATGGAGTCACTGTAGTAAAATGTGCGAATCTCAGCAGGTAATTCATGCACAGCACGATTCCACTAACAGCAATGTGATGATGATCAGATAATCTGATATTTTAAAAAAAAATTATGTTAGCTGAGGGATAAATTTTAGCCTAGACACCAGGGTGGCCTCCGACTGCTCTTCTACCAATCCCGGCCGTGGGGGTCTTTCACACCCCTGTGAGAGGGTGGGCAGAGCTATGTTTTAATGCCTCAGCTGAACGGCATCTCCAGCAGTGCGGCACTTACTCAGTACTGCACCTGGAGTGTCGGACTGGATTATGTACTCAAGTCGCTGGACTGGGGTAAGTTCAAATAATTGTACCTTCCGAAATATTGGATTCTTGCCCAAATTGGGAATCTTGCTGGGTACAATTCCACAGCTGGTCCTGCCCTCCAGTGTCCTGTGACCCAGACCGTGAGACTTGGCATGGCTACTACATCTGAACGAGCAGGAGGATGGACACTGCTGCTGACCTGGACCCCGGCTGAGCTCTCCCCTGCAGGTCAGCACTGAGTCCAGACTGAGGCGCTGCTCACTGCTGGCACCAGCTGGAGAACTTCATCCATTCTCAGGGGTGCTCGCAACTTCAGGAGGTCCAGGTACAGGTTCCTTCCTGGCTCTCTCAACTCACTGATACTAGAAGGTCCTAGAGTTTCTGACATTACAACAGTTTCTACACTTCAACAACAAGTACGTCATTGGCTGTAAAGCACTTTGGACCATCCCTGTTAATGGTATGTCACTTGTAGCATCAAGGTTAAGTACATACAGTACATTGCTTGATTAGGTATCTTGAGCACATACAAAGAAAGACTGCTGGGACCCTGAGTGTTGGTAGGTAGGAGGCAGAGATATATAATGCTGCATCCTGTAAATAACCATACCATCAAGAAATCAATCGCTATCTAGTTCCATGCTTCATCTGGCTGCTACATAAATGCAGGGTCTTTCTGCATCCCTTCCTTTCAATTCCTTCCTCTCTTCCTTTCTAACTATTCTGCCTTCCTTTTCACTCTTCCTTCCTTCCTCTCACTTCCCCACTATCTTTCTTCAGTCTCTCTTTCTCTTTCCTTCCTTCCTTTGTCCCTCCCTCTCTTTCTCCCTCCCTCCTCTCTTTCTGTGTTGACTTCAGCTGATTCCTGGGATGAGGGAGGCTGTGTGTTATGAGGAGAGGTTGAGCAGGTTGGGCCTGTATCCAGTGGAGTTTGGAAGAATGAGAGGTGATCTTATTGAAATGTATCAGATTCTGAGGGGGGGCCTTGACAGGGTGGATGCTGAGAGGCTGTTTCCCCTCATGGGGGAATCTAGAACTGGGGGCACACTTTAAAAATAAGGGGTCTTCCATTTAAGATGGAGATGAGGAGGAATTTCCTCTCTCAGAGGGTAGTGAGTCTGTGGAATTCTCTCCCCCAGAGAGCAGGGGAGGCCGGGTCAATGAATAGATTCAAGGCTGAGTCAGGTTGACAAGGGAGTGAAGGATCACGGGGATCAGATCACCCCTTAACTTTCTAAGTTCCCTTGTGTAATCTCACCTTGTAATTTAACCCTTGGAGTACACGTATCACTCTGGCGAATCCACACTGCACTCCCTCCAGGGTCAGAAGGTGCGGTGCCCAGGGCTGAATGCATGACTCCAGCTGTGGTCTAACACAGAGAGGATTTACAAGGATGATCCCAGGAATGTGTGGGTACACAGATCAGGAAAGGTTTGACGGGCTGGGTTTCGTTTCTCTTTGAGGGAAGGCAGCTGAGGGGGGACCTGCTAGAGGTCTTTACAATTCAGAAAGGTTTTGGTCCACTGGATACAGAGGGAATGTTTCCTCTTGTTGTGGGGGGGGGTGCAGAATCAGAACTCGGGGCCATCAGTATAAGACAGTCACTAATAAACCCAATGGGGAATTCAGGAGAAACTCCTTCACCCAGAGAGTGGGGAGAGTGTGGAACTCGCTCCCACAGGGAGTGGTCGAGGTGAATAGTATCGATACATTGAAGGGGGAAGCTGGATAAACACATGAGGGAGACAGGAATAGAAGGATAGGCTGATAGGGGGAGATGAAGAGGGAGTGGGAGGAGGCTCGTGTGGAGCAGACACACCAGCACAGAGCGGATGGGCCGAATGGCCTGTTTCTGTGCTGTATATCCTATGTATGTGCTGTTCTGTATTGTAACCATTCCATATAACCAGGGCGCTCTATAGCTGAAGAAGGATCTCTACCTCGTATTCTAGCTCCCTTAATGGAGGCTGCCTGTCCTGCCGATGAGTTGGTTAACTCTTTAGCACCGAGAGGAAGGTTCTTCAGAGGAACCTCCATGCACCACACCTCAGGAAGGGCAGATTGGCCGCGGGGTGGAGGTGGTGGGTGGGCAGTGCAGACTCACCAGAATGTTACTGTGGCTGAAAAGGTTAAATATGAGGACAGGTTACCCAGCCTGGCCTTGTGTTTCCTTGAGGTTAGAAGGTTGAGGGGTGATCTAATCGAGAGGTTTAAGCTGATTCAATCGGGTCGATGGAGAGAAACTATTCCCTCTGGATGCTGTTGAGGGTGGGGGTTGGTGGGGGAGGGAGTCCAGATCAAGGGAGCCAGGCCATTCAGGGGGTGATGTCAGGGAGCACTCACAAAGCAGGGGGGAAATCTGCAACTCTCTCCCCCCCAAAAAAAGGCTGTTGAGGTCGAGGGTCAATTAAAAATTTCAAAACTGAGATTGAGAGATTTTTGTTGGGTAAGGGGGGGGGGGCGGGGTCAAAGGTTACGGAATCAAAGTGGGTAGGTGGAGTTAAGATACAGATCAGCCAATGACCTAATGCAATGGTGGGATAGGCTTAAGGGGCCAAATGGTCTCCTGTTCCTGCACTGAGCGAGTAAACCCTTTCCTTCAGCTTTCAGTCAGCCTGTTTCCGATGGTGGGTCCCTCCCTCAAACCCTGCCTCATCTTGCCTCTCGAGGGCTGATGGATCCACCCTCTGTTCCCCTGCCCCATTGACATCAGGCCTGAGACGTGATTCACCTGATCTCCAGAGAATGACAACCGGCCGTGACACAGCTCTGCAAAGCAACGATCGGCAGGAGCCCCTCGGGGAGTGGGAGGGGAGGGGAGGGGAGGGGGAGGGGAGGGGAGTGGGAGGGGAGTGGGAGGGGAGGGGAGGGGAGGGGAGTGGGAGGGGAGTGGATGTGGGAGGGGAGTGGATGTGGGAGGGGAGGGGAGGGGAGTGGGAGGGGAGGGGAGGGGAGGGGAGTGGGAGGGGAGGGGAGTGGGAGGGGAGGGGAGGGGAGGGGAGTGGGAGGGGAGGGGAGGGGAGGGGAGTGGGAGGGGAGGGGAGGGGGCTGGTGTCAGCATCTTCTCCGTTGCCTCCGGTATCTGGGTGGAGATATGGGTCGGTTGTCTGAAAAACACAGCAAACAAATCTCTGAGCGTCAGCAAGTGGACTCTGATTGGCCTTCCAACTTTCTCAACCATCCCTCCCAAACCTTGGACCATCCATTGAAACGCTCAGTGGTCAGGAAGGGGCTGGCCTCCTTGCCCCTCCCCCTCCCACTGTTCAACCTCATAGAACCAAGAAACACTGTTACAGGGCAGGAATAGGCTGCTCGGCCCATCCTGCCTGCTGGCCCTTCACTAGGCCGATCCCGGGCCAACTGCCCTTCCCTGTCCGCATGTTGCCCCCCTCAGCTTCCATAACTGGGTGGGGCTGGTTGATGTGCCCAAGGGGCACACACTGATATCAGCGCCATGTCTATTCAGACCAGCAACTGCTGGTGGTGTCTCAGGCACTTTGGCCCATTGGTTCTCCTGCAGTGTTGCTCACTTTGTGTTTTTTAAATTCATTCATGGGATGAAGCTATCTCTGGCTGGGCCAGTATTTATTGCCCATCCCTAATTGCCCCTTGAGAAGGTGGAGGTGAGCTGCCTTCTTGAGCCGCTGCAGTCCATGTGGTGTAGGTACACTCACAGTGCTGTTAGGGAGGGAGTTCCAGGATTTTGACCCAACGACAGTGAAGGAACGGCGATATATTTCCAAGTCAGGATGGTGAGTGACTTGGAGGGGAACTTCCAGGTGGTGGTGTTCCCATGTGTCTGCTGCCCTTGTCCTTCTAGATGGTAGTGGTTGTGGGTTTGGAAGGTGCTGTCGAAGGAGCCTTGGTGAGTTCCTGCAGTGCATCTTGTAGATGGTACACACACTGCTGCTACTGTGTGTCGGTGGTGGAGGGAGTGAATGTTTGTGGATGGGGTGCCAATCAAGCGGGGCTGCTTTGTCCTGGATGGTGTCGAGCTTCTTGAGTGTTGTAGGAGCTGCACTCATCCAGGCAAATGGGGAGTATTCCATCACACTCCTGACTTGTGCCTTGTAGATGATGGACAGGCTTTGGGGAGTCAGGAGGTGAGTTACTCATCGCAGGACTCGCAGCCTCTGACCTGCTCTTGTAGCCACAGTATTTATATGGCTGGTCTAGTTCAGTTTCTGGTCAATGGTAACCCCCAGGATGTTGATAGTGGGCGATTCAGTGATGGTAATGTCATTGAACATCAAGGGACGATAGTTGGATTCTCTCTTGTTGGAGATGGTTATTGCCTGACACTTGTGTGCCACTTGTCAGCCCAAGACTGGATATTGTCCAGATCTTGCTGCATTTGGACATGGACTGCTTCACTATCTGAGGAGTCGTGAATGGTGCTGAATATTTTGAAATCATCAGCGGATAACCCACTTCTGACCTTATGATAGAAGGAAGGTCATTGATGAAGCAGCTGAAGATGGTTAGGTTGAGGACACTAAGAACAAAGAACAAAGAAAAGTACAGCACAGGAACAGGCCCTTCGGCCCTCCAAGCCTGCACCGATCATACTGCCCGTCAACTAAAACATTTTGCACTTCCGGGGTCCGTATCCCTCTATTCCCATCCTATTCATGGATTTGTCAAGCTGCCTCTTAAACACCACTATCGTACCTGCTTCCACCACCTCCTCTGGCAGCGCATTCCAGACACTCACTACCCTCTGTGTAAAATACTTGCCCCACACTTCTCCTCTATAGTTTTCTCCTCTCACCTTAAATCTATGTCCCCTAGTAATTGACTCTTCCACCCTGGGGAAAAGCTTCTGACTATCTACTCTGTCCATGCCACTCATAATTTTGTAAACTTCTATCAAGTCGCCCCTCAATCTCCGTCGCTCTAGTGAGAACAATCTGAGTTTCTCCAACCTCTCCTCATGGCTAATAACCTCCAGACCAGGCAGCATCCTGGTAAACCTCCTCCGCACCCTCTCCAACGCCTCCATATCCTTCTGGTAATGTGGTGACCAGAATTGCACGCAATATTCCAAGTGTGGCCTAACCAAGGTTCTATACAGCTGCAGCATGACTTCCCCGCTTTTATACTCAATACCCCTGCCAATGAAGGCAAGCATACCATATGCCTTCCTGACTACCTTATCCACCTGCGCTGCCACTTTCAGTGACCTGTGGACCTGTACACCCAGATCCCTCTGCCCGTCGATGCACTTAAGGGTTCTGCCATTTACTGTGTAATTCCTGCCTGTATTAGACCTTCCAAAATGCATTACTCGCATTTGTCTGGATTAAACTCCATCTTCCATTTCTCCGTCCAAGTCTCCAACTGATCTATATCCCGTTGTATCCTTTGACAATCCTCTTCACTATCTGCAACTCCTCCAACCTAGTGTCATCTGCAAACTTACTAATTAGCCCAGTTACATTTTCCTCCAAATCATTTACGTATACTACAGACAGCAAAGGTCCCAGCACTGATCCCTGTGGAACTCCACTAGTCACAGCTCTCCATTCAGAAAAGCACCCTTCCACTGCTACCCTCTGTCTTCTATGACCAAGCCAATTCTATATCCATCTTGCCAGCTCACCTCTGATCCCGTGCGACTTTACCTTCTGTACCAGTCTGCCATGAGGGACCTTGTCAAAGACCTTAGTGAAATCCATGTATATAACATCCACTGCCCTTCCATCGTCGATCATCTTTGTCACTTCCTCGAAAAACTCAATCAAGTTAGTGAGACACGACCTCCCCTTCACAAAACCATGCTGCCTCTCACTAGTACGCCCATTTGCTTCCAAATGGTAGTAAATCCGGTCATGAAGAATCTTCTCCAATAACTTCCCTACCACTGACGTAAGGCTCACCGGCCTGTAATTTCCTGGATTATCCCTGCTACCCTTCTTAAACAATGGAACAACACTGGTCATTCTCCAGTCCTCTGGGACCTCACTCGCAGCCAGTGAGGATACAAAGATTTCTGTCAAGGCCCCAGCAATCTCCTCCCGTGCCTCCCTCAGTACTCTGGGGTAGATCCCACCTGGCCCTGGGGACTTATCCACCTTAACGTTCTTCAAGACGCCTAACACCTCCTCTTTTTTGATCTCAGCATGATCCAGGCTATCTACACACTCTTCCCTAGACAAATCGACCGCTAAGTCCTGCTCTTTGGTGAATGAGAATGAGAAGTATTCATTCAGTATCTCTCCCATTTCTTCTGGCTCCACACACAGATTCCCACCTCTGTCCCTGAGTGGGCCCACCCTTTCCCTGGCTGCCCTCTTGCCCTTTACATATGTATAAAAGGCCTTGGGATTTTCCTTAATCCCAGTTGCCAATGACCTTTCATGACCCCTTTCAGCCCTCCTGACTCCTTGTTTAAGTTTCTTCCTACTTTCTTTATATTCTCCACAGGCTTCATCTGTTCCCAGCCTTCCAGCCCTTATGAATGCTTCCCTTTTCTTTTTGACCAATCCCACAATATCCTTCATTATCCAAGGTTCCTGAAACTTGCCATACTTATCCTTCATCCTAGCAGGAACATGCTGGTCCTGAATTCTTATCAACTGACGTTTGAAAGCCCCCCACATGTCAGTTGTTGATTTGCCCTCAAACATTCGCCTCAAGTCTAGATTCCTCAGTTCCTGCCTAATATTGTTATAATTAGCCTTCCCCCAATTAAGTACCTTAACCCGAGGACTCCTGTTATCCTTATCCACCAGTACCTTGAAACTTACTGAATTATGGTCACTTTTCCCGGAATGCTACCCTACTGAAACTTCGACCACCTGGCCGGGTTCATTCCCTAATACCAGATCCAGTATTGCCCCTTCCCTAGTTGGACTATCTACATGTTGTCTCAGGAAGCCTTCCTGAATGCACCTTACAAATTCTGCACCATCCAAACCCCTAGCACTAAGTGATTCCCAGTCAAAATCACCCACCACAACAACCCTATTGCTCTTACATCTGTCCAAAATCTGCCTACATCACTGTTCCTCAATCTCCCGTCGGCAATTGGGAGGCCTATAGTAAACCCTCAACATTGTGACTGCACCCTTCCTATTCCAGAGCTCTACCATATTGCCTCACTGCATGAGCCCACCGAGATGTCCTCCTGTCATACAGCTGTGCTATTCCCCTTAACCAGCAGTGCAACTCCCCAACCTCTTCTACATCCCTCTCTATCCTGCCTGAAACATCTAAATCCTGGAACACTTATCTGCCCTGAGGAACTCCTGCAGTGATGTCCTGGAGCTGAGATGACTGACCTCCAACAACCACAACCATCTTCCTTTGTGCTGGGTATGACTCCAACCAGCAGAGAGTTTCTTCCTGATTCCCATTGACTCCAGTTTTGCTAGGGCTCCTTGATGCCACACTCGGTCAAATGCTGCCTTGATGTCAAGGGCAGTCACTCTCACCTCACCTCGGGAGTTCAGCTCTTTTGTCCATGTTTGAACTGAGGCTGTAATGAGGTCAGGAGCTGAGTGACCCTGGCAGAACCCAAACTGGGCGTCAGTGAGCAGGTTATTGCTAAGCAAGTGCCGCATGATAGCACTGTTGATAACCTCTTCCATTACTTTACTGATGATCGAGAGTAGACTGATGGGGCAGTAACTGGCCGGGTTGGATTTGTCCTGCTTTTTGTGTACAGGACATACCTGGGCAATTTTCCACACAGCCGGGTAGATGCCAGTGTTGTGGATGTACTGGAACAGCTTGGCTAGGGGCACGGCAAGTTCTGGGACACAAGTCTTCAGTACTTATGGTATCAGCAGGCATAGTGATGGGAGCAGGGTCCGGCACCGTGGGGTCATGGTTATGGTACTGGGCCAGTAACCCAGAGTGTGTGAGACTAAACGACACCGATAACTCCGAGAATCTGGGAAACAATATGAGCATTGATGTGTAAAAACCTATTTGCTTCACTAATGCCCTCCAGGGAACTGGAACCTTCCCCTGTACCCATGCCCCCTGTGCCCTGTCCGGGGTCTGCTCTAGGTGTCACAACTTGCGGTTAACCCTTAGTTGCCTCTTGGAAGCCACACAGTGCTTGTAAACAATTGGCTTAAAGGTGAAAGCCCATCTGCTGCTATGTGCCAGCCTCGTCTGTGGGGCTTGAGACGAAAAGGGTTCATGTGCTGGATTTGTATTTGTGTTGTGGACAGTGAGGTACAAGTGGTTCGTGCTTGGCGGGACAGGGTGAGAATGGAGTTACTTGGTGGACGGGGTATTGGGGTGCCAGTTGGGCTGCGGTTGTTGGGGGGGGGGTGGGGGAGGGTGAGTGGCATTCTTACACACCTCTTCCCGAGCACCCAGACAGTGGCACTGGAGGAGAGCAGGCAGTAGAGGGGGATCTTGACTCTCAGTCTGTCCACAAAGCACTTTGCAGCTTCTGAATCACTTCCGAACTGTTGTGCGAATTGTCTGCTGCCTCTATCTATGGGACGTGGTCAGATCCCATAAACAGAAATGCAATTAATGCCAGTTAATTTGCATTTTTTTAAGGGACCTTGTTTGAAGGGTAAATATAACAACGTCTGCCCTGGCTTGGCCTTGATCATCAGATGGATGAGGACCAAAAAACTAAAGACCTTCTGTACGGTGAACTGGCCACGAGGTCACCACCTCCTGGGTCTCTGTACACCGCTGCAAGGAGACCCCCTGAAGGTGGCGGACATTGACACTGACAGCTGGGAGCCAGTTGTTGATGGACATGACCTCTGGACGTTAACTGTTTGGAAGAGGGAGCAGCAACCAAAGCTCAGCTGGCTGGAGAGAGGGCTGAGAGGAAACAGAGGCCAGTGAATCCTGCAGCTTCACAGCCCACCAGAGGCTGCCAGGTTAGAGTGGGACTCCACTTAGCACAGGGTTGACCAGCACAGCACAAACCACTGTCTTACGAGACTGAAAACTGGCAAAGCAGAAAGCAGAAAGTGCTGGAAAAACTCAGCAGGTCCGGCAGCTTCTGTGGAGAGAGAAACCGAGTTAACCTTTCCAGTCGAATGTGACTCTTCTTCAGATCTTGCTCTGTTCTGAAGTAAGGGTTGTATCCAGGACAACCTGTTACCTTCACACCAGAGGGGCTTCAGTTTAATGTCTCCTCCAAAAGACGGCACCTCTGACAGTGTGACACTCTCTCAGTACTGGAACTGGTAGCATCAGCCTAGATCATGGACTTAGGTCTGTGGTGCGGGATTTGAACCCAGTACCTTGTGAATCAGAGGAGAGAGTGTGACCGACTGGGCCACAACTGACACTGAAGGACAAAACATGACAATGAAAACATTTCTCAGTGTGCTGTTACTTTGTCCTAGACCTGGACCCTCGCTCTCTGTGGTGAGGGCCATTCACACAGCCCTGTGGAGAATCCCTCAGTCAACTGTGCAACAATTATTCACATTTACTCCTCTCTCCGTTTCCAGTGAAGCACAATCTGATTTGTCCACATCTGAACCCTTCTGGTCTGAGCCGAGACGGAGAATTGCGCCAGTATATTTTACTCAGACAACTTCACAGCTGAGCTACATCCTACTTACAACTGACACCCACTCAACTCCGTAAACACACCCACCCATAAAAACATACGAGACACAGACTATACGCTCGCAAAACCACACATGCACGCATGCACACAGGCACATCTCAGCTCCAGGACATCACTGCAGGAGTTCCTCAGGGTAGTGTCCTCGGCCCAACCATCTTCAGCTGCTTCATCAATAACCTTCCTTCCATCATAAGGTCAGGAGTGGGGATGTTCACTGATGATTGCACAATGTTCAGCACCATTCGCAACTCCTCAGATACTGAAGCAGTCCATGTCCAAATGCAGCAAGACCTGGACAATATCCAGGCTTGGGCTGACAAGTGGCAAGAAACATTTGCACCACACAAGTGTCAGGTAATGACCATCTCCAACAAGTGAGAATCCAACCACCGCCCCTTGACATTCAATGGCATTACCATCACTGAATCTCCCACTGTCAACATCCTGGGGGTTACCATTGACCAGAAACTGAACTGGACCAGCCATATAAATACTGTGGCTACAAGAGCAGGTCAGAGACGAAGAATCCTGCGATGAGTAACTCACCTCCTGACTCCCCAAAGCCTGTCCATCATCTACAAGGACAAGTCAGGAGTGTGATGGAATACTCCCCACTTTCCTGGATGAGTGCAGCTCCAACAACACTCAAGAAGCTCGACACAATCCAGGACAAAGCAGCCCTGCTTGATTGGCACTACGTCCACAAACATTCACTCTCTCCACCACCGACGCACAGTAGCAGCAGTGTGTGTACCATCTACAAGACGCACTGCAGGAACTCACCAAGGCTCCTTAGACAGCACCTTCCAAACCCACGGCCACTACCATCTAGAAGGACAAGGGCAGCAGACACATGGGGAACACCACCACCTGGAAGTTCCCCTCCAAGTCACTCACCATCCTGACTTGGAAATATATCGGCCGTTCCTTCACTGTCGCTGGGTCAAAATCCTGGAACTCCCTCCCTAACAGCACTGTGGGTGTACCTACACCACAGGGACTGCAGCGGCTCAAGAAGGCAGCTCACTGTCAATGTATAAATAATCACACTGCCTGGCAATCAACTTGTTAAAGACAATTGCTAGTTAAAGAGGTGAATGGCATTGATTATCCCATGTAAACAGAATAACAAGGTCCAGCTGGAACACTGTGTGGGGAAGCGACTTGGAAGCCAGCAGCACTGAGGAGCTGTGTTGACAATAAACCAGTTTGAACCAGAAGACCAGCCTGGATTAATTCCTCCACCAAAACCTCTTATTGTGAGTAACACTCACCACCACCTTCTCAAGGGGTGGGCAATAAATGCTGGCCCAGCCAGCGAAGCCCACATCCCATGAACAAATGAAAAAAATCAAATATACCACACACATAGAAACACAGCCCACTATAAAACAAGGATACAACTGAACAACTTGTGCACAAATATACCAGGCACAAATATACAACAGGTGCAAATGTACAAAATGCAAAAATGTAGAACTCACACACGCATAAAAAACAAGCACACACACCCAAATATCAGACAGACAAATATACAATACTCACATTCAAATGTACAACAAACTCAGAAATCTACAACATGCACAGGCAGATATACAACACACACAAATAGACTATATACACACAGATATACAATGCACATAAAAATACACACAGAAATGTACCATATGCACACAAAAATACACAACAGGCAAATACACAACACACACAGGCAAACATACAACATCACGAAAATAGAAAACACACCCAAATGTACAACACACACCCAAATAGAGCACATACAAAAACACACACAAATATACAACACACAATGTACAACATAGTTATATACAACACACACAAATGCACAACACACATAAGGAAACACAACACACAACTAGACATTACAGACGCAAAATTACATATAAATATACAACAAATACACAGATGTACAACCCACACACAAATATTCCAAACACACCAAACACACACAAAACACCCACCCATATATACAACACACATAAATATACAACACACAAATGTACAATAGACATACAATAATCCAACACATGTAAATACGCAAAACACACACAAATACACAACACACCAAACACACACACACACACAGGAATATACAGCATGCCAAACAAATATACAGTACAGCACAACAGCACAAAAGTACAAACAGCACAATAAACATACAAACACATTAAATATATAGCACAGAAATCTACAACACACAAACACACAATACACTCAAATATACAACACACACATACACATATATAACACACACATGCAAATATACAACACAGAAACATACAATGCTTACAAATATACAGCACAGACAAAACACCTACACACATATACAACACAATCAAATATACAACACACATAAATATACAATTCATACACACATACAGAACATGAACACATGAATATACTAAACACACACAAATATAGAACACACACAAATATACGATCCACACAAATTTATAACATACATGCAAAATATACAACACTAACAGATAAATATACAACACACAAATGTACAACACACAGACAAATATATAAAACACATGCAAATATACAACACACAAAAGCACACATAAAATACAACACACGCGCACACACAGGACTATACAACATGCACACACAAACATACAATACACACACAGACAAATATACAACAGCACACAAATAAGAACACCATACACACAAATATATAACACACAGAGATGTACAACATACACAAAAAGATAATATATTGAATACATGGGTGCTAATATACACACATACATAAATAGACAAACTCCCCATGCACTTATACGATACACTGACATGCAGCAGTGCTACAGGTATTGATATATTAAATAATTATTTCACTCAGTGTTTACCAAGGAGATAGGACAGGTAGACATGACAATGGATGGGATCAGGTGCGCAATGAGATGAATGGAATTAAAGTTTTAAGATAGACATGTATTGAATAAACTAAACAATCTTAAAGAAGATAAATCCCCCTGGTCTGGATGGATTGTATCCACGTATTTTGACATTCTAGGAAAGAGAGAGCGGAGGCATTACTATTCATATTTAATAATTTGTTAGAAAAGGTGTAGTACCAGAGGACTGGTGGATCGCTAATGTAATTCCTGTATTTAAGAAGGGGAAAAAATGTATCCAGGGATTTATAGACCAGTCAGCCTAGTCTCAGTGGTAAAGAAAATATTGGAATTCTTATTAAAGAAGAGAATAGAAGAATATTTAGAAATGAGAAATATAATGATGAATATTCAGCATGGATTTCAAAAGAGAGAATCTTGGCCAACCACATTGAATTGTTTGAGGAGTTAACGGAGGGTAGTCAATGGTAGTGTAGTAGATGTAATTTATCTGGGTTTTCGAAGGGTCATCAATAAGGTGTCCCATAATAGACTAATGAATAAGGTCAGGGAATGCGGAGTGAGGGGACAAGTGGCAGAATGGATTGCTGGCTAGCTTCCAGACAAGAGCAGAGACAGGAGTGAAGGGGGAACGGCAGGAGCTGGGTTCAGTGAGGCAGAAGGTGGGAAGTGGCCTTGCACCAGGATCAGTGCTGAGGCCACCGCTGTGCACAATTTATATCAACAATTTAGACTTTCCCGTCAAAAACAGAGGCCAGGATTTTCAGGATGGCGGGGATTCCCCCCCATCCCCACCAGTTGAAGGGTTGGCAGAGGACACATCCCCACCAATACTGCCCACCCTGCAGCCATTTCACACTCCAATAAGCACTGACGACTGGGGGCTGCCCCTCACTGGAGACGAAGTCCCGCCTCAGACAGCTGCTGGACAATCTGATTGGCTGGCAGCTCTCTGGTCTCTACAGCGCCAGACGCTACAGTGGACAGGACTGGGACTGCAAGCAGTCCCTGGAGCCTTGGTCCTGGGTGTCCAGGAACAGGTAGGTTTGGGGGGGGGGTCTCAGGGCAGGGACGGTGTGTGGGCCTGGGGGGGACGTGGAGAGAGGAGATGCTGGGGATGGGGGGACAGGGTGGGGGGTGGTGGGGGGGGAAGGGAGAGGGACCAGACCTAATGAGGGAGGAAGGGGGAGGATGGGGGTGGTGAGGCGGAGGGTGGGGAGGGCACAGCCCTGGAGTTAAAAAGGAGCTAATGATGGAGGCAGCTGAAGACAGAACACGGGTTAATTTTCGAGCATCCCCCCCCCCCCCCTCCCCCGCAGGCCTGGCGCACCTCCCACCAAGCTGAAAATTGAGGCTGGGTGGGAAACGGTCCTTGGGGGGGTCAATAATTGCTGAACTTGAGGGGCTCAACTGGGGCAAGGGCGCGCTTAGGCCTCGCCTGTCAAAGTGCGGAGAGGACAAGGGTGGGTGAGAACCTGGTGGGAAGGTCCTCTGAGAAACTCGACCCTCACCCCAACGCCATCAACACCCCCCCAACCCCAACGCCCCCCCCCCCCTCAACCCCAACCCTCCCCCTCAACCCCAACCCTCCCCCTTCAACCCCAACCCTCCCCCTTCAACCCCAACCCTCCCCCTCAACCCCAACCCTCCCCCTTCAACCCCAACCCTCCCCCTCAACCCCAACCTTCCCCCTCAAACCCAACCCTCCCCCTCAATCCCAATCCTTCCCCTCAACCCAACCCTCCCCCTCAACCCCAACCCTCCCCCTCAATCCCAACCCTCCCCCTCAACCCCAACCCTCCCCCTCAACCCCAACCCTCCCCCTCAATCCCAACCCTCCCCCTCAATCCCAACCCTCCCCCTCAATCCCAATCCTCCCCCTCAATCCCAACCCTCCCCCTTCAACCCCACCCCCCCTCCCCGGCCTAGAGACCCACTGGTGGTGGCACAATTTTTCTAAATTCACGATTGGCAACAAATTAGGAGGGGGGGCGGGGAGTGGGAGGTGGTCAATACCGAGGAGGGCCACAACAAATTACAGGAGGACTTGCCGAACGCGTTAACATTCGGCCAATAAAGTTCAGCGCAGATAAGTATCAGGTCTGATCGAACGGGGGGTCATTCATTACTTGGAAGGTATGAATCTCGCTGGGGAAGAGGAACAAAGGGGTCTCGGAGAATGAATCCACCAATCACTAAATGTTGCTCCACACATTAGGAAGACTGTTAACAAAAACAAGACAAGCACTGGTCTGTATTTCCAGAGCGATAGAATTGAAAAGTAGGGGAGTTGTACCGAGCCTTGTGTCAAGCCTTAGTTAGGCCGCACTGAGAGAACGGTCTGCCCTCCTGGTCTCCATGTTATAAAACGGATATAGCGGCGCTGGGGAGGGTGCAGACAGCAGTTACACGGATCATCCCAGGAATGTGTGGGTGTACAGATCAGGGAAGGATTGACAGGCTGGGCCTCGTTTCTCCTAAAAACAGAGGCTGAGGGGGGTGAGCTAATCGAGGTCTTTACAATTCTGGAAGGTTTTGATCGAGTGGCTACAGAGAGAATGTTTCCTCTTGTGGAGAAGACCAGAACTGGGGGCCATCAATATCAGACCGGTCACTAATAAACCCAATGGGGAATTCAGGAGAAACTCCTTTACCCAGAGAGTGGGGAGAGTGTGGAACTCGCTCCCACAGGGAGTGGTCGAGGTGAATAGTATCGATTTTGGAAGGTCTAATACAGGCAGGAATTATAGAGTAAATGGCAGAACCCTTAAGTGCATCGACGGACAGAGGGATCTGGGTGTACAGGTCCACAGGTCACTGAAAGTGGCAGCGCAGGTGGATAAGGTAGTCAGGAAGGCATGTGGCATGCTTGCCTTCATTGGCAGGGGTATTGAGTATAAAAGCTGGGAAGTCATGCTGCAGCTGTATAGAACCTTGGTTAGGCCACACTTGGAATATTGCGTGCAATTCTGGTCGCCACATTACCAGAAGGATATGGAGGCGTTGGAGAGGGTGCAGAGGAGGTTTACCAGGATGCTGCTTGGTCTGGAGGTTATTAGCTATGAGGAGAGGTTGGAGAAACTCGGATTGTTCTCACTAGAGCGACGGAGATTGAGGGGCGACTTGATAGAAGTTTACAAAATGATGAGTGGCATGGACAGAGTAGATAGTCAGAAGCTTTTCCCCAGGGTGGAAGAGTCAATTACTAGGGGACATAGATTTAAGGTGAGAGGAGAAAACTATAGAGGAGATGTGTGGGGCAAGTATTTTACACAGAGGGTAGTGAGTGTCTGGAATGCGCTGCCAGAGGAGGTGGTGGAAGCAGGTACGATAGTGGTGTTTAAGAGGCAGCTTGACAAATCCATGAATAGGATGGGAATAGAGGGATATGGATCCCAAAAGTGCAAAATGTTTTAGTTGACGGGCAATATGATTGGTGCAGGCTTGGAGGGCCGAAGGGCCTGTTCCTGTGCTGTACTTTTCTTTATTCTTTGTTCTTTGATATAGTTAAGTGAGAAGCTGGATAAACACATGAGGGAGAGCGGAATAGAGGGATTCGATGGTAGATTTAGATGGGGAAAAGTAGGAGGGGGGTCAAGTGGAGCATAAACACCAGCATGGACTGGATGGGCTGAATGGCCTGTGTCTGTGCCATGTATCTTGCGTGGTCCTGTGTGATATGTAAAAAATGTAGATTATATGCACACAAATATACAAGGTGCACATAATTATACAACACACACAGAATATATACACAGAAATATGTAGCACACACACACACACACACACACACACACACACACACACACACACACACACACACACACACACACACACACACACACACACACACACACACACCAACATACCACACAACACACAAGCATACAATCAACAAAAACATATACAGGATTGGTTTATCCCCCTCCCTGGGGACACCCATTGTAACTCCTGCACCGCCAGCCCCTCAAAACCCACTGTCACCCCACCCCAGGGGCAGCTAACTCAACGCAGACCGGGGATGGGATTAGGCCTCCTCCAGCCTATCAGAGCTGGGCTCCTCCCAGCCTTGGATGGAGATTGGGCCCCGCTAACATTCCAGTTGTGGATCGAACAATCCAGATCCTCGGGCGATTCCAGGACACAAAACAATCACTTCCCTTGGAAAAAGATATCAATCGCCCCCCCCCGGTCCCATACACACCATCACCCCCCCCCTCACCTCACCTCAAATTCCCTGAAGCCCAGCACCAACCATCGCCCACCCCCACCCCAATCCATGCCCAGCGCCCCATTACATCTCTGACCGAGGAGTGGTTTGGGAAGCTCCACAAAGGAGGCCATTCAGCCCGTCGTGGCTGTGCTGGCTCCGTGGAAAGGGATTGAAAGGGAACGGAAGCTCCTTGCGGGCGGCCGGGGGGAGACGAGCTGATTACCAATAACGCCGCCAGCCCAGCCACTTGGGGCCCGAGTAAACGTTTGTGGAAAGAAACGCGCCACGAGCAGCGGGACAAGTCGAGGCGCCACGGACCCACCTCTCTCAAACTCCTGGTCCTGACACGTACACAGTGAATGGCGGCAGCACTCCATGAAGCGCACGTTACCGTATTCTTTGCCTGTAAACCAATTAATTATCATCTTCAGGGGTCCTTTCACATAGGCGAGGCCAACCAGAATGCCTGCTAAGTGGCCAACGAAAGAAGATCTAAAGTTAACAGAAATAAAACAAGCAGTCTTCATGGAACTTGCAACTTAGATATAAATAAATATATATCTAGTGTATAACACAGTATGGACACACAAAATGCCACTGATCCCCAGTGTTATACAGTGACAGACCCATCCCCACCAGTACTGTACCCCAGTGTTATACAGTGACAGACCTGTCCCCACCAGTACTGTACCCCAGTGTTATACAGTGACAGACCTGTCCCCACCAGTACTGTACCCCAGAGTTATACAGTGACAGACCTGTCCCCAACAGTAATGTACCCCAGTGTTATACAGTGACAGACCTGTCCCCAACAGTACTGTACCCCAGAGTTATACAGTGACAGACCTGTCCCCACCACTACTGTACCCCAGAGTTATACAGTGACAGACCCGTCCCCACCAGTACTGTACCCCAGTGTTATACAGTGACAGACCTGTCCCCACCAGTACTGTACCCCAGTGTTATACAGTGACAGACTCGTTCCCAGCCAGTCTGTACCCCAGTGTTATACAGTGACAGACCCACCCCCACCAGTACTGTACCTCAGTGTTATACAGTGACAGACCTGTCCCCACCAGTACTGTACCCCAGTGTTATACAGTGACAGACCTGTCCCCACCAGTACTGTACTCCAGTGTTATACAGTGACAGACCTGTCCCCACCAGTACTGTACCCTGGTGTTATAGTGTCAGACCCGTCCCCACCAGTACTGCACCCCAATGTTATACAGTGACAAACCCGTCTCCGCAAGTACTATACCCCAGTGTTATACAGTGACATACCCATCCCCACCAGTACTGTACCCCAGTGTTATACAGTGACAGACCTGTCCCCACCAGTACTGCACCCCAATGTTATACAGTGACAAACGCGTCTCCGCAAGTACTATACCCCAGTGTTATACAGTGACATACCCATCCCCACCAGTACTGTACCCCAGTGTTATACAGTGACAGACCTGTCAGCACCAGTACTCTACCCAGTGTTATACAGTGTCAGACCTGTCAGCACCAGTTCTGTACCCCGGTGTTATACAGTGTCAGACCTCTCCCCACCAGTACTGTACCCCAGTGTTATACAATGACAGATGTGTGCCCACCAGTACTGTACCACAGTGTTATACAGTGACAGACGTGTCCACACCAGTACTGTACCCCAGTGTTATACAGTGACAGACATGTCCCCACCAGTACTGTACCCCAGTGTTATACAGTGACAGACGTGTCCCCACCAGTACTGTACCCCAGTGTTATACAGTGACAGACCTGTCCACACCAGTACTGTACCCCGGTGTTATACAGTGACAGACCTCTCCCCACCAGTACTGTACCCCAGTGTTATACATTGACAGACCTGTCCCCACCAGTACTGTACCCCAGTTTTATTCAGTGACAGACCTGTCCCCACCAGTACTGTACCCAATGTTATACAGTGTCAGACCTGTCCCCACCAGTACTGTACCCCAGTGTTATACAGTGTCAGACCTGTCCCCACCAGTACTGTACCCCCGTGTTATACAGTGACAGACCTGTCCCCACCAGTACTGTACCCCAGTGTTATAAACTGACAGACCCTTCCCCACCAGTACTGTACCCCAGTGTTATACAGTGACATACCCGTCTCCACCAGTACTGTATTCCAGTCTTATACAGTGACAGACTTGTTCCCAGCCAGTCTGTACCCCAGTGTTATACAGTGACAGACCTGTCCAGTCCATTACTGTACCCCAGTGTTATACAGTGACAGACCTGTCCCCACCAGTACTGTACTCCAGTGTTATATATTGACAGACCTCTCCCCACTAGAACTGTACCCCATTGTTATACAGTGACAGATCCATACCCACTGTACTGTACCCCAGTGTTATACAGTGACAGTCCAACCTGACCAGTACTGTACCCCAGTGTTATACAGTGACAGCCCTGCCCCCAGCAGTACTGTACCCCAGGGGTAGCTACTTCCGTTGTATAGGGTATTGGTGAGACCACATCTGTAGTATTGTAGTATTGGTCTCCTTATTTAAAGAAAGGTGTAAATGCATTGGATGCAGTTCAGAGAAGGTTTACTAGACTAATCGCAGGATTGCGTGGGTTGTTTTATGAGGAAAGGGTGGATGGGTTAGGAATTTATCCGCTGGTGTTTAGAAGGGTAGGAGGGAACTTCATTGAAACATATAAGATCCTGAGGGGTCTTGACAGGGTGGATGTGTAGAGGATGTTCCCTCTTGTGGGAGAATCTAGAGCTAGGGGTCACTGATTAAAAATAAGGGGTCACTCATTTAAGACAGAGGTGAGGAGAACTTTTTGTAACAAAGGGTTTGTGAGTGTTTGGGCTGTCTCCTCAAAAGACAGTGGAAGCAGAGCCTTGGAATACTTTTAACGCAGAGCTGTATCTGTCCTGGGAGTGTTTGATGGGGACAATGCAGAGGGAGCTTTACTCTGTATCTAACCCCGTGCTGTACCTGTCCTGGGAGTGTTTGATGGGGACAGTGTAGAGGGAGCTTTACTCTGTATCTAACCCCGTGCTGTACCTGTCCTGAGAGTGTTTGATTGGGACAGTGTAGAGGGAGCTTTACTCTGTATCTAACCCCATGCTGTACCTGTCGTGGGAACGTTTGATGGGGACAGTGTAGAGGGAGCTATACTCTGTATCTAACCCTGTGCTGTACCTGTCCTGGGAGTGTTTGATGGGGACAGTGTAGAGGGAGATTTACTCTGTATCTAACCCCATGCTGTACCTGTCCTGGGAGTGTTTGATGGGGACAGTGTAGAGGGAGCTTTACTCTGTATCTAACCCCGTGCTGTACCTGTCCTGGGAGTGTTTGATGGGGACAGTGTAGAGGGGGCTTTACTCTGTATCTAACCCCATGCTGTACCTGTCATGGGAGTGTTTGATGGGTACAGTGTAGAGGGGGCTTTACTCTGTATCTAACCCCATGCTGTACCTGTCATGGGAGTGTTTGATGGGTACAGTGTAGAGGGGGCTTTACTCTGTATCTAACCCCGTGCTGTACCTGTCATGGGAGTGTTTGATGGGTACAGTGTAGAGGGGGCTTTACTCTGTATCTAACCCCGTGCTGTAGCTGTCCTGGGAGTGTTTGATGGGGACAGTGTAGAGGGAGCTTTACTCTGTATCTAACCCCGTGCTGTAGCTGTCCTGGGAGTGTTTGATGCTAACACTGGGGATGTATTTAATGGAGGTGATGAGGATGCCCACATGTTGGAGATCTGGTCGTTTATTTTCAAATTAAATGCCAATGATGCCAAATGTGCAAATATGGGCCTTCGTCATGATCAAGGCCCCTCAGTGCCTCAATCCCGCCCTAATGAGCTGGCGACCAATCAAAGTCAAGCAGCTCTGCATGGCTCGGCAGCGCTAGTGGGAGGCAGTGGCTCCTGCTGGTATTGCTGAGGGAGATGGGCACAACTGTGTCGTGGCGGGAGGCGATCAGGGTAGAGGGGGGCATGCATGACTCCGCCGTGGCTCTTGGAAAGCCCCCACCCTCTTCCTCATGCCCTTGAATGAGGGAAACACCCCTCCCCCCACCCCCGGGAAGCAACCCCGTTAACGTTCGTTCTTTGGGTTTCCCGTTTGCTGGGGCCTCATCCTGCTCTCCCTTGCCCACCATACGAGAAGCCCAAAATGTCCACCTTCACAGGGTTTATTTGTGGCCTTCCCGGGGGTGTGGCTGTGGGCATTAATTACCCACTTAAGGACCTGACTTGGCAGCGGGGCCCGTAGGCCATTCATCAGCCTTGCTGCCCCTTGGCTTAATCGTGGCAGAGGCGGCTACCACCCTCTCGCCTGATTAACTGCCTCCCCGCCGACAGCAAACCTGCCTTGGTGGAGGGTATTTAATCCCACCACTGGGCCTGTGACATGGAAACTGGTTCCGCTATTCACAGCCCTCACCATGATAAGCACTAATTATACATCTTGACTGATGTACCTCGAGAGTTGGCCTGCTGTCTGTGATACTCGAATAACAGGGGGAATGTTCGTACAATTAAGGACAAGTGCTTTTCTCGCAAACACCCCAACAGAACTGATTGTATTTCTGTCCTTCCCTCGACCTGAACTGTCCCCGAAACCGTTGGATTTGAGTCAGTAACACCTTCAACTGTAAAAATCAAGCCAGCCCGACGAGGTTTAAAGTTGCTGAAAGATTGTAGTGGTTTGTGAATGTAGTTCAGACGCTCAGTTATTGGGTCATTGGCTAGGGTTAAATGGATGCTGTGGAGTGAATGGGAGAGCTGACCCCTCCCCCCACTCCGACACTGCCCCAGATTGTGGCCAGGTTGAATGATGTTTATTTGCCCCGTTTGTGATTGACATTTCTGGTGATGACGAATGGTCAGTGCTTTATTCCTGATGTTGACAGCTGTCTGGGTTGAACGGGGGTGTTGTTGTAAGTGTTGGGGCCTGTGGGACCTACGTAAACACTCCTGCTTCCCGTGTGCCATGGTTGGTTTGCCCAATGGCCTTCCACTGTCTGGCGCCCAGTGCCGCCACTGTGCCAGGTCGCCAGTGTCCAATCCGAGCTCACAACTTAAAGGCAGCTGTGCCTCAGTGGGTCACCCCATCACCTCTGGGTCAGGAGGTTGTGCTTTGGAATCCCACTGCAGGAACCTGAGCACAAAGTCCAGGTCGACACCCCCCAAAACCAGTGCTGCACTGTCAGCGGTGCTGTCTCGCTGATGAAACTGACCTCTCAGGTGGATGTAAAAGATCCCATGGCCACGACTGGAAGGAGAGTGGGCGGAATGCTCGCCGCTGTTCCAGACCTGATATTTATCATTCATCACCTGGCCATTCTCGGATTGCATTTTTTGGGCTCTTACTGTGCACAAATTGGCTGCTGCATTTCCTACATTACAACAGTGACTCCACTGGGGAAGCTCATCATGGGCTGTAAAGCGCTTTGGGATGTCCTGGGGTTGGGAGTGATACTATCGCAATGAAAGCCTTTCTTTCAATTTGTCCAACCTATCCTGCCCTGAGACTGGTCCCCCCTCAACGGGCGACTGGGCCAAAATCTAGCTCCTCACTTCCCCAAGGACATCACACGGGTCTACAAGAGGAAAGGCCCACCACCAACTTTCTCAAGACCAACAGATGTTGACCTTGCTAACCACATTGACACTCTGTAAATGGAAATTCCTACACGAGGCCTGTGGAATAAAGGGTTAACATCAGAAGCGTACATGAGGCTAATGTAATAACGATGTCAGATCACATGACTGAAATGTCAGGGAGGTTGGAAAAATGAGAAGCTCCAGCTTCATACAGAGGTCCAAATGTGTAAATATTCGCTGTAAATAAAGAGTAATGGTTTTAAGAAACTACAGACTCCAGCAGCACGCTTTGGGAGAAGAGACAATCCCTAAAACCCCCATCTAGAGCCCAGCCACACAATGAAACATGGTGGCAGCGAGTCATAGACCCACGAATCTCAAGAAGAAGATACAGGGCTGGCAAGGAAAGAGAGCCTCGAAGGAGGGAAGAAAAAATAAAAAATTAAGACTCACGAAGACGTTGGAGCATCACGGGAACAGCAGATACAAGCTGAGACACAGACCCAGGGATCAGACAGCAGTGAGCACAGGCACCAAGCAGCAAGGAGCAGCACAGAAGCAGGGACAATTCCAGGGCTCAGCAGAAACATGGAATCCACACAACCACTCCAAGAACCATTTCAGGGTGCAGAAGGCTTGCAACAGGCCCCGAACTGGGACGACTGGAGAAAAAGGTGCACAAGGTACAGAACCGCTCCAGGATTACACCAAAAAGATCAAAAAGACCAGGGCAGTACACTACTTTATGCAGTAGGGTCCATCGCTGACAATGTGATAGCAAGGCAGGTGTCTGATGAGTCTTCAATTTCTTATGGATAAGCTTTCAATTCTCATTTCAGCATCTGTCAGAATTTAATAATAGTGGGTTAGGGTTAATGAAAGAAAGCAGAGACCAGATGAAAACATGGATCTATTCATCAACAATATCTATAGGCTGGCTGGAATTATCTTAAAGGAATCTTAAAGGATGAGCTGATTCATGACAGGATTGTAGTCGGGGTCCGAGACGAAGCATTATCAGAACTCTGGCAGACAAGAGAGGGGTTTAACACTGGCGAAAGCAGTGCAGGTTGCAAGGCAAACAAAACTCAGGAAACAGAATCAGGCGTTTGTTAGCGGGGAACGAGAGGTCCCGTGGAGAAGATCGAGTGAGTGAGACCACTCAGTTTGTATGCCATAGGAGAGAACGCGGGGCAAAGCAGAAGCCAACCAAAACTGGGGAAATTGTACCAACCATCCACTTTGAAATGTTTTCAAGTGAGGCGGGAACAAACTGCACTGTGGAATTATAGGCCGCTTCAAAACTACTTGTCGCTCGAAAATGTTGACAACCTGTAAAGAGAGGGAGAAAATTTTAGAACAGGACAACATAGAAGAAGTGGTAGAACCACAAGCAAAGGAAGTAACCTTCCTGGGGGAGGTCAATGTTACTGAAAACAAGTGGAGTATAAAACTCAAAGTGGATGGACACCCCACCGAGGTTAAAACTAGACACAGGAGCAGGGGTTTCAGTTTTATCAGATGAAGTCAAATGGCTCAATGAGATTACATTGTAACCCTCATCTATCAAATTACAAAGTCCTTGTGGAACAACTTTAAAAGTTAAATCATAGCAAATGTAAAATATAAAGACCGAAAAATCTTCAAACCTCTCAATTGTCATTCAAAATCAAGAATGCTCTCTACTAAAGCAGGAAGGCGTGCTGAAAACTAAAACTTACCTGTGAAGTGGATGAAGTTGCGGATGAGTATTACAGTAGCACATTGCAAAACTAATTTCCAAAATTGTTTACAGGCCTTGGGAAGTTAAAGACCAAGAGCCATATCACCCCACGGGCTGATGCTAAACCAATTTGCCTCCATATCACCCACTCTCGGACAAAGTCAAGGGAGAAATCGAAAATACAGCAGCAAAGGGTTATCTCACCCGTTACCATGCTAACAGGAATGGTCACAGTCCCAAAGCCAAATGGCTCCAAAAGGATCTACATGGATTTAACCCAACTGAAGAAATCAGTGGAATTTGAAATCATCCCTCTACCCTCAGTGGGTAAGAGTCTTGCCAAACTGATCAAGGGTATTTTATTCATCAAACTGGATGCAAACAGTGGGTTTTGATAGTTGCCTCTGGACAAAGAATCCACGTTGCTGACCACATTTATAATACCGTTCGGTCATTATCGTTTCAATAGGTTTGGAATAGAGTCCACTCCAGAAATTTTCCAGGGTATAATGTCCCACATTCTGGAAGGCATGGAAGGAGTGATATTCCATATGGATGACATACTTATACATGGCTCCATGAGAGAAGAGCATGATCGCAGGGTCAGAGCCTGAGAGTCTCAGAGGGCACAGGCTGAACGTCGAATGATAAATGCGAGGTTGCCTAGCCCATGGTTAAGTCTTGGGGTCGCATGGTACAAGCCACTGGAATCACAGTTGATCCACAAAAAAACATCAGTAATCAGAGAATTTCCACAACCCAGGAACGTTACTGAATTTCAATGGTCAACCAAGTAGGGAAGTTCCTACCAAATGTAGCAGAGGTCAGTGAGCCCTTGAGACAGAGTAGAGAGGGAGAAACCATTCCTGCTCACAAACGGATCATGAACCAGAGGGCACAGTTTTAAAGTGATTTGCAAAAGAAGCAAACACGAGGTGAGAAACAATTTTTTCACACAGCGAGCAGTTAGGGTTTGGGATGCACTGCCTGGAAGTGTGGAGGAGGCAGGTTCAATCGAGGCTGGATGATTATCTAAATAGGAACAATGTCCAGGGTTATGGGGAAAAGGCAGGAGGTTGGCACTAAGTTAAAATGCTCGGAGAGCCAGTGCAGACACGATGGGCAGAATGGCCTCCTTCTACACTGTAACAATTCTGTGCAACAGTTTTTGAGACAGGGGCAACAGTGGTGCTGGAATGTGGACCAGAAAAATGCTTTAGAAAGGATTAAACAACTTTTAATCTCTTCTGAAATCTTGACACGTTACCACCCAGAATGACTGACCGTAGTAGCAGCAGATGCATCGACTATAGGTCTGGGGGCAATATTATTTCACGTGCAGAGAGAAGGCAAGTGCAGACCAGTCTACTAAGCCTCTGGGCCACTAACAGAAACAGAACAACGATATGGCACAATAGAAGAAGGAGCATTGGCATCAATGTGGGTGTATGAAAAATGCTCAGACCATCTTATGGGATTATGTTTCAAAATCAAAACTCACCATAAACCATTAGTCACTCTTCTGAACATGAAGGAAATTGCAAAGATACCACCCAGAATCAACAGTTCGGATTAAGATTGATGAGTTATAACTCCATCATAGAGTATGTGCAAGGGAAGTGTGAGGGACTAAGACCTCACACTGTCATGTTTTTATAAAATATATATAGCTATCCTCATGACTATTTCAAAAATTTTAAAAACTGAACAAAGATTCTTCAAATGGCTGAATCCATGTCTGTCTGTGACCCCCCCTTGAACAAAAGGAGCTGCCTGACAGTACCAGGGAAACTCGCATATCGTTATCTCTGGGGAGCCACTAATGACCCCCTGTGGACTGCACAGGTCAAACTCAAAGCGAGCTATACAAAGGCCATCTGCGTTTCATAACCCAGGCTGGCCAACCTGAACATGCTCGTCTGCTACGGCAAAGGGCCCTCATATTCTTAATGGATGAGAGAGTTAATGGGGATGAGAGCCCCAGATGAGGAATACACATCCATTGTCAAAGACAGTGTGGAGAGGTGAGAGTTATGTGGCCTCTGGCTTGTGCAACCAGTAATATTGCCTTGTTGAGCTGAAACGCTTAGTCGGTTGTTTACAATCTGGCTGGCAGCCTAACAGAAACATAGCCCTGCCCAGGCCGAACACCTAGCACCATCTATGTTGCTTCTGCTGGAAGTTCCATACCATTGCCTACAGGATTAGTTCATCTCCGCGTGCCTACCTTATCATGTGAAGTCAACACCATTGGAAAAGTAAATTATACAGCATCGGTTCTCAACCCACCGGCCTCTGTTAAGGATTGCCTCATTGGTCAAAGAACAAAGAACAAAGAAAAGTACAGCACAGGAACAGGCCCTTCTGCGCTCCAAGCCTGCGGTGATCATGTTGCCCGTCAACTAAAACATTTTGCACTTTTGGGATCCGTATCCCTCTATTCCCTTCCTATTCATGGATTTGTCAAGCTGCCTCTTAAACATCACTATCGTACCTGCTTCCACCACCTCCTCAGGCAGCGCATTCCAGACACTCACTACCCTCTGTGTAAAATACTTGCCCCACACATCTCCTCTATAGTTTTCTCCTCTCACCTTAAATCTATGTCCCCTAGTAATTGACTCTTCCACCCTGGGGAAAAGCTTCTGACTATCTACTCTGTCCATGCCACTCATAATTTTGTAAACTTCTATCAAGTCGCCCCTCAATCTCCGTCACTCTAGTGAGAACAATCTGAGTTTCTCCAACCTCTCCTCATAGTTAATAACCTCCAGACCAGGCAGCATCCTGGTAAACCTCCTCTGCACCCTCTCCAATGCCTCCATATCCTTCTGGTAATGTGGTGACCAGAATTGCACGCAATATTCCAAGTGTGGCCTAACCAAGGTTCTATACAGCTGCAGCATGACTTCCCAGCTTTTATACTCAATACCCCTGCCAATGAAGGCAAGCATGCCACATGCCTTCCTGACTACCTTATCCACCTGCGCTGCCACTTTCAGTGACCTGTGGACCTGTACACCCAGATCCTTCTGCCCGTCGATGCATTTAAGGGTTCTGCAATTGCCTGTATTAGACCTTCCAAAATGCATTATCTCGCATTTGTCCGGATTAAACTCCATCTGCCATTTCTCCGCCCAAGTCTCCAACCGATCTATATCCCGTTGTATCCTTTGACAATCCTCTTCACTATCTGCAACTCATCCAACCTTAGTGTCATTTGCAAACTTACTAATTAGCCCAGTTACATTTTCCTCCAAATCATTTACGTATACTACAAACAGCAAAGGTCCCAGCACTGATCCCTGTGGAACTCCACTAGTCACAGCTCTCCATTCAGAAAAGCACCCTTCCACTGCTAACCTCTGTCTTCTATGACCAAGCCAATTCTGTATCCATCTTGCCAGCTCACCTCTGATCCCGTGCGACTTTACCTTCTGTACCAGTCTGCCATGAGGGACCTTGTCAAAGGTCTTACTGAAATCCATGTATATAACATCCACTGCCCTTCCATCATTGATCATCTTTGTCACTTCCTCGAAAAACTCCATCAAGTTAGTGAGACACGACCTCCCCTTCAAAAACCATGCTGCCTCTCACTAGTACGCCCATTTGCTTCCAAATGGTAGTAAATCCGGTCATGAAGCATCTTCTCCAATAATTTCCCTACCACTGACGTAAGGCTCACCGGCCTGTAATTTCCTGGATTATCCCTGCTACCCTTCTTAAACAATGGAACAACATTGGTCATTCTCCAGTCCTCTGGGACCTCACTCGCAGCCAGTGAGGATACAAAGATTTCTATCAAGGTCCCAGCATCCTCCTCCTGTGCCTCCCTCAGTACTCTGGGGTTGATCCCACCTGGCCCTGGGGACTTATCCACCTTAACGTTCTTCAAGACGCCTAACACCTCCTCTTTGTTGATCTCAGTATGATCCAGGCTATCTACACACTCTTCCCTAGTCTTTGACTCTGGAACCCATGTGAACCAATGTTTATTTTCTCTGTGGCCTCTGTACTGTAAAACCTTCTTTTCTCAATCCCTCTCTGTACTGTCTGAATGTGGAGGTGACATTGCAACCCTCCCCCCCACATTATGAACGTGTGCAAATAAACTAACCCTTTGAGTTCATCTCATCTTGAGCTTATTGTGGGGTTATTAATAGAAAATTCGATCATTCCAAAACTGAGGGGTTGAGAAGCGGTGGTAGCTTATAAAGAGGGAAACAAATCAAAAACACCTTTCAGTTTGTGGACGGGTAATAAGAGGAGAAATTAGTGCTGTTTAAATTAACCCCCTTCTCCTATCCATAACAGAATTATCAAACAATCACACTCTTTCAGCAGAAGGGACCAGACAAGAGGATTTACACTTTGTTGAGGAGGTTGAAGCATGTACTTAATCACTCAGCACTTAGCAGCTACTGCACAAAAGTTGCAGGGATTAAAATAAGTCCAGCAAGGTGATGAAGAATGTCTCCAAGTCCGAGAATATTGTCTGGAAGGATGGCCAGACAATATCCTCACTAACCTGATACCACAGCAGTACACTGAACAGCGCAAGCCCCTCACAGTCACTGACGACTTCGTAGTCTTCAACGAGAGAATAATCGTTCCGGGAACACTTCAGCTTGATCTTCTTCAAGGAGCCCACCAAGGCTAGCTCAGCAGCACAGCAATCATCCTGGTGGCCAGGCAAGTACAGAAGGAATTACTTCAAACTGTCCTGCTTGTGCTGAAAGTAGCCAAGAGCAAAAAGAAGCACCATTTACCGTCTACATTTCCTCCAGGGCCGTGGGAGTGCCTGGGAATGGAGTTAGTTGAATCTAAGAGAAAAACATCCTTATTGTCATCGATTACTACTCGCGGTGGATCAAAGTGTTCCGACTGCACAGTATCACAGCAGGAGCAGTAATCCAGTCCCTGAAGAAAACCCATGCAACACATAGCATCCCGGACAGTGTAGTGTCCGATAATAGCTGGCAATCTGCGAAGGAGCTGGTCCCCAAATTCGCAAACGAATATGGCTTCATTCACGTAACCAGTTCACCTCGCTAACCTCAAATGAATGGAAAAGCTGAGAGAGTGATACAAGCTGTCAAATATTTATTGGAGGAAAGCAAAGAGGTTAATCTAGCTGTTCAGAGTAATTGAAGCCTAGCACTACAAAATCAGAGTTACAAACGGGTCGGACATTGAGAACGGAGCTTCCATCCCTAAAAACCAAAGCCTCAAACCCAATATCACCATGAGAAGCCATGACAGGGTCAAACAGTGTGAGGGTGAACAGAGAAGCTACCAGGCTCAGAACTTGAATCAGAGACATGGAGCACGTGAGTTAGCAGTGCTGCAGCCCAGGGACAGAGTGCGGGTCTGAGACCAACAGAAGGAAGGGACAATCATTGAAAAAAACTCTACAACCAAGATCGTCCAGGATTGAGACAGACCAGGCATCGTGAGGGAAAACTGCAGCGCCTTAATATCCTTGGAGAGAAAGCCAATAGAAACTTGGGCTTACTGCTGATGAGGAAGAAAGAAGGCTCACTACAGGCTACAGCCGCCACTGGGGAGATCACTCACACCGGCAGAAGGGGGAGTACAGAATATCCTCAACCTCAACAGGAGAGCAGCACCAGGTCAGGGAGATTGGTCAAAGCACCTCAGAGACTAACCCTGTGAAGGCTGAGACTTGGTGGGGAGATGTAGGAGTGTGTAAATATGATGGGGATAAAGACTTGCTGGGGGAGGGGACAGATTGTAGAAGAAAGGGTTAACATCAGAAGCAGACATGATACTGGTGCAATAATGATGTCAAATCACATGGCAGAAGTGAGGGAGATCTGGCAGGAGGAGAAACTCAAGCCTCATGTGGAAATACTTGCTGTAAGCAAAGAGTAATGGAACTACAGACTCAAGCAGCATACTTTGGGAGAACAGACAATCCCCAGAACACCCCCCCCCCCCCCCCCCCCCCGTCTAGACCCCTACCACACAACAAAACGGTGCCAAGTTGGCATAAGTCTGCCCATGCACCATCGCCCCTACTTCAACTCACCGATAAGGAGCACGGGGACCAAATTCCAGACTGGCTCATCTAAGAAATGATTCGCCAGAGTGTCAAGTCCTGACACCATGAGCATGTTCTTTAAGCCAACAAGATGAGCAGCACTGCCTGGACCCAATACCATAGGCTGGGAAGAGGTCCCTGTATCAGTGTCGATAGGAAGGGGTAGGGGATATTTTACCTCGGGGACAGTAAATGAATAAGGATAAGTTCCGCCCAGCAGGCATCCCTTCTTTTGATTTGGAATGGGCCTGGGACGTCTCCGTCAGTGCTATGACCATTGTTGATCACCTTGAGTGCAAAGAGAATGCCTGTGGGAGAGACAAAAGCACAGGAACACTATCAAATGCACAGGCAGTCTGCACCTCCCTCCCATCTTTATAACATGTCGGTATCTCGGCAGTGTTACGTTCCCAGAACTCTTTACTGGCTGCTTCAACATGACCTGAGATTCGCCCTTTCCTTCTTTAAACCAGTCAGCACCATTTCTCATTTCTGAGTCTGTTTATCCCACACCGAAAGTGGCGTCTTCCTCAATTTCAGTTTGCTCTCAGCCTCTTGGTGTCTCCCAGAAGCTGCCCTTGGTTCCCTTTGTAACGTAACATATCTATTCAATACCTTCCAAACTCCATATCGAAATAACTACCTGCTGATTTACACTAACCAAATCCTCATTCCATCCTGAGTCAATCTTTCCAAATCCTGTCGTGTCCCAGTTGGGCTAATCTGTCTTGTATTAAATCAACCCAATTTTACATTAGCGTCCCCCACTCTCCGATACCCTGTGTACCCCACTCTCCAATACCCTGTGTACCCCACTCTCCAATACCCTGTGTACCCCACTCTCCGATACTCTGTGTACCCCACTCTCCAATACCCTCTGTACCCAACTCTCCGATACCCTGTGTACCCCACTCTCCAATACCCTGTGTACCTCACTCTCCAATACCCTGTGTACCTCACTCTCCAATACCCTGTGTACCCCACTCTCCGATACCCTCTGTACCTCACTCTCCAATACCCTGTGTACCTCACTCTCCAATACCCTGTGTACCCCACTCTCCAATACCCTGTGTACCCCACTCTCCGATACCCTGTGTCCCCCACTCTCCGATACCCTCTGTACCTCACTCTCCAATAGCCTGTGTACCCCACTCTCCGATACCCTGTGTACCCCACTCTCCAATACCCTGTGTACCCCACTCTCCGATACCCTGTGTACCCCACTCTCCGATACCCTGTGTACCCCACTCTCCGATACTCTGTGCACCCCACTCTCCGATACTCTGTGTACCCCACTCTCCAATAGCCTGTGTACCCCACTCTCCGATACCCTCTGTACCTCACTCTCCGATACACTGTGTACCCCACCCTCCGATACACTGTGTACCCCACTCTCCGATACCCTCTGTACCTCACTCTCCGATACACTGTGTACCCCACCCTCCGATACACTGTGTACCCCACTCTCCGATACTCTGTGTACTCCACTCTCCAATACCCTCTGTACCCCACTCCCCAATACCCTGTGTACCCCAATCTACGATACCCTCTGTACCCCACTCCCCAGTACCCTCTGTACCCAACTCTCCGATACCCTGTGTACCCCACCCTCCGATACTCTGTGTACCCCACTCTCCGATACTCTGTGTACCCCACTCTCCAATAGCCTCTGTACCCCACTCTCCGATACTCTGTGTACCCCACTCTCCGATACTCTGTGTACCCCACTCTCCAATACCCTCTGTGTCCCACTCTCTGATACACTGTGTACCCCACTCTCCAATATTCAGTGTACCCCACTCTCTGATACTCTGTGTACCCCACTCTCCGATACTCTGTGTACCCCACTCTCCAATACCCTCTGTACCCAACTCTCCGATACTCTGTGTACACCACTCTCCAATACCCTCTGTATCCCACTCTCTGATACACTGTGTACCCCACTCTCCAATATTCAGTGTACCCCACTCTCCGATACTCTGTGTACCCCACTCTCCGATACTCTGTGTACCCCACTCTCCAATACCCTCTGTACCCAACTCTCCGATACTCTGTGTACACCACTCTCCAATACCCTCTGTACCCCACTCTCCAATACCCTCTGTACCCCACTCTCCAATATTCTCTGTACTCCACTCCCTGATACTCTGTGTACCCCACTCCCCAGTACCCTGTGTACCCCACTCTCTGATACTCTGTGTACCCCACTCCCCAGTACCCTGTGTACCCCACTCTCTGATACTCTGTGTATCCCACTCCCCAGTACCCTGTTTACCCCACCCTCTGATACTCTCTGTACCCCACTCTCCAATTTTCTGTGTACCCCACTCTCCAATACTCTCTGTACCCCACTCTCCGATACTCTCTGTACCCCACTCTCTTATACTCTGTGTACCCCACTCTCCAATACTCTGTGTACCCCACTCTCCGATACTCTCTGTACCCCACTCTCTGATACTCTCTGTACCCCACTCTCTTATACTCTCTGTACCCCACTCTCCAATACTCTGTGTACCCCACTCTCCGATACTCTCTGTACCCCACTCTCCGATACTCTCTGTACCCCACTCTCCGATACTCTGTGTACCCAACTCTCCAATACCCTCTGTACCCCACTCCCCAGTACCCTGTGTACCCCACTCTCCAATACCCTCTGTATCCCACTCTCCGATACTCTGTGTACCTCACTCTCCGATATTCTGTGTACCTCACTCTCTGATACTCTGTGTACTCCACTCCCCAATACCATGTGTACCCCACTCTCCAATATCCTCTGTACCCCATTCTCCAATACCCTCTGTACCCCACTCTCCAATACCCTCTTTACCCCACTCTCCAATATCCTATGTACCCCAGTCTCCAATACCCTCTGTACCCTACTCTCCAATACCCTCTGTACCCCACTCTCCAATACCCTCTTTACCCCACTCTCCAATATCCTATGTACCCCAGTCTCCAATACCCTCTGTACCCTACTCTCCAATACCCTCTGTACCCTACTCTCCAATACCCTCTGTACCCCAGTCTCCAATACCCTCTTTACCCCACTCTCCAATATCCTATGTACCCCAGTCTCCAATACCCTCTGTACCCTACTCTCCAATACCCTCTGTACCCCAGTCTCCAATACCCTCTGTACTCCACTCCCCAATATCATATGTACCCCAGTCTCCAATACCCTCTTTACCCCACTCTCCAATATCCTATGTGCCCGACTCTCCAATATCCTCTGTACCCCACCCTGCGATACCCTGTGAATCGCACTTTCCGATATTCTGTATATCCCACACTTTGATACCCTGTGTACCCTACTCTCTGATGCCCTCTGTCCCCTTTCCGATGCCCTCTGCCTCCACTCTCCGATGCCCTCTGTACCCCACTTTCTGATGCCCTCTGCCCCCACTCTCTGATGCCCTCTGTCCCCACTCTCCGATGCCCTTGTGTAGCCCACTTTCTGATGCCCTCTGTCCCCACTCTCCGATGCCCTCTGTCCCCACTCTCCGATGCCTTGTGTAGCCCACTTTCTGATGCCCTCTGTCCCCACTCTCCGATGCCCTCTGTCCCCTCTCTCCGATGCCCTCTATCCCCACTCTGATGCCCTCTGTCCCCACTCCGATGCCCTCTGCCCCCACTCTCCGATGCCCTGTGTACCCGGCCCACCCCAAGCAGCGACATTACCTGAGAAGCCTACAGCGCAGTCCATGTTGAATCTCTCAGTTAGAAGGCAGGCGAGGGCCGCTTTGATCGACAGGTAGGTGAGGCCTGTCAGGATGCCAAAGGTGAAGGTGGAGAACATGAACCGGGCACTGCCAATCCTGCGCTCCATCCTGCTGCCCTTCCAGACCAGGGAGGCCATGTTGAAGCCCAGGTGGTCGACGTCAATGTGGTGCAGGGGTGCCAGGAGGAGGCGCTGCCACTCGCAGGAGTAGAAGGTGGTGTTGACACTGAGGCAAACCTCTGCCACGTTGAGTTCTGGGGCAAGGAATATGAACATGTTGAGGATGATGATGGCCAGGGTGATGGGGGGAATTCCCTTTGTTTCAATGAAGAGCAGGATGATGAAGATTATGTAGCTGCCCAGTAATTCCTCCATTGAACATTTTCTGACGCTGCTGGACGCCGGAGATGTCGGGCTATATTCCCTCAGTGCCCTTTGTAACAGTCCAGAGTCTGCATGGGAAAGATAGATTGCACGATTCAAACAGGGGAACGCCGTGAAGAATGGAGCCATCTCGGGCTGACAGAAAGGCTTTTTTCAGGATGACCTGACGCGCCTCACACAACAGACAGCTGCTTCTGCAGAGCCACCTCCCTTCCCGTGTGGGAAAGCATATGGTGCACAGCAAGATCCCACCAGCGGCAGCCCTTTCCTATCTCTGGCTTAATGAGGGGAACGCTGGCCCAAGACCCTGGGGAGAACTCCCCTGCCCTCCGTCATACAACGCCAAGGGAGACAGGGCCTTGGCAAGGCTTCACCCAACAAGAGGGCACCTCCGGCTCCCTCGCTCCTCCTCACCACACCCACCCCCAACCCCAGTGCTTCTCCTGCTACACTGGGAGGGTGTCGGCCTGGATGAAGGCAGTGGGAGTGTAAACTAACAACAGGAGGCAGTGGAAACCCAAAACAGGACAAAAAACCCCCACCCATCACTGTCTGCACAGAACCTGGGCAGGTTTGGAACAAATAATCCCCATGGTCACTGAGATGACACTCTGAACACATCAACAAGGACAAGGTAAACTCATCAATCTCCAGCCAGGTCTCCGCTCATCTGCTGCTATAAACATGTTCACACGCAGGACTCTGTCCCCCTCAGACTCGACTTATCCAACACTCGTAAGGTCCACTTCCATTTGCAACAGCTGGATAGTTCAGCAAATCCAAAACTCTGTCCTGATTCAGACTTAGACCATCCAAACTCTGTACATACTCACACTCACACCATCCAAACTCTGTCCTTACTCACACTCACACCATCCAAAATCTGTCCTTACTCACACGCACACCATGCAAAATCTGTCCTTACTCACACTCACACCATCCAAACTCTGTCCATACTCACACTCACACCATCCAAACTCTGTCCTTACTCACACGCACACCATGCAAAATCTGTCCTTACTCACACTCACACCATCCAAACCCTGTCCTTACTCACACTCACACCATCCAAACTCTGTCCTTACTCACACTCACACCATCCAAACTCGGTACATACTCACACTCACATCATCCAAACCCTGTCCTTACTCACACTCACACCGTCCAAACTCTGTCCTTAGTCACACACACATCATCCAAAACTCTGTACAGATTCACACTCACACCATCCAAACTCTGTCCTTACTCACACTCACACCATCCAAACTCTGTCCTTACTCAAACTCACACCGTCCAAACTCTGTCCTTACTCACACTCACACCGTCCAAATTCTGTCCTTAGTCACACACACATCATCCAATACTCTGTACATAATCACACTCACACCATCCAAACTCTGTCCTTATTCACACTCACACCATCCAAACTCTGTACATACTCACACTCACACCATCCAAACTCTGTCCTGACTCACACTCACACCATCCAAATTCTGTACACACTCACACTCACATCATCCAAACTCTGTACATACTCACACTCACATCATCCAAACTCTGACCGAACTCACACTCACACCATCCAAACTCTGTCCTTACTCACACTCACATCATCCAAACTCTGTACATACTCACATTCACACCATCCAAACTCTGTACATACTCACACTCACACCATCCACACTCTGTCCTTACTCAAACTCACACCATCCACACTCTGTCCTTACTCACACTCACATCATCCAAACTCTGTCCTTACTCACACTCACAACATCCAAAACTCTGCACATACTCACACTCACACCATCCACACTCTGTCCTTACTCACACTCACACCATCCAAACTCTGTCCTTACTCACACTCACACCATCCAAAACTCTGTCCTTACTCACACTCACAACATCCAAACTCTGTCCTTACTCAGACTCACACCATCCAAACTCTGTCCTTACTCACACTCACACCATCCAAACTCTGTCCTTACTCACACGCACACCATGCAAAATCTGTCCTTACTCACACTCACACCATCCAAACCCTGTCCTTACTCACACTCACACCATCCAAACTCTGTCCTTACTCACACTCACACCATCCAAACTCGGTACATACTCACACTCACATCATCCAAACCCTGTCCTTACTCACACTCACACCGTCCAAACTCTGTCCTTAGTCACACACACATCATCCAAAACTCTGTACAGATTCACACTCACACCATCCAAACTCTGTCCTTACTCACACTCACACCATCCAAACTCTGTCCTTACTCAAACTCACACCGTCCAAACTCTGTCCTTACTCACACTCACACCGTCCAAATTCTGTCCTTAGTCACACACACATCATCCAATACTCTGTACATAATCACACTCACACCATCCAAACTCTGTCCTTATTCACACTCACACCATCCAAACTCTGTACATACTCACACTCACACCATCCAAACTCTGTCCTGACTCACACTCACACCATCCAAATTCTGTACACACTCACACTCACATCATCCAAACTCTGTACATACTCACACTCACATCATCCAAACTCTGACCGAACTCACACTCACACCATCCAAACTCTGTCCTTACTCACACTCACACCATCCAAACTCTGTCCTTACTCACACTCACACCATCCAAAACTCTGTCCTTACTCACACTCACAACATCCAAACTCTGTCCTTACTCAGACTCACACCATCCAAACTCTGTCCTTACTCACACTCACACCATCCAAACTCTGTACATACTCACACTCACATCATCCAAACTCTGTACATATTCACACTCACACCATCCAAACTCTGTACATACTCACACTCACATTATCCAAACTCTGACCGAACTCACACTCACATCATCCAAACTCTGTCCTGACTCACACTCACACCATCCAAATTCTGTACACACTCACACTCACATCATCCAAACTCTGTACATACTCACACTCACATCATCCAAACTCTGTACATACTCACACTCACACCATCCAAACTCTGTCCTTACTCACACTCACACCATCGGAACTCTGTCCTTAATCACAATCACACCATCCAAACTCTGTCACAACTCACACTCATACCATCCAAACTCTGTCCTTACTCACACTCACACCATCCAAACTCTGTCCTTACTCACACTCACACCATCCAAACTCTGTCCTTACTCACACTCACACCATCCAAACTCTGTCCTTACTCACACTCACACCATCCAAAATCTGTCCTTACTCACACTCACACCATCCAAAATCTGTCCTTAATCACAATCACACCATCCAAACTTTGTCCTTACTCACACACACATCATCCAAACTTTGTCCTTACTCACACTCACATCATCCAAACTTTGTCCTTACTCGCACTCAGACCATCCAAAATCTGTCCTAACTCACAGTCACCCCATCCAAAATCTGTCCTTACTCACACTCACACCATCAAAACCCTGTCCTTAATCACTATCGCAGCATCCAAAATCTCTCCTTATTCACACACACACCATATTAGCTCTGTCCTTACTCACACTCACACCATCCAAACTCTCTCAATACTCACACTCTCAACAACCAAAATCTGTCCTTACTCACACTCACACCATCAAAACCCTGACCTTAATCACACTCACAGCATCCAAACTCTCTCCTTACACACACTCACACCGTCCAAATCTCTGTCCTTACTCACACTCACACCATCCAAACTCTGTCCTTACTCACCCTCACAACAACCAAACTCTGTCCTTACTCAAACTCACACCATCCAAAGTTCTTTCCTTACTCACACTCACACCATCCAAACTCTGTCCTTAATCACACTCCACACCATCCAAACTCTGTCCTTACTCACACTCACAACATCCAAACTCTGTCCTTACTCACACTCACAGCATCCAAAACCCTGTCGTTACTCACACTCACACCATCCAAACTCTGTCCTTACTCACACTCACAACATCCAAACTCTGTCCTTACTCACACTCACAGCATCCAAAACCCTGTCGTTACTCACACTCACACCATCCAAAATCTGTCCTTACTCCACACTCACACCATCAAAACCCTGTCCTTAATCACTATCACAGCATCCAAAATCTCTCCTTATTCCACACTCACTACATATTAGCTCTGTCCTTACTCACACTCCACACCATGCAAACTCTCTCCATACTCACACTCTCAACATCCAAAATCTGTCCTTACTCACACTCACACCATCAAAACCCTGTCCTTAATCACACTCACAGCATCCAAACTCTCTCCTTACACACACTCACACCGTCCCAAATCTCTGTCCTTACTCACACTCACACCATCCAAACTCTGTCCTTACTCACACTCACAACAACCAAACTCTGTCCTTTACTCAAACTCACACCATCCAAAATTCTTTCCTTACTCACACTCACACCATCCAAACTCTGTCCTTACTCACACTCACAACATCCAAACTCTGTCCTTACTCAAACTCACACCATCCAAAAACCTGTCGTTACTCACACTCACACCATCCAAACTCAGTCCTTACTCACACTCACACCTTCCAAAATCTGTACATACTCACACTCACACCATCCAAACTCTGACCGAACACACACTCACACCATCCAAAACTCTGTCCTTACTAACACTCACACCATCCAAACTCTGTCCTTACTCAGACTCACACCATCCAAACTCTGTACATACTCACACTCACATCATCAAAACTCTGTACATACTCACACTCACACCATCCAAAATCTGTACATACTCACACTCACATCATAAAACTCTGTCCTTACTCACACTCACATCATCCAAACTCTGTCCTTACTCACATTCACACCATCCAAAACTCTGCACATAGTCACACTCACACCATCCTTACTCTGTCCTTATTCACACCCACACCATCCAAACACTGTACATACTCACACTCACATCATCCAAACTCTGACCGAACGCACACTCACATCATCCAAACTCTGTCCTTACTCACACTCACACCATCCAAACTCTGTACATACTCACACTCACATCATCCAAAGTCTGTACATACTCACACTCACACCATCCAAACTCTGTCCTTACTCACACTCACACCATCCAAACTCTGCCATTACTCACACTCACACCATCCAAACTCTGTCCTTACTCACACTCATACCATCCAATTCCCTGTCGTTACTCACACTCACACCATTCAAATTCTGTCCTTAATCACTTTCACACCATCCAAATTCTGTCCCTACTCACACTCACACGAGCCAAAAACTCATTCCTTACTCACACTCACACCAGCCAAAACTCTTTCCTTACTCACACTCACATGAGCCAAAACTCTGTCCTTACGCAAACTCAAATCATCCAAACTCTGTCCTTAATCAGACTCACACCATCCACATTTCTGACTTTACTCACACTCACACCATACAAACTCTAACCATATTCACACTCACACCATCTAATTCTGTCCTTACTCACACTTACACAATCCAAACTCTGTCCTTACTCACAGTGACACAATCCAAACTCTGTCCTTACTCATAAACACACAATCCAAAGTCTATCCTTACACTCACAACATCCAAACTCTTTCCTTACTCACACTCAGACTATCATAAACTCTGTCCTTACTCACTCTAACAATATCCAAAATCCGACCTTTGTCACACTCACACCATCAAAACTCTGTGCTTACTCATACTCAAACCGTCCAAACTGTGTCCTTACGCACAGTCACACCATTCAAACTCTGTCCTAACTCACACTCAAACCATCCAAACTCTGTCCTTAATCACACTCACACCATCCAAACTCTGTCCTTACTCACACTCAAACTATCCAAACTCTCTCCTTACTCACACTCACACCATCCAAAAGTCTGTCCTTACTCACACTCACACCATCCAAAATCTGTCCTTACTCACACTCACACCAACGAAAATTCTGTCCTTACTCACACTCACATCATCCACATCATCCAAACTCTGTCCTTACTCACACTCACAACATCCAAACTCTGTCCTTACTCATACTCAAACAATCCAAACTCTGTCCTTACTCACACTCACACCATCCAATCTCTTCCTTACTCACACTCACACACATCCAAACTCTGTCCTTACTAACACTCACACCATCCAAAATCTGTCCTTACTCCATACTCAAGCAATCCAAACTCTGTCCTTACTCACATTCACACCATCCAATCTCTTCCTTACTCACACTCACTCCATCCAAAAACTCTGTCCTTACTCACACTCTCACCATCCAAAATCTGTCCTTACTCACACACACCGTCCAATGTCTGTCGTTACTCACAATCACACCATCCAAAACTCTGTCTTTACTCACACTAACACCATATAAGTACTGTCCCATATTCACACTCACACCATCGAAGATCTGTCCTTACTCACACTCACACAATCCAAAGTCTGTCCGAACTCATACTCACACCAACGAAAATTCTGTCCTTACTCACACTCACACCATCCAAAACTCTGTCCTTACTCACACTCAAACCATCCAAACTCTGTCCTTATACACACTCACACCATCAAAAACTCTGTCCTTACTCACACTCACATCATCCAAAACTCTGTCCTTACTCACACACACACACAATCCAAACTCAGGCCTTACTCACCACCTCACAGCCATCCAAACTCTGTCCTTAGGCGGCACACACACCATCCAAACTCTATACTTACTCACACCCCACAACATCCAAAACATGTCCTCACTCACACTCACACCATCTAAACACTGTCCTTGCTCACACTCACACCATCCAAACTCTGTCCTTACTCACACTCACACCATCCAAACTCTGTCCTAAATCACAATCACACCATCCAAACTCTGTCCTTACTCATACTCAAACAAACCAAACTCTGTCCTTACTCACACTCACAGCATCCAAACTCTGTCGTTACGTGCACACACACCATCCAAACTCTGTCCTTACTCACAATCACACCATCAAAACCCTGTCCTTACTCACACTCAACCTTCCAAACTCTGTCCTCCTTACTCACACTCACACCATCCAAAAACTCTGTCCTTACTTACACTCACACCATCCAAAAACTCGGTCCTTACTCACATTCACACAATCCAAACTCTGTCCAACTCACACTCACCACGTCATCTAAACCCTGTCCTTACTCACACTCACACAATTCAAACTCTGTCCTTACTCACAACTCATACCATCCAAATTCTGTCCTAACTCACACTCACACCATCCAAAACTCTTTCCTTACTCACACTCACACCATCCAAACTCTGTCCTTACTCACACTCACACCATCCAAACTCTGTCCTTACTCACACTCACACCATCCAAACTCTGTACATTACTCACACTCACATCATCCAAACTCTGTACATATTCACACTCACACCATCCAAACTCTGTACATACTCACACTCACATTATCCAAAACTCTGACCGAACTCACACTCACATCATCCAAACTCTGTCCTGACTCACACTCACACCATCCAAATTCTGTACACACTCACACTCACATCATCCAAACTCTGTACATACTCACACTCACATCATCCAAACTCTGTACATACTCACACTCACACCATCCAAACTCTGTCCTTACTCACACTCACACACATCGGAACTCTGTCCTTAATCACAATCACACCATCCAAACTCTGTCACAACTCACACTCATACCATCCAAACTCTGTCCTTACTCACACTCCACACCATCCAAACTCTGTCCTTACTCACACTCACACATCCAAACTCTGTCCTTACTCACACTCACACCATCCAAACTCTGTCCTTACTCACACTCACCACCATCCAAAATCTGTCCTTACTCACACTCACACCATCCAAAATCTGTCCTTAATCACAATCACACCATCCAAACTTTGTCCTTACTCACACACACACATCATCCAAACTTTGTCCTTACTCCACACTCACATCATCCAAACTTTGTCCTTACTCGCCACTCAGACCATCCAAAATCTGTCCTAACTCACAGTCACCCCATCCAAAATCTGTCCTTACTCACACTCACACCATCAAAACCCTGTCCTTAATCACTATCGCAGCATCCAAAATCTCTCCTTATTCACACACACACCATATTAGCTCTGTCCTTACTCACACTCACACCATCCAAACTCTCTCAATACTCACACTCTCAACAACCAAAATCTGTCCTTACTCACACTCACACCATCAAAACCCTGACCTTAATCACACTCACAGCATCCAAACTCTCTCCTTACACACACTCACACCGTCCAAATCTCTGTCCTTACTCACACTCACACCATCCAAACTCTGTCCTTACTCACCCTCACAACAACCAAACTCTGTCCTTACTCAAACTCACCACCATCCAAAGTTCTTTCCTTACTCACACTCACACCATCCAAACTCTGTCCTTAATCACACTCACACCATCCAAACTCTGTCCTTACTCACACTCACAACATCCAAACTCTGTCCTTACTCACACTCACAGCATCCAAAACCCTGTCGTTACTCACACTCACACCATCCAAAATCTGTCCTTACTCACACTCACACCATCAAAACCCTGTCCTTAATCACTATCACAGCATCCAAAATCTCTCCTTATTCACACTCACTACATATTAGCTCTGTCCTTACTCACACTCACACCATGCAAACTCTCTCCATACTCACACTCTCAACATCCAAAATCTGTCCTTACTCACACTCACACCATCAAAACCCTGTCCTTAATCACACTCACAGCATCCAAACTCTCTCCTTACACACACTCACACCGTCCAAATCTCTGTCCTTACTCACACTCACACCATCAAAACCCTGTCCTTAATCACACTCACAGCATCCAAACTCTCTCCTTACACACACTCACACCGTCCAAATCTCTGTCCTTACTCACACTCACACCATCCAAACTCTGTCCTTACTCACACTCACAACAACCAAACTCTGTCCTTACTCAAACTCACACCATCCAAAATTCTTTCCTTACTCACACTCACACCATCCAAACTCTGTCCTTACTCACACTCACAACATCCAAACTCTGTCCTTACTCAAACTCACACCATCCAAAACCCTGTCGTTACTCACACTCACACCATCCAAACTCTGTCCTTACTCACACTCACACCTTCCAAAATCTGTACATACTCACACTCACACCATCCAAACTCTGACCGAACACACACTCACACCATCCAAAACTCTGTCCTTACTAACACTCACACCATCCAAACTCTGTCCTTACTCAGACTCACACCATCCAAACTCTGTACATACTCACACTCACATCATCAAAACTCTGTACATACTCACACTCACACCATCCAAAATCTGTACATACTCACACTCACATCATTAAAACTCTGTCCTTACTCACACTCACATCATCCAAACTCTGTCCTTACTCACATTCACACCATCCAAAACTCTGCACATAGTCACACTCACACCATCCTTACTCTGTCCTTATTCACACCCACACCATCCAAACACTGTACATACTCACACTCACATCATCCAAACTCTGACCGAACGCACACTCACATCATCCAAACTCTGTCCTTACTCACACTCACACCATCCAAACTCTGTACATACTCACACTCACATCATCCAAAGTCTGTACATACTCACACTCACACCATCCAAACTCTGTCCTTACTCACACTCACACCATCCAAACTCTGCCATTACTCACACTCACACCATCCAAACTCTGTCCTTACTCACACTCATACCATCCAATTCCCTGTCGTTACTCACACTCACACCATTCAAATTCTGTCCTTAATCACTTTCACACCATCCAAATTCTGTCCCTACTCACACTCACACGAGCCAAAACTCATTCCTTACTCACACTCACACCAGCCAAAACTCTTTCCTTACTCACACTCACATGAGCCAAAACTCTGTCCTTACGCAAACTCAAATCATCCAAACTCTGTCCTTAATCAGACTCACACCATCCACATTTCTGACTTTACTCACACTCACACCATACAAACTCTAACCATATTCACACTCACACCATCTAATTCTGTCCTTACTCACACTTACACAATCCAAACTCTGTCCTTACTCACAGTGACACAATCCAAACTCTGTCCTTACTCATAAACACACAATCCAAAGTCTATCCTTACACTCACAACATCCAAACTCTTTCCTTACTCACACTCAGACTATCATAAACTCTGTCCTTACTCACTCTAACAATATCCAAAATCCGACCTTTGTCACACTCACACCATCAAAACTCTGTGCTTACTCATACTCAAACCGTCCAAACTGTGTCCTTACGCACAGTCACACCATTCAAACTCTGTCCTAACTCACACTCAAACCATCCAAACTCTGTCCTTAATCACACTCACACCATCCAAACTCTGTCCTTACTCACACTCAAACTATCCAAACTCTCTCCTTACTCACACTCACACCATCCAAAAGTCTGTCCTTACTCACACTCACACCATCCAAAATCTGTCCTTACTCACACTCACACCAACGAAAATTCTGTCCTTACTCACACTCACATCATCCAAACTCTGTCCTTACTCACACTCACAACATCCAAACTCTGTCCTTACTCATACTCAAACAATCCAAACTCTGTCCTTACTCACACTCACACCATCCAATCTCTTCCTTACTCACACTCACACCATCCAAACTCTGTCCTTACTAACACTCACACCATCCAAAATCTGTCCTTACTCATACTCAAGCAATCCAAACTCTGTCCTTACTCACATTCACACCATCCAATCTCTTCCTTACTCACACTCACTCCATCCAAAACTCTGTCCTTACTCACACTCTCACCATCCAAAATCTGTCCTTACTCACACACACCGTCCAATGTCTGTCGTTACTCACAATCACACCATCCAAAACTCTGTCTTTACTCACACTAACACCATATAAGTACTGTCCATATTCACACTCACACCATCGAAGATCTGTCCTTACTCACACTCACACAATCCAAAGTCTGTCCGAACTCATACTCACACCAACGAAAATTCTGTCCTTACTCACACTCACACCATCCAAAACTCTGTCCTTACTCACACTCAAACCATCCAAACTCTGTCCTTATACACACTCACACCATCAAAAACTCTGTCCTTACTCACACTCACATCATCCAAAACTCTGTCCTTACTCACACACACACACAATCCAAACTCAGGCCTTACTCACACTCACAGCATCCAAACTCTGTCCTTAGGCGCACACACACCATCCAAACTCTATACTTACTCACACCCACAACATCCAAAACCATGTCCTCACTCACACTCACACCATCTAAACACTGTCCTTGCTCACACTCACACCATCCAAACTCTGTCCTTACTCACACTCACACCATCCAAACTCTGTCCTAAATCACAATCACACCATCCAAACTCTGTCCTTACTCATACTCAAACAAACCAAACTCTGTCCTTACTCACACTCACAGCATCCAAACTCTGTCGTTACGTGCACACACACCATCCAAACTCTGTCCTTACTCACAATCACACCATCAAAACCCTGTCCTTACTCACACTCAACCTTCCAAACTCTGTCCTTACTCACACTCACACCATCCAAAACTCTGTCCTTACTTACACTCACACCATCCAAAACTCTGTCCTTACTCACATTCACACAATCCAAACTCTGTCCAACTCACACTCACGTCATCTAAACCCTGTCCTTACTCACACTCACACAATTCAAACTCTGTCCTTACTCACACTCATACCATCCAAATTCTGTCCTAACTCACACTCACACCATCCAAAACTCTTTCCTTACTCACACTCACACCATCCAAACTCTGTCCTTACTCACACTCACACCATCCAAACTCTGTCCTTACTCACACTCACACCATCCAAACTCTGTACATACTCACACTCACATCATCCAAACTCTGTACATATTCACACTCACACCATCCAAACTCTGTACATACTCACACTCACATTATCCAAACTCTGACCGAACTCACACTCACATCATCCAAACTCTGTCCTGACTCACACTCACACCATCCAAATTCTGTACACACTCACACTCACATCATCCAAACTCTGTACATACTCACACTCACATCATCCAAACTCTGTACATACTCACACTCACACCATCCAAACTCTGTCCTTACTCACACTCACACCATCGGAACTCTGTCCTTAATCACAATCACACCATCCAAACTCTGTCACAACTCACACTCATACCATCCAAACTCTGTCCTTACTCACACTCACACCATCCAAACTCTGTCCTTACTCACACTCACACCATCCAAACTCTGTCCTTACTCACACTCACACCATCCAAACTCTGTCCTTACTCACACTCACACCATCCAAAATCTGTCCTTACTCACACTCACACCATCCAAAATCTGTCCTTAATCACAATCACACCATCCAAACTTTGTCCTTACTCACACACACATCATCCAAACTTTGTCCTTACTCACACTCACATCATCCAAACTTTGTCCTTACTCGCACTCAGACCATCCAAAATCTGTCCTAACTCACAGTCACCCCATCCAAAATCTGTCCTTACTCACACTCACACCATCAAAACCCTGTCCTTAATCACTATCGCAGCATCCAAAATCTCTCCTTATTCACACACACACCATATTAGCTCTGTCCTTACTCACACTCACACCATCCAAACTCTCTCAATACTCACACTCTCAACAACCAAAATCTGTCCTTACTCACACTCACACCATCAAAACCCTGACCTTAATCACACTCACAGCATCCAAACTCTCTCCTTACACACACTCACACCGTCCAAATCTCTGTCCTTACTCACACTCACACCATCCAAACTCTGTCCTTACTCACCCTCACAACAACCAAACTCTGTCCTTACTCAAACTCACACCATCCAAAGTTCTTTCCTTACTCACACTCACACCATCCAAACTCTGTCCTTAATCACACTCACACCATCCAAACTCTGTCCTTACTCACACTCACAACATCCAAACTCTGTCCTTACTCACACTCACAGCATCCAAAACCCTGTCGTTACTCACACTCACACCATCCAAAATCTGTCCTTACTCACACTCACACCATCAAAACCCTGTCCTTAATCACTATCACAGCATCCAAAATCTCTCCTTATTCACACTCACTACATATTAGCTCTGTCCTTACTCACACTCACACCATGCAAACTCTCTCCATACTCACACTCTCAACATCCAAAATCTGTCCTTACTCACACTCACACCATCAAAACCCTGTCCTTAATCACACTCACAGCATCCAAACTCTCTCCTTACACACACTCACACCGTCCAAATCTCTGTCCTTACTCACACTCACACCATCCAAACTCTGTCCTTACTCACACTCACAACAACCAAACTCTGTCCTTACTCAAACTCACACCATCCAAAATTCTTTCCTTACTCACACTCACACCATCCAAACTCTGTCCTTACTCACACTCACAACATCCAAACTCTGTCCTTACTCAAACTCACACCATCCAAAACCCTGTCGTTACTCACACTCACACCATCCAAACTCTGTCCTTACTCACACTCACACCTTCCAAAATCTGTACATACTCACACTCACACCATCCAAACTCTGACCGAACACACACTCACACCATCCAAAACTCTGTCCTTACTAACACTCACACCATCCAAACTCTGTCCTTACTCAGACTCACACCATCCAAACTCTGTACATACTCACACTCACATCATCAAAACTCTGTACATACTCACACTCACACCATCCAAAATCTGTACATACTCACACTCACATCATTAAAACTCTGTCCTTACTCACACTCACATCATCCAAACTCTGTCCTTACTCACATTCACACCATCCAAAACTCTGCACATAGTCACACTCACACCATCCTTACTCTGTCCTTATTCACACCCACACCATCCAAACACTGTACATACTCACACTCACATCATCCAAACTCTGACCGAACGCACACTCACATCATCCAAACTCTGTCCTTACTCACACTCACACCATCCAAACTCTGTACATACTCACACTCACATCATCCAAAGTCTGTACATACTCACACTCACACCATCCAAACTCTGTCCTTACTCACACTCACACCATCCAAACTCTGCCATTACTCACACTCACACCATCCAAACTCTGTCCTTACTCACACTCATACCATCCAATTCCCTGTCGTTACTCACACTCACACCATTCAAATTCTGTCCTTAATCACTTTCACACCATCCAAATTCTGTCCCTACTCACACTCACACGAGCCAAAACTCATTCCTTACTCACACTCACACCAGCCAAAACTCTTTCCTTACTCACACTCCCATGAGCCAAAACTCTGTCCTTACGCAAACTCAAATCATCCAAACTCTGTCCTTAATCAGACTCACACCATCCACATTTCTGACTTTACTCACACTCACACCATACAAACTCTAACCATATTCACACTCACACCATCTAATTCTGTCCTTACTCACACTTACACAATCCAAACTCTGTCCTTACTCACAGTGACACAATCCAAACTCTGTCCTTACTCATAAACACACAATCCAAAGTCTATCCTTACACTCACAACATCCAAACTCTTTCCTTACTCACACTCAGACTATCATAAACTCTGTCCTTACTCACTCTAACAATATCCAAAATCCGACCTTTGTCACACTCACACCATCAAAACTCTGTGCTTACTCATACTCAAACCGTCCAAACTGTGTCCTTACGCACAGTCACACCATTCAAACTCTGTCCTAACTCACACTCAAACCATCCAAACTCTGTCCTTAATCACACTCACACCATCCAAACTCTGTCCTTACTCACACTCAAACTATCCAAACTCTCTCCTTACTCACACTCACACCATCCAAAAGTCTGTCCTTACTCACACTCACACCATCCAAAATCTGTCCTTACTCACACTCACACCAACGAAAATTCTGTCCTTACTCACACTCACATCATCCAAACTCTGTCCTTACTCACACTCACAACATCCAAACTCTGTCCTTACTCATACTCAAACAATCCAAACTCTGTCCTTACTCACACTCACACCATCCAATCTCTTCCTTACTCACACTCACACCATCCAAACTCTGTCCTTACTAACACTCACACCATCCAAAATCTGTCCTTACTCATACTCAAGCAATCCAAACTCTGTCCTTACTCACATTCACACCATCCAATCTCTTCCTTACTCACACTCACTCCATCCAAAACTCTGTCCTTACTCACACTCTCACCATCCAAAATCTGTCCTTACTCACACACACCGTCCAATGTCTGTCGTTACTCACAATCACACCATCCAAAACTCTGTCTTTGCTCACACTAACACCATATAAGTACTGTCCATATTCACACTCACACCATCGAAGATCTGTCCTTACTCACACTCACACAATCCAAAGTCTGTCCGAACTCATACTCACACCAACGAAAATTCTGTCCTTACTCACACTCACACCATCCAAAACTCTGTCCTTACTCACACTCAAACCATCCAAACTCTGTCCTTATACACACTCACACCATCAAAAACTCTGTCCTTACTCACACTCACATCATCCAAAACTCTGTCCTTACTCACACACACACACAATCCAAACTCAGGCCTTACTCACACTCACAGCATCCAAACTCTGTCCTTAGGCGCACACACACCATCCAAACTCTATACTTACTCACACCCACAACATCCAAAACCATGTCCTCACTCACACTCACACCATCTAAACACTGTCCTTGCTCACACTCACACCATCCAAACTCTGTCCTTACTCACACTCACACCATCCAAACTCTGTCCTAAATCACAATCACACCATCCAAACTCTGTCCTTACTCATACTCAAACAAACCAAACTCTGTCCTTACTCACACTCACAGCATCCAAACTCTGTCGTTACGTGCACACACACCATCCAAACTCTGTCCTTACTCACAATCACACCATCAAAACCCTGTCCTTACTCACACTCAACCTTCCAAACTCTGTCCTTACTCACACTCACACCATCCAAAACTCTGTCCTTACTTACACTCACACCATCCAAAACTCTGTCCTTACTCACATTCACACAATCCAAACTCTGTCCAACTCACACTCACGTCATCTAAACCCTGTCCTTACTCACACTCACACAATTCAAACTCTGTCCTTACTCACACTCATACCATCCAAATTCTGTCCTAACTCACACTCACACCATCCAAAACTCTTTCCTTACTCACACTCACACCATCCAAACTCTGTCCTTACTCACACTCACACCATCCAAACTCTGTGCTTACTCACACTCACAATATCCAAACTCTGTCCTTACTCACACTCACACCATCCAAAAATCTGTCGTTACTCACACTCACACCATCCAAACTCTGTCCTTACTCACACTCACACCATCCAAACTCTGTCCTTACTCACACTCACAGCCTCCAAACTCTCTCCTTACACATACTCACACTATCCAAATCTCTGTTCAATCTCACAATCAAACCATCCAAACTCTGTCCTTACTCACACTCAAACAAACCAAACTCTCTCCTTACTCACAATCACACCATCAAAACCCTGTCCTTACTCACACTCAACCTTCCAAACTCTGTCCTTACTCACACTCACACCATCCAAACTCTGTCCCTACTCACACTCACACCTTCCAAACTCTGTCCTTACTCACACTCACAACATCCAATCTCTGCCCTTACTCACACTCACACCATCCAAAACTCTGTCCTTACTCACACTCACACCATTCAAACTCTGTCCTAACTCACACTCAAACCATCCAAACTCTGTCCTTACTCACACTCACACCTTCCAAACTCTGTCCTTACTCACACTCACACCATCCAAACTCTCTCCTTACTCACACTCATACCATCCAATTCCCTGTCGTTACTCACACTCACACCATCCAAACTCTGTCCTTACTCACACTCACACCATGCAAACTCTGTCCCTACTCACACTCACACCAGCCAAAACTCTTTCCTTACTCACACTCACACCAGCCAAAACTCTTTCCTTACTCACACTCACACCAGGCAAAACTCTGTCCTTACTCAAACTCAAATCATCCAAACTCTGTCCTTAATCACACTCACACCATCCACATTTCTGACTTTACTCACACTCAAACCATACAAACTCTCACCATATTCACACTCACACCATCTAATTCTGTCCCTACTCACACTTACAAAATCCAAACTCTGTCCTTACTCACAGTGACACAATCCAAACTCTGTCCTTACTCACATACACACAATCCAAAGCCTCTCCTTACACTCACAACATCCAAACTCTTTCCTTACTCACACTCAGACTATCATAAACTCTGTCCTTACTCACTCTAACAATATTCAAAATCTGACCATTGTCAGACTCTAACCATCAAAACTCTGTGCTTACTCATACTCAAACCGTCCGAACTCTGTCCATACGCACAGTCACACCATTCAAACTCTGTCCTAACTCACACTCAAACCATCCAAACTCTGTCCTTACTCACACTCACACCATCCAAACTCTGTCCTTACTCACACTCAAACTATCCAAACTCTCTCCTTACTCACACTCACACCATCCAAAACTCTGTCCTTACTCACACTCACACCATCCAAAATCTGTCCTTACTCACACTCACACCAACGAAAATTCTGTCCTTACTCACACTCACATCATCCAAACTCTGTCCTTACTCACACTCACAACATCCAAACTCTGTCCTTACTCATACTCAAACAATCCAAACTCTGTCCTTACTCACACTCACACCATCCAATCTCTTCCTTACTCACACTCACACCATCCAAACTCTGTCCTTACTAACACTCACACCATCCAAACTCTGTCCTTACTCATACTCAAGCAATCCAAACTCTGTCCTTACTCACATTCACACCATCCAATTTCTTCCTTACTCACACTCACTCCATCCAAAACTCTGTCCTTACTCACACTCTCACCATCCAAAATCTGTCCTTACTCACACACACCGTCCAATGTCTGTCGTTACTCACAATCACACCATCCAAAACTCTGTCTTTACTCACACTAACACCATATAAGTACTGTCCATATTCACACTCACACCATCGAAGATCTGTCCTTACTCACACTCACACAATCCAAAGTCTGTCCGAACTCATACTCACACCAACGAAAATTCTGTCCTTACTCACACTCACACCATCCAAAACTCTGTCCTTACTCACACTCAAACCATCCAAACTCTGTCCTTATACACACTCACACCATCAAAAACTCTCCTTACTCACACTCACATCATCCAAAACTCTGTCCTTACTCACACACACACACAATCCAAACTCAGGCCTTACTCACACTCACAGCATCCAAACTCTGTCCTTAGGCGCACACACACCATCCAAACTCTATACTTACTCACACCCACAACATCCAAAACCATGTCCTCACTCACACTCACACCATCTAAACACTGTCCTTGCTCACACTCACACCATCCAAACTCTGTCCTTACTCACACTCACACCATCCAATCTCTGTCCTAAATCACAATCACACCATCCAAACTCTGTCCTTACTCATACTCAAACAAACCAAACTCTGTCCTTACTCACACTCACAGCATCCAAACTCTATCGTTACGTGCACACACACCATCCAAACTCTGTCCTTACTCACAATCACACCATCAAAACCCTGTCCTTACTCACACTCAACCTTCCAAACTCTGTCCTTACTCACACTCACACCATCCAAAACTCTGTCCTTACTTACACTCACACCATCCAAAACTCTGTCCTTACTCACATTCACACAATCCAAACTCTGTCCAACTCACACTCACGTCATCTAAACCCTGTCCTTACTCACACTCACACAATTCAAACTCTGTCCTTACTCACACTCATACCATCCAAATTCTGTCCTAACTCACACTCACACCATCCAAAACTCTTTCCTTACTCACACTCACACCATCCAAACTCTGTCCTTACTCACACTCACACCATCCAAACTCTGTGCTTACTCACACTCACAATATCCAAACTCTGTCCTTACTCACACTCACACCATCCAAAAATCTGTCGTTACTCACACTCACACCATCCAAACTCTGTCCTTACTCACACTCACACCATCCAAACTCTGTCCTTACTCACACTCACAGCATCCAAACTCTCTCCTTACACATACTCACACTATCCAAATCTCTGTTCAATCTCACAATCAAACCATCCAAACTCTGTCCTTACTCACACTCAAACAAACCAAACTCTCTCCTTACTCACAATCACACCATCAAAACCCTGTCCTTACTCACACTCAACCTTCCAAACTCTGTCCTTACTCACACTCACACCATCCAAACTCTGTCCCTACTCACACTCACACCTTCCAAACTCTGTCCTTACTCACACTCACAACATCCAATCTCTGCCCTTACTCACACTCACACCATCCAAAACTCTGTCCTTACTCACACTCACACCATTCAAACTCTGTCCTAACTCACACTCAAACCATCCAAACTCTGTCCTTACTCACACTCACACCTTCCAAACTCTGTCCTTACTCACACTCACACCATCCAAACTCTCTCCTTACTCACACTCATACCATCCAATTCCCTGTCGTTACTCACACTCACAACATCCAAACTCTGTCCTTACTCACACTCACACCATGCAAACTCTGTCCCTACTCACACTCACACCAGCCAAAACTCTTTCCTTACTCACACTCACACCAGCCAAAACTCTTTCCTTACTCACACTCACACCAGGCAAAACTCTGTCCTTACTCAAACTCAAATCATCCAAACTCTGTCCTTAATCACACTCACACCATCCACATTTCTGACTTTACTCACACTCAAACCATACAAACTCTCACCATATTCACACTCACACCATCTAATTCTGTCCCTACTCACACTTACAAAATCCAAACTCTGTCCTTACTCACAGTGACACAATCCAAACTCTGTCCTTAATCACATACACACAATCCAAAGCCTCTCCTTACACTCACAACATCCAAACGCTTTCCTTACTCACACTCAGACTATCATAAACTCTGTCCTTACTCACTCTAACAATATTCAAAATCTGACCATTGTCAGACTCTAACCATCAAAACTCTGTGCTTACTCATACTCAAACCGTCCGAACTCTGTCCTTACGCACAGTCACACCATTCAAACTCTGTCCTAACTCACACTCAAACCATCCAAACTCTGTCCTTACTCACACTCACACCATCCAAACTCTGTCCTTACTCACACTCAAACTATCCAAACTCTCTCCTTACTCACACTCACACCATCCAAAACTCTGTCCTTACTCACACTCAGACCATCCAAAATCTGTCCTTACTCACACTCACACCAACCAAAATTCTGTCCTTACTCACACTCACATCATCCAAACTCTGTCCTTACTCACACTCACACCATCCAAACTCTGTCCTTACTCATACTCAAACAATCCAAACTCTGTCCTTACTCACACTCACACCATCCAATCTCTTCCTTACTCACACTCACACCATCCAAACTCTGTCCTTACTCACACTCACACCATCCAAACTCTGTCCTTACTCATACTCAAGCAATCCAAACTCTGTCCTTACTCACACTCACACCATCCAAACTCTGTCGTTACTCATACTCAAGCAATCCAAAATCTGTGCTTACTCACACACACCGTCCAATGTCTGTCGTTACTCACAATCACAGCATCCAAAACTCTGTCTTTACTCACACTAACACCATATAAGTACTGTCCATATTCACACTCACACCATCTAAGATCTGTCCTTACTCACACTCACACAATCCAAAGTCTGTCCGAACTCACACTCACACCAACGAAAATTCTGTCCTTACTCACACTCATACCATCCAAACTCTGTCCTTATACACACTCACACCATCAAAAACTCTGTCCTTACTCACACTCACATCATCCAAAACTCTGTCCTTACTCACACACACACACAATCCAAACTCAGTCCTTACTCACACTCACAGCATCCAAACTCTGTCCTTAGGCGCACACACACCATGCAAACTCTATCCTTACTCACACCCAAAACATCCAAAACCATGTCCTCACTCACACTCACACCACCTAAACACTGTCCTTGCTCACACTCACACCATCCAAACACTGTCCTTATTCAAACTCAAACCATCCAAACTCTGTCCTTACTCACACTCACATCATCCAAAACACTGTCCTTTCTCACACACACACACCATCCACACTCAGTCCTTACTCACACTCACAGCATCCAAACTCTGTCCTGAGGCGCACACACACCATCCAAACTCTGTCCTTACTCACACCCACACCATCCAAAACCATGTCCTCACTCACACTCACACCATCTAAACACTGTCCTTTCTCACACTCACACCATCCAAACTCTGTCCTTACTCACACTCACAACATCCAAACTCTATCCTTTCTCATACTCACACCATCCAAAACTCTGTCCTTACTCACACTCACACCATCCATAATCTGTCCTTGCTCAAACTCACATCATCCAAACTCTGTCCTTTCTCACACTCACACCATCCAAACTCTGTCCTTACTCACACACACACAATCCAAATTCTGTCCTAAGTCACAATCAAACTATCCAATCTCTGTCCTTACTCACACTCAAACAAACCAAACTCTGTCCTTACTCACAATCACACCATCAAAACCCTGTCCTTACTCACACTCAACCTTCCAAACTCTGTCCTTACTCACACTCACACCATCCAAACTCTGTCCTTACTCACACTCACACCATCCAAAACTCTGTCCTTACTCACATTCACACCATCCAAACTCTGTCCAACTCACACTCACATCATCTTAACCCTGTCCTTACTCACACTCACACAATTTAAACTCTGTCCTTACTCTGACTCATACCATCCAAACTCTGTCCGAACTCACACTCACACCATCCAAAAATCTTTCCTTACTCACACTCACACCATCCAAACTCTGTCCTTACTCACACTCACACCATCCAATCTCTTCCTTACTCACACTCACACCATCCAAACTCTGTCCTTACTCACACTCACACCATCCAAACTCTGTCCTTACTCATACTCAAGCAATCCAAACTCTGTCCTTACTCACACTCACACCATCCAAACTCTGTCGTTACTCATACTCAAGCAATCCAAAATCTGTGCTTACTCACACACACCGTCCAATGTCTGTCGTTACTCACAATCACAGCATCCAAAACTCTGTCTTTACTCACACTAACACCATATAAGTACTGTCCATATTCACACTCACACCATCTAAGATCTGTCCTTACTCACACTCACACAATCCAAAGTCTGTCCTTACTCACACTCACACCAACGAAAATTCTGTCCTTACTCACACTCATACCATCCAAACTCTGTCCTTATACACACTCACACCATCAAAAACTCTGTCCTTACTCACACTCACATCATCCAAAACTCTGTCCTTACTCACACACACACACAATCCAAACTCAGTCCTTACTCACACTCACAGCATCCAAACTCTGTCCTTAGGCGCACACACACCATGCAAACTCTATCCTTACTCACACCCAAAACATCCAAAACCATGTCCTCACTCACACTCACACCACCTAAACACTGTCCTTGCTCACACTCACACCATCCAAACACTGTCCTTATTCAAACTCAAACCATCCAAACTCTGTCCTTACTCACACTCACATCATCCAAAACACTGTCCTTTCTCACACACACACACCATCCACACTCAGTCCTTACTCACACTCACAGCATCCAAACTCTGTCCTGAGGCGCACACACACCATCCAAACTCTGTCCTTACTCACACCCACACCATCCAAAACCATGTCCTCACTCACACTCACACCATCTAAACACTGTCCTTTCTCACACTCACACCATCCAAACTCTGTCCTTACTCACACTCACAACATCCAAACTCTATCCTTTCTCATACTCACACCATCCAAAACTCTGTCCTTACTCACACTCACACCATCCATAATCTGTCCTTGCTCAAACTCACATCATCCAAACTCTGTCCTTTCTCACACTCACACCATCCAAACTCTGTCCTTACTCACACACACACAATCCAAATTCTGTCCTAAGTCACAATCAAACTATCCAAACTCTGTCCTTACTCACACTCAAACAAACCAAACTCTGTCCTTACTCACAATCACACCATCAAAACCCTGTCCTTACTCACACTCAACCTTCCAAACTCTGTCCTTACTCACACTCACACCATCCAAACTCTGTCCTTACTCACACTCACACCATCCAAAACTCTGTCCTTACTCACATTCACACCATCCAAACTCTGTCCAACTCACACTCACATCATCTTAACCCTGTCCTTACTCACACTCACACAATTTAAACTCTGTCCTTACTCTGACTCATACCATCCAAACTCTGTCCGAACTCACACTCACACCATCCAAAAATCTTTCCTTACTCACACTCACACCATCCAAACTCTGTCCTTACTCACACTCACACCATCCAAAACTCTTTCCTTACTCACACTCACACCATCCAAACTCTGTCCTTACTCACACTCACACCATCCAAACTCTGTGCTTACTCACACTCACAACATCCAAACTTTGTCCTTACTCACACTCACACCATCCAAAAACCTGTTGTTACTCACACTCACACCATCCAAACTCTGTCCTTACTCACACTCACACCTTCCAAACTCTGTCCTTACTCACACTCACACCATCCAAACTCTGTCCTTACTCACACTCACAGCATCCAAAATCTCTCCTTAAACCCACTCACACCATCCAAATCTCTGTTCTTACTCACACTCACACCATCCAAACTCTGTCCTTACTCACACTCACAACAACCAAACTGTCCTTATTCAAACTCACACCATCCAAAACTCTTTCCTTACTCACACCCACACCATCCAAACTCTGTCCTTACTCACACTCACACCATCCAAACTCTGTCCTTACTCACACTCACAGCATCCAAACTCTCTCCTTACACACACTCACACCATCCAAATCTCTGTTCTTACTCACAATCAAACCATCCAAACTCTGTCCTTACTCACAGACACACACAATCCAAACTCAGGCCTTACTCACACTCACAGCATCCAAACTCTGTCCTTAGGCACACACACACCATCCAAACTCTATACTTACTCAAACCCACAACATCCACAACCATGTCCTCACTCATACTCACACCATCTAAACACTGTCCTTGCTCACACTCACACCATCCAAACTCTGTCCTTACTCACACTCACACCATCCAAACTCTGTCCTAAATCACAATCACACCATCCAAACTCTGTCCTTACTCATACTCAAACAAACCAAACTCTGTCCTTACTCACACTCACAGCATCCAAACTCTGTCGTTACGTGCACACACACCATCCAAACTCTGTCCTTACTCACAATCACACCATCAAAACCCTGTCCTTACTCACACTCAACCTTCCAAACTCTGTCCTTACTCACACTCACACCATCCAAAACTCTGTCCTTACTTACACTCACACCATCCAAAACTCTGTCCTTACTCACATTCACACAATCCAAACTCTGTCCAACTCACACTCACGTCATCTAAACCCTGTCCTTACTCACACTCACACAATTCAAACTCTGTCCTTACTCACACTCATACCATCTAAATTCTGTCCTAACTCACACTCACACCATCCAAAGCTCTTTCCTTACTCACACTCACACCATCCAAACTCTGTCCTTACTCACACTCACACCATCCAAACTCTGTGCTTACTCACACTCACAATATCCAAACTCTGTCCTTACTCACACTCACACCATCCAAAAATCTGTCGTTACTCACACTCACACCATCCAAACTCTGTCCTTACTCACACTCACACCATCCAAACTCTGTCCTTACTCACACTCACAGCATCCAAACTCTCTCCTTACACATATTCACACTATCCAAATCTCTGTTCATACTCACAATCAAACCATCCAAACTCTGTCCTTACTCACACTCAAACAAACCAAACTCTCTCCTTACTCACAATCACACCATCAAAACCCTGTCCTTACTCACACTCAACCTTCCAAACTCTGTCCTTACTCACACTCACACCAGCCAAACTCTGTCCCTACTCACACTCACACCTTCCAAACTCTGTCCTTACTCACACTCACAACATCCAATCTCTGCCCTTACTCACACTCACAACATCCAAAACTCTGTCCTTACTCACACTCACACCATTCAAACTCTGTCCTAACTCACACTCAAACCATCCAAACTCTGTCCTTACTCACACTCACACCATCCAAACTCTGTCCTTACTCACACTCACACCATCCAAACTCTCTCCTTACTCACACTCATACCATCCAATTCCCTGTCGTTACTCACACTCACACCATCCAAACTCTGTCCTTACTCACACTCACACCATGCAAACTCTGTCCCTACTCACACTCACACCAGCCAAAACTCTTTCCTTACTCACACTCACACCAGCCAAAACTCTTTCCTTACTCACACTCACACCAGGCAAAACTCTGTCCTTACTCAAACTCAAATCATCCAAACTCTGTCCTTAATCACACTCACACCATCCACATTTCTGACTTTACTCACACTCAAACCATACAAACTCTCACCATATTCACACTCACACCATCTAATTCTGTCCCTACTCACACTTACAAAATCCAAACTCTGTCCTTACTCACAGTGACACAATCCAAACTCTGTCCTTAATCACATACACACAATCCAAAGCCTCTCCTTACACTCACAACATCCAAACTCTTTCCTTGCTCACACTCAGACTATCATAAACTCTGTCCTTACTCACTCTAACAATATTCAAAATCTGACCATTGTCAGACTCTAACCATCAAAACTCTGTGCTTACTCATACTCAAACCGTCCGAACTCTGTCCTTACGCACAGTCACACCATTCAAACTCTGTCCTAACTCACACTCAAACCATCCAAACTCTGTCCTTACTCACACTCAAACTATCCAAACTCTCTCCTTACTCACACTCACACCATCCAAAACTCTGTCCTTACTCACACTCACACCATCCAAAATCTGTCCTTACTCACACTCACACCAACCAAAATTCTGTCCTTACTCACACTCACATCATCCAAACTCTGTCCTTACTCACACTCACACCATCCAAACTCTGTCCTTACTCATACTCAAACAATCCAAACTCTGTCCTTACTCACACTCACACCATCCAATCTCTTCCTTACTCACACTCACACCATCCAAACTCTGTCCTTACTCATACTCACACCATCCAAACTCTGTCCTTACTCATACTCAAGCAATCCAAACTCTGTCCTTACTCACACTCACACCATCCAAACTCTGTCGTTACTCATACTCAAGCAATCCAAAATCTGTGCTTACTCACACACACCGTCCAATGTCTGTCGTTACTCACAATCACAGCATCCAAAACTCTGTCTTTACTCACACTAACACCATATAAGTACTGTCCATATTCACACTCACACCATCTAAGATCTGTCCTTACTCACACTCACACAATCCAAAGTCTGTCCGAACTCACACTCACACCAACGAAAATTCTGTCCTTACTCACACTCATACCATCCAAACTCTGTCCTTATACATACTCACACCATCAAAAACTCTGTCCTTACTCACACACACACACAATCCAAACTCAGTCCTTACTCACACTCACAGCATCCAAACTCTGTCCTTAGGCGCACACACACCATGCAAACTCTATCCTTACTCACACCCAAAACATCCAAAACCATGTCCTCACTCACACTCACACCACCTAAACACTGTCCTTGCTCACACTCACACCATCCAAACACTGTCCTTATTCAAACTCAAACCATCCAAACTCTGTCCTTACTCACACTCACATCATCCAAAACACTGTCCTTTCTCACACACACACACCATCCACACTCAGTCCTTACTCACACTCACAGCATCCAAACTCTGTCCTGAGGCGCACACACACCATCCAAACTCTGTCCTTACTCACACCCACACCATCCAAAACCATGTCCTCACTCACACTCACACCATCTAAACACTGTCCTTTCTCACACTCACACCATCCAAACTCTGTCCTTACTCACACTCACAACATCCAAACTCTATCCTTTCTCATACTCACACCATCCAAAACTCTGTCCTTACTCACACTCACACCATCCATAATCTGTCCTTGCTCAAACTCACATCATCCAAACTCTGTCCTTTCTCACACTCACACCATCCAAACTCTGTCCTTACTCACACACACACAATCCAAATTCTGTCCTAAGTCACAATCAAACTATCCAAACTCTGTCCTTACTCACACTCAAACAAACCAAACTCTGTCCTTACTCACAATCACACCATCAAAACCCTGTCCTTACTCACACTCAACCTTCCAAACTCTGTCCTTACTCACACTCACACCATCCAAACTCTGTCCTTACTCACACTCACACCATCCAAAACTCTGTCCTTACTCACATTCACACCATCCAAACTCTGTCCAACTCACACTCACATCATCTTAACCCTGTCCTTACTCACACTCACACAATTTAAACTCTGTCCTTACTCTGACTCATACCATCCAAACTCTGTCCGAACTCACACTCACACCATCCAAAAATCTTTCCTTACTCACACTCACACCATCCAAACTCTGTCCTTACTCACACTCACACCATCCAAAACTCTTTCCTTACTCACACTCACACCATCCAAACACTGTCCTTACTCACACTCACACCATCCAAACTCTGTGCTTACTCACACTCACAACATCCAAACTTTGTCCTTACTCACACTCACACCATCCAAAAACCTGTTGTTACTCACACTCACACCATCCAAACTCTCTCCTTACTCACACTCACACCTTCCAAACTCTGTCCTTACTCACACTCACACCATCCAAACTCTGTCCCTACTCACACTCACACCTTCCAAACTCTGTCCTTACTCACACTCACAAAATCCAATCTCTGCCCTTACTCACACTCACACCATCCAAAACTCTGTCCTTACTCACACTCACACCATCCAAAATCTGTCCTTACTCAAACTCACACCAACGAAAATTCTGTCCTTACTCACACTCACATCATCCAAACTCTGTCCTTACTCACACTCACAACATCCAAACTCTGTCCTTACTCATACTCAAACAATCCAAACTCTGTCCTTACTCACACTCACACCATCCAATCTCTTCCTTACTCACACTCACACCATCCAAACTCTGTCCTTACTCACACTCACACCATCCAAACTCTGTCCTTACTCATACTCAAGCAATCCAAACTCTGTCCTGACTCACACTCATACCATCCAATCTCTTCCTTACTCACACTCACCCCATCCAAAACTCTGTCCTTACTCACACTCTCACCATCCAAAATCTGTCCTTACTCACACACACCGTCCAATGTCTGTCGTTACTCACAATTACAGCATCCAAAACTCTGTCTTTACTCACACTAACACCATATAAGTACTGTCCATATTCACACTCACACCATCTAAGATCTGTCCTTACTCACACTCACAGCATCCAAACTCTCTCCTTAAACCCACTCACACCATCCAAATCTCTGTTCCTACTCACACTCACACCATCCAAACTCTGTCCTTACTCACACTCACAACAACCAAACTGTCCTTACTCAAACTCACACCATCCAAAACTCTTTCCTTACTCACACCCACACCATCCAAACTCTGTCCTTACTCACACTCACACCATCCAAACTCTGTCCTTACTCACACTCACAGCATCCAAACTCTTTCCTTACACACACTCACACCATCCAAATCTCTGTTCTTACTCACAATCAAACCATCCAAACTCTGTCCTTACTCACACTCAAGCAAAACAAACTCTGTCCTTACTCACAATCATACCATCAAAACCCTGTCCTTACTCACACTCAACCTTCCAAACTCTGTCCTTACTCACACTCACACCATCCAAACTCTGTCCCTACTCACACTCACACCTTCCAAACTCTGCCCTTACTCACACTCACACCATCCAAAACTCTGTCCTTACTCACACTCAGACCATTCAAACTCTGTCCTTACTCACACTCACAACATCCAAACTCCGTCCTTACTCACATTCACAACATCCAAACTCTGTCCTTACTCACACTCACACCATCCAAAATCTGTCCTTACTCACACTCACAGCATCCAAACTCTCTCCTTACACATACTCACACTATCCAAATCTCTGTTCAATCTCACAATCAAACCATCCAAACTCTGTCCTTACTCACACTCAAACAAACCAAACTCTCTCCTTACTCACAATCACACCATCAAAACCCTGTCCTTACTCACACTCAACCTTCCAAACTCTGTCCTTACTCACACTCACACCATCCAAACTCTGTCCCTACTCACACTCACACCTTCCAAACTCTGTCCTTACTCACACTCACAACATCCAATCTCTGCCCTTACTCACACTCACACCATCCAAAACTCTGTCCTTACTCACACTCACACCATTCAAACTCTGTCCTAACTCACACTCAAACCATCCAAACTCTGTCCTTACTCACACTCACACCTTCCAAACTCTGTCCTTACTCACACTCACACCATCCAAACTCTCTCCTTACTCACACTCATACCATCCAATTCCCTGTCGTTACTCACACTCACAACATCCAAACTCTGTCCTTACTCACACTCACACCATGCAAACTCTGTCCCTACTCACACTCACACCAGCCAAAACTCTTTCCTTACTCACACTCACACCAGCCAAAACTCTTTCCTTACTCACACTCACACCAGGCAAAACTCTGTCCTTACTCAAACTCAAATCATCCAAACTCTGTCCTTAATCACACTCACACCATCCACATTTCTGACTTTACTCACACTCAAACCATACAAACTCTCACCATATTCACACTCACACCATCTAATTCTGTCCCTACTCACACTTACAAAATCCAAACTCTGTCCTTACTCACAGTGACACAATCCAAACTCTGTCCTTAATCACATACACACAATCCAAAGCCTCTCCTTACACTCACAACATCCAAACGCTTTCCTTACTCACACTCAGACTATCATAAACTCTGTCCTTACTCACTCTAACAATATTCAAAATCTGACCATTGTCAGACTCTAACCATCAAAACTCTGTGCTTACTCATACTCAAACCGTCCGAACTCTGTCCTTACGCACAGTCACACCATTCAAACTCTGTCCTAACTCACACTCAAACCATCCAAACTCTGTCCTTACTCACACTCACACCATCCAAACTCTGTCCTTACTCACACTCAAACTATCCAAACTCTCTCCTTACTCACACTCACACCATCCAAAACTCTGTCCTTACTCACACTCAGACCATCCAAAATCTGTCCTTACTCACACTCACACCAACCAAAATTCTGTCCTTACTCACACTCACATCATCCAAACTCTGTCCTTACTCACACTCACACCATCCAAACTCTGTCCTTACTCATACTCAAACAATCCAAACTCTGTCCTTACTCACACTCACACCATCCAATCTCTTCCTTACTCACACTCACACCATCCAAACTCTGTCCTTACTCACACTCACACCATCCAAACTCTGTCCTTACTCATACTCAAGCAATCCAAACTCTGTCCTTACTCACACTCACACCATCCAAACTCTGTCGTTACTCATACTCAAGCAATCCAAAATCTGTGCTTACTCACACACACCGTCCAATGTCTGTCGTTACTCACAATCACAGCATCCAAAACTCTGTCTTTACTCACACTAACACCATATAAGTACTGTCCATATTCACACTCACACCATCTAAGATCTGTCCTTACTCACACTCACACAATCCAAAGTTTGTCCGAACTCACACTCACACCAACGAAAATTCTGTCCTTACTCACACTCATACCATCCAAACTCTGTCCTTATACACACTCACACCATCAAAAACTCTGTCCTTACTCACACTCACATCATCCAAAACTCTGTCCTTACTCACACACACACACAATCCAAACTCAGTCCTTACTCACACTCACAGCATCCAAACTCTGTCCTTAGGCGCACACACACCATGCAAACTCTATCCTTACTCACACCCACATCATCCAAAACCATGTCCTCACTCACACTCACACCACCTAAACACTGTCCTTGCTCACACTCACACCATCCAAACTCTGTCCTTACTCACACTCACACCATCCAAACTCTGTCCTTAGGCGCACACACACCATGCAAACTCTATCCTTACTCACACCCAAAACATCCAAAACCATGTCCTCACTCACACTCACACCACCTAAACACTGTCCTTGCTCACACTCACACCATCCAAACACTGTCCTTATTCAAACTCAAACCATCCAAACTCTGTCCTTACTCACACTCACATCATCCAAAACACTGTCCTTTCTCACACACACACACCATCCACACTCAGTCCTTACTCACACTCACAGCATCCAAACTCTGTCCTGAGGCGCACACACACCATCCAAACTCTGTCCTTACTCACACCCACACCATCCAAAACCATGTCCTCACTCACACTCACACCATCTAAACACTGTCCTTTCTCACACTCACACCATCCAAACTCTGTCCTTACTCACACTCACAACATCCAAACTCTATCCTTTCTCATACTCACACCATCCAAAACTCTGTCCTTACTCACACTCACACCATCCATAATCTGTCCTTGCTCAAACTCACATCATCCAAACTCTGTCCTTTCTCACACTCACACCATCCAAACTCTGTCCTTACTCACACACACACAATCCAAATTCTGTCCTAAGTCACAATCAAACTATCCAATCTCTGTCCTTACTCACACTCAAACAAACCAAACTCTGTCCTTACTCACAATCACACCATCAAAACCCTGTCCTTACTCACACTCAACCTTCCAAACTCTGTCCTTACTCACACTCACACCATCCAAACTCTGTCCTTACTCACACTCACACCATCCAAAACTCTGTCCTTACTCACATTCACACCATCCAAACTCTGTCCAACTCACACTCACATCATCTTAACCCTGTCCTTACTCACACTCACACAATTTAAACTCTGTCCTTACTCTGACTCATACCATCCAAACTCTGTCCGAACTCACACTCACACCATCCAAAAATCTTTCCTTACTCACACTCACACCATCCAAACTCTGTCCTTACTCACACTCACACCATCCAATCTCTTCCTTACTCACACTCACACCATCCAAACTCTGTCCTTACTCACATTCACACCATCCAAACTCTGTCCTTACTCATACTCAAGCAATCCAAACTCTGTCCTTACTCACACTCACACCATCCAAACTCTGTCGTTACTCATACTCAAGCAATCCAAAATCTGTGCTTACTCACACACACCGTCCAATGTCTGTCGTTACTCACAATCACAGCATCCAAAACTCTGTCTTTACTCACACTAACACCATATAAGTACTGTCCATATTCACACTCACACCATCTAAGATCTGTCCTTACTCACACTCACACAATCCAAAGTCTGTCCTTACTCACACTCACACCAACGAAAATTCTGTCCTTACTCACACTCATACCATCCAAACTCTGTCCTTATACACACTCACACCATCAAAAACTCTGTCCTTACTCACACTCACATCATCCAAAACTCTGTCCTTACTCACACACACACACAATCCAAACTCAGTCCTTACTCACACTCACAGCATCCAAACTCTGTCCTTAGGCGCACACACACCATGCAAACTCTATCCTTACTCACACCCAAAACATCCAAAACCATGTCCTCACTCACACTCACACCACCTAAACACTGTCCTTGCTCACACTCACACCATCCAAACACTGTCCTTATTCAAACTCAAACCATCCAAACTCTGTCCTTACTCACACTCACATCATCCAAAACACTGTCCTTTCTCACACACACACACCATCCACACTCAGTCCTTACTCACACTCACAGCATCCAAACTCTGTCCTGAGGCGCACACACACCATCCAAACTCTGTCCTTACTCACACCCACACCATCCAAAACCATGTCCTCACTCACACTCACACCATCTAAACACTGTCCTTTCTCACACTCACACCATCCAAACTCTGTCCTTACTCACACTCACAACATCCAAACTCTATCCTTTCTCATACTCACACCATCCAAAACTCTGTCCTTACTCACACTCACACCATCCATAATCTGTCCTTGCTCAAACTCACATCATCCAAACTCTGTCCTTTCTCACACTCACACCATCCAAACTCTGTCCTTACTCACACACACACAATCCAAATTCTGTCCTAAGTCACAATCAAACTATCCAAACTCTGTCCTTACTCACACTCAAACAAACCAAACTCTGTCCTTACTCACAATCACACCATCAAAACCCTGTCCTTACTCACACTCAACCTTCCAAACTCTGTCCTTACTCACACTCACACCATCCAAACTCTGTCCTTACTCACACTCACACCATCCAAAACTCTGTCCTTACTCACATTCACACCATCCAAACTCTGTCCAACTCACACTCACATCATCTTAACCCTGTCCTTACTCACACTCACACAATTTAAACTCTGTCCTTACTCTGACTCATACCATCCAAACTCTGTCCGAACTCACACTCACACCATCCAAAAATCTTTCCTTACTCACACTCACACCATCCAAACTCTGTCCTTACTCACACTCACACCATCCAAAACTCTTTCCTTACTCACACTCACACCATCCAAACTCTGTCCTTACTCACACTCACACCATCCAAACTCTGTGCTTACTCACACTCACAACATCCAAACTTTGTCCTTACTCACACTCACACCATCCAAAAACCTGTTGTTACTCACACTCACACCATCCAAACTCTGTCCTTACTCACACTCACACCTTCCAAACTCTGTCCTTACTCACACTCACACCATCCAAACTCTGTCCTTACTCACACTCACAGCATCCAAAATCTCTCCTTAAACCCACTCACACCATCCAAATCTCTGTTCTTACTCACACTCACACCATCCAAACTCTGTCCTTACTCACACTCACAACAACCAAACTGTCCTTATTCAAACTCACACCATCCAAAACTCTTTCCTTACTCACACCCACACCATCCAAACTCTGTCCTTACTCACACTCACACCATCCAAACTCTGTCCTTACTCACACTCACAGCATCCAAACTCTCTCCTTACACACACTCACACCATCCAAATCTCTGTTCTTACTCACAATCAAACCATCCAAACTCTGTCCTTACTCACAGACACACACAATCCAAACTCAGGCCTTACTCACACTCACAGCATCCAAACTCTGTCCTTAGGCACACACACACCATCCAAACTCTATACTTACTCAAACCCACAACATCCACAACCATGTCCTCACTCATACTCACACCATCTAAACACTGTCCTTGCTCACACTCACACCATCCAAACTCTGTCCTTACTCACACTCACACCATCCAAACTCTGTCCTAAATCACAATCACACCATCCAAACTCTGTCCTTACTCATACTCAAACAAACCAAACTCTGTCCTTACTCACACTCACAGCATCCAAACTCTGTCGTTACGTGCACACACACCATCCAAACTCTGTCCTTACTCACAATCACACCATCAAAACCCTGTCCTTACTCACACTCAACCTTCCAAACTCTGTCCTTACTCACACTCACACCATCCAAAACTCTGTCCTTACTTACACTCACACCATCCAAAACTCTGTCCTTACTCACATTCACACAATCCAAACTCTGTCCAACTCACACTCACGTCATCTAAACCCTGTCCTTACTCACACTCACACAATTCAAACTCTGTCCTTACTCACACTCATACCATCTAAATTCTGTCCTAACTCACACTCACACCATCCAAAGCTCTTTCCTTACTCACACTCACACCATCCAAACTCTGTCCTTACTCACACTCACACCATCCAAACTCTGTGCTTACTCACACTCACAATATCCAAACTCTGTCCTTACTCACACTCACACCATCCAAAAATCTGTCGTTACTCACACTCACACCATCCAAACTCTGTCCTTACTCACACTCACACCATCCAAACTCTGTCCTTACTCACACTCACAGCATCCAAACTCTCTCCTTACACATATTCACACTATCCAAATCTCTGTTCATACTCACAATCAAACCATCCAAACTCTGTCCTTACTCACACTCAAACAAACCAAACTCTCTCCTTACTCACAATCACACCATCAAAACCCTGTCCTTACTCACACTCAACCTTCCAAACTCTGTCCTTACTCACACTCACACCAGCCAAACTCTGTCCCTACTCACACTCACACCTTCCAAACTCTGTCCTTACTCACACTCACAACATCCAATCTCTGCCCTTACTCACACTCACAACATCCAAAACTCTGTCCTTACTCACACTCACACCATTCAAACTCTGTCCTAACTCACACTCAAACCATCCAAACTCTGTCCTTACTCACACTCACACCATCCAAACTCTGTCCTTACTCACACTCACACCATCCAAACTCTCTCCTTACTCACACTCATACCATCCAATTCCCTGTCGTTACTCACACTCACACCATCCAAACTCTGTCCTTACTCACACTCACACCATGCAAACTCTGTCCCTACTCACACTCACACCAGCCAAAACTCTTTCCTTACTCACACTCACACCAGCCAAAACTCTTTCCTTACTCACACTCACACCAGGCAAAACTCTGTCCTTACTCAAACTCAAATCATCCAAACTCTGTCCTTAATCACACTCACACCATCCACATTTCTGACTTTACTCACACTCAAACCATACAAACTCTCACCATATTCACACTCACACCATCTAATTCTGTCCCTACTCACACTTACAAAATCCAAACTCTGTCCTTACTCACAGTGACACAATCCAAACTCTGTCCTTAATCACATACACACAATCCAAAGCCTCTCCTTACACTCACAACATCCAAACTCTTTCCTTGCTCACACTCAGACTATCATAAACTCTGTCCTTACTCACTCTAACAATATTCAAAATCTGACCATTGTCAGACTCTAACCATCAAAACTCTGTGCTTACTCATACTCAAACCGTCCGAACTCTGTCCTTACGCACAGTCACACCATTCAAACTCTGTCCTAACTCACACTCAAACCATCCAAACTCTGTCCTTACTCACACTCAAACTATCCAAACTCTCTCCTTACTCACACTCACACCATCCAAAACTCTGTCCTTACTCACACTCACACCATCCAAAATCTGTCCTTACTCACACTCACACCAACCAAAATTCTGTCCTTACTCACACTCACATCATCCAAACTCTGTCCTTACTCACACTCACACCATCCAACTTCTGTCCTTACTCATACTCAAACAATCCAAACTCTGTCCTTACTCACACTCACACCATCCAATCTCTTCCTTACTCACACTCACACCATCCAAACTCTGTCCTTACTCATACTCACACCATCCAAACTCTGTCCTTACTCATACTCAAGCAATCCAAACTCTGTCCTTACTCACACTCACACCATCCAAACTCTGTCGTTACTCATACTCAAGCAATCCAAAATCTGTGCTTACTCACACACACCGTCCAATGTCTGTCGTTACTCACAATCACAGCATCCAAAACTCTGTCTTTACTCACACTAACACCATATAAGTACTGTCCATATTCACACTCACACCATCTAAGATCTGTCCTTACTCACACTCACACAATCCAAAGTCTGTCCGAACTCACACTCACACCAACGAAAATTCTGTCCTTACTCACACTCATACCATCCAAACTCTGTCCTTATACATACTCACACCATCCAAAACTCTGTCCTTACTCACACACACACACAATCCAAACTCAGTCCTTACTCACACTCACAGCATCCAAACTCTGTCCTTAGGCGCACACACACCATGCAAACTCTATCCTTACTCACACCCAAAACATCCAAAACCATGTCCTCACTCACACTCACACCACCTAAACACTGTCCTTGCTCACACTCACACCATCCAAACACTGTCCTTATTCAAACTCAAACCATCCAAACTCTGTCCTTACTCACACTCACATCATCCAAAACACTGTCCTTTCTCACACACACACACCATCCACACTCAGTCCTTACTCACACTCACAGCATCCAAACTCTGTCCTGAGGCGCACACACACCATCCAAACTCTGTCCTTACTCACACCCACACCATCCAAAACCATGTCCTCACTCACACTCACACCATCTAAACACTGTCCTTTCTCACACTCACACCATCCAAACTCTGTCCTTACTCACACTCACAACATCCAAACTCTATCCTTTCTCATACTCACACCATCCAAAACTCTGTCCTTACTCACACTCACACCATCCATAATCTGTCCTTGCTCAAACTCACATCATCCAAACTCTGTCCTTTCTCACACTCACACCATCCAAACTCTGTCCTTACTCACACACACACAATCCAAATTCTGTCCTAAGTCACAATCAAACTATCCAAACTCTGTCCTTACTCACACTCAAACAAACCAAACTCTGTCCTTACTCACAATCACACCATCAAAACCCTGTCCTTACTCACACTCAACCTTCCAAACTCTGTCCTTACTCACACTCACACCATCCAAACTCTGTCCTTACTCACACTCACACCATCCAAAACTCTGTCCTTACTCACATTCACACCATCCAAACTCTGTCCAACTCACACTCACATCATCTTAACCCTGTCCTTACTCACACTCACACAATTTAAACTCTGTCCTTACTCTGACTCATACCATCCAAACTCTGTCCGAACTCACACTCACACCATCCAAAAATCTTTCCTTACTCACACTCACACCATCCAAACTCTGTCCTTACTCACACTCACACCATCCAAAACTCTTTCCTTACTCACACTCACACCATCCAAACACTGTCCTTACTCACACTCACACCATCCAAACTCTGTGCTTACTCACACTCACAACATCCAAACTTTGTCCTTACTCACACTCACACCATCCAAAAACCTGTTGTTACTCACACTCACACCATCCAAACTCTCTCCTTACTCACACTCACACCTTCCAAACTCTGTCCTTACTCACACTCACACCATCCAAACTCTGTCCCTACTCACACTCACACCTTCCAAACTCTGTCCTTACTCACACTCACAAAATCCAATCTCTGCCCTTACTCACACTCACACCATCCAAAACTCTGTCCTTACTCACACTCACACCATCCAAAATCTGTCCTTACTCAAACTCACACCAACGAAAATTCTGTCCTTACTCACACTCACATCATCCAAACTCTGTCCTTACTCACACTCACAACATCCAAACTCTGTCCTTACTCATACTCAAACAATCCAAACTCTGTCCTTACTCACACTCACACCATCCAATCTCTTCCTTACTCACACTCACACCATCCAAACTCTGTCCTTACTCACACTCACACCATCCAAACTCTGTCCTTACTCATACTCAAGCAATCCAAACTCTGTCCTGACTCACACTCATACCATCCAATCTCTTCCTTACTCACACTCACCCCATCCAAAACTCTGTCCTTACTCACACTCTCACCATCCAAAATCTGTCCTTACTCACACACACCGTCCAATGTCTGTCGTTACTCACAATTACAGCATCCAAAACTCTGTCTTTACTCACACTAACACCATATAAGTACTGTCCATATTCACACTCACACCATCTAAGATCTGTCCTTACTCACACTCACAGCATCCAAACTCTCTCCTTAAACCCACTCACACCATCCAAATCTCTGTTCCTACTCACACTCACACCATCCAAACTCTGTCCTTACTCACACTCACAACAACCAAACTGTCCTTACTCAAACTCACACCATCCAAAACTCTTTCCTTACTCACACCCACACCATCCAAACTCTGTCCTTACTCACACTCACACCATCCAAACTCTGTCCTTACTCACACTCACAGCATCCAAACTCTTTCCTTACACACACTCACACCATCCAAATCTCTGTTCTTACTCACAATCAAACCATCCAAACTCTGTCCTTACTCACACTCAAGCAAAACAAACTCTGTCCTTACTCACAATCATACCATCAAAACCCTGTCCTTACTCACACTCAACCTTCCAAACTCTGTCCTTACTCACACTCACACCATCCAAACTCTGTCCCTACTCACACTCACACCTTCCAAACTCTGCCCTTACTCACACTCACACCATCCAAAACTCTGTCCTTACTCACACTCAGACCATTCAAACTCTGTCCTTACTCACACTCACAACATCCAAACTCTGTCCTTACTCACATTCACAACATCCAAACTCTGTCCTTACTCACACTCACACCATCCAAAATCTGTCCTTACTCACACTCATACCATCCAATTCCCTGTCGTTACTCACACTCACACCATTCAAACTCTGTCCTTACTCACACTCACACCTTCCAAACTCTGTCCATACTCACACTCGCACCATCCAAACTCTGTCCTTACTCACACTCACACCATGCAAACTCTGTCCCTACTCACACTCACACCAGCCAAAACTCTTTCCTTACTCACACTCACACCAGCCAAAACTCTTTCCTTACTTACACTCACACCAGGCAAAACTCTGTCCTTACTCAAACTCAAATCATCCAAACTCTGTCCTTAATCACACTCACATCATCCACATTTTTAACTTTACTCACACTCAAACCATACAAACTCTCACCATATTCACACTCACACCATCTAATTCTGTCCCTACTCACACTTACACAATCCAAATTCTGTCCTTACTCACAGTGACACAATCCAAACTCTGTCCTTAATCACAAACACAAAATCCAAAGCCTCTCCTTACACTCACAACATCCAAAATCTTTCCTTACTCACACTCAGACTATCATAAACTCTGTCCTTACTCACTCTAACAATATTCAAAATCCGACCTTTGTCACACTCACACCATCAAAACTCTGTGCTTACTCATACTCAAACCGTCCAAACTCTGTCCTTACGCACAGTCACACCATTCAAACTTGTCCTAACTCACACTCAAACCATCCAAACTCTGTCCTTACTCACACTCACACCATCCAAACTCTGTCCTTACTCACACTCAAACTATCCAAACTCTCTCCTTACTCACACTCACACCATCCAAAACTCTGTCCTTACTCACACTCACACCATCCAAAATCTGTCCTTACTCAAACTCACATCAACGAAAATTCTGTCCTTACTCACACTCACATCATCCAAACTCTGTCCTTACTCACTCTCACAACATCCAAACTCTGTCCTTACGCACAGTCACACCATTCAAACTCTGTCCTAACTCACACTCAAACCATCCAAACTCTGTCCTTACTCACACTCACACCATCCAAACTCTGTCCTTACTCACACTCAAACTATCCAAACTCTCTCCTTACTCACACTCACACCATCCAATCTCTTCCTTACTCACACTCACACCATCCAAACTCTGTCCTTACTCACACTCACACCATCCAAACTCTGTCCTTACTCATACTCAAGCAATCCAAACTCTGTCCTGACTCACACTCATACCATCCAATCTCTTCCTTACTCACACTCACCCCATCCAAACTCTGTCCTTACTCACACTCTCACCATCCAAAATCTGTCCTTACTCACACACACCGTCCAATGTCTGTCGTTACTCACAATCACAGCATCCAAAAGTCTGTCTTTACTCACACTAACACCATATAAGTACTGTCCATATTCACACTCACACCATCTAAGATCTGTCCTTACTCACACTCACACAATCTAAAGTCTGTCCTTACTCACACTCACACCAACGAAAATTCTGTCCTTACTCACACTCATACCATCCAAACTCTGTCCTTATACACACTCACACCATCAAAAACTCTGTCCTTACTCACACTCACATCATCCAAAACTCTGTCCTTACTCACACACACACACAATCCAAACTCAGTCCTTACTCACACTCACAGCATCCAAACTCTGTCCTTAGGCGCACACACACCATGCAAACTCTATCCTTACTCACACCCAAAACATCCAAAACCATGTCCTCACTCACACTCACACCACCTAAACACTGTCCTTGCTCACACTCACACCATCCAAACACTGTCCTTATTCAAACTCAAACCATCCAAACTCTGTCCTTACTCACACTCACATCATCCAAAACACTGTCCTTTCTCACACACACACACCATCCACACTCAGTCCTTACTCACACTCACAGCATCCAAACTCTGTCCTGAGGCGCACACACACCATCCAAACTCTGTCCTTACTCACACCCACACCATCCAAAACCATGTCCTCACTCACACTCACACCATCTAAACACTGTCCTTTCTCACACTCACACCATCCAAACTCTGTCCTTACTCACACTCACAACATCCAAACTCTATCCTTTCTCATACTCACACCATCCAAAACTCTGTCCTTACTCACACTCACACCATCCATAATCTGTCCTTGCTCAAACTCACATCATCCAAACTCTGTCCTTTCTCACACTCACACCATCCAAACTCTGTCCTTACTCACACACACACAATCCAAATTCTGTCCTAAGTCACAATCAAACTATCCAAACTCTGTCCTTACTCACACTCAAACAAACCAAACTCTGTCCTTACTCACAATCACACCATCAAAACCCTGTCCTTACTCACACTCAACCTTCCAAACTCTGTCCTTACTCACACTCACACCATCCAAACTCTGTCCTTACTCACACTCACACCATCCAAAACTCTGTCCTTACTCACATTCACACCATCCAAACTCTGTCCAACTCACACTCACATCATCTTAACCCTGTCCTTACTCACACTCACACAATTTAAACTCTGTCCTTACTCTGACTCATACCATCCAAACTCTGTCTGAACTCACACTCACACCATCCAAAAATCTTTCCTTACTCACACTCACACCATCCAAACTCTGTCCTTACTCACACTCACACCATCCAAAACTCTTCCCTTACTCACACTCACACCATCCAAACACTGTCCTTACTCACACTCACACCATCCAAACTCTGTGCTTACTCACACTCACAACATCCAAACTTTGTCCTTACTCACACTCACACCATCCAAAAACCTGTTGTTACTCACACTCACACCATCCAAACTCTGTCCTTACTCACACTCACACCTTCCAAACTCTGTCCTTACTCACACTCACACCATCCAAACTCTGTCCCTACTCACACTCACACCTTCCAAACTCTGTCCTTACTCACACTCACAACATCCAATCTCTGCCCTTACTCACACTCACACCATCCAAAACTCTGTCCTTACTCACACTCACACCATTCAAACTCTGTCCTAACTCACACTCAAACCATCCAAACTCTGTCCTTACTCACACTCACATCATCCAAACTCTGTCCTTACTCACACTCCCACCATCCAAACTCTCTCCTTACTCACACTCATACCATCCAATTCCCTGTCGTTACTCACACTCACACCATCCAAACTCTGTCCTTACTCACACTCACACCATGCAAACTCTGTCCCTACTCACACTCACACCAGCCAAAACTCTTTCCTTACTCACACTCACACCAGCCAAAACTCTTTCCTTACTCACACTCACACCAGGCAAAACTCTGTCCTTACTCAAACTCAAATCATCCAAACTCTGTCCTTAATCACACTCACACCATCCACATTTCTGACTTTACTCACACTCAAACCATACAAACTCTCACCATATTCACACTCACACCATCTAATTCTGTCCCTACTCACACTTACAAAATCCAAACTCTGTCCTTACTCACAGTGACACAATCCAAACTCTGTCCTTAATCACATACACACAATCCAAAGCCTCTCCTAACACTCACAACATCCAAACTCTTTCCTTACTCACACTCAGACTATCATAAACTCTGTCCTTACTCACTCTAACAATATTCAAAATCTGACCATTGTCAGACTCTAACCATCAAAACTCTGTGCTTACTCATACTCAAACCGTCCGAACTCTGTCCTTACGCACAGTCACACCATTCAAACTCTGTCCTAACTCACACTCAAACCATCCAAACTCTGTCCTTACTCACACTCACACCATCCAAACTCTGTCCTTACTCACACTCAAACTATCCAAACTCTTTCCTTACTCACACTCACACCATCCAAAACTCTGTCCTTACTCACACTCACACCATCCAAAATCTGTCCTTACTCACACTCACACCAACCAAAATTCTGTCCTTACTCACACTCACATCATCCAAACTCTGTCCTTACTCACACTCACACCATCCAAACTCTGTCCTTACTCATACTCAAACAATCCAAACTCTGTCCTTACTCACACTCACACCATCCAATCTCTTCCTTACTCACACTCACACCATCCAAACTCTGTCCTTACTCACACTCACACCATCCAAACTCTGTCCTTACTCATACTCAAGCAATCCAAACTCTGTCCTTACTCACACTCACACCATCCAAACTCTGTCGTTACTCATACTCAAGCAATCCAAAATCTGTGCTTACTCACACACACCGTCCAATGTCTGTCGTTACTCACAATCACAGCATCCAAAACTCTGTCTTTACTCACACTAACACCATATAAGTACTGTCCATATTCACACTCACACCATCTAAGATCTGTCCTTACTCACACTCACACAATCCAAAGACTGTCCGAACTCACACTCACACCAACGAAAATTCTGTCCTTACTCACACTCATACCATCCAAACTCTGTCCTTATACACACTCTCACCATCAAAAACTCTGTCCTTACTCACACTCACATCATCCAAAACTCTGTCCTTACTCACACACACACACAATCCAAACTCAGTCCTTACTCACACTCACAGCATCCAAACTCTGTCCTTAGGCGCACACACACCATGCAAACTCTATCCTTACTCACACCCAAAACATCCAAAACCATGTCCTCACTCACACTCACACCACCTAAACACTGTCCTTGCTCACACTCACACCATCCAAACACTGTCCTTATTCAAACTCAAACCATCCAAACTCTGTCCTTACTCACACTCACATCATCCAAAACACTGTCCTTTCTCACACACACACACCATCCACACTCAGTCCTTACTCACACTCACAGCATCCAAACTCTGTCCTGAGGCGCACACACACCATCCAAACTCTGTCCTTACTCACACCCACACCATCCAAAACCATGTCCTCACTCACACTCACACCATCTAAACACTGTCCTTTCTCACACTCACACCATCCAAACTCTGTCCTTACTCACACTCACAACATCCAAACTCTATCCTTTCTCATACTCACACCATCCAAAACTCTGTCCTTACTCACACTCACACCATCCATAATCTGTCCTTGCTCAAACTCACATCATCCAAACTCTGTCCTTTCTCACACTCACACCATCCAAACTCTGTCCTTACTCACACACACACAATCCAAATTCTGTCCTAAGTCACAATCAAACTATCCAAACTCTGTCCTTACTCACACTCAAACAAACCAAACTCTGTCCTTACTCACAATCACACCATCAAAACCCTGTCCTTACTCACACTCAACCTTCCAAACTCTGTCCTTACTCACACTCACACCATCCAAACTCTGTCCTTACTCACACTCACACCATCCAAAACTCTGTCCTTACTCACATTCACACCATCCAAACTCTGTCCAACTCACACTCACATCATCTTAACCCTGTCCTTACTCACACTCACACAATTTAAACTCTGTCCTTACTCTGACTCATACCATCCAAACTCTGTCCGAACTCACACTCACACCATCCAAAAATCTTTCCTTACTCACACTCACACCATCCAAACTCTGTCCTTACTCACACTCACACCATCCAAAACTCTTTCCTTACTCACACTCACACCATCCAAAAACCTGTTGTTACTCACACTCACACCATCCAAACTCTGTCCTTACTCACACTCACACCTTCCAAACTCTGTCCTTACTCACACTCACACCATCCAAACTCTGTCCTTACTCACACTCACAGCATCCAAACTCTCTCCTTAAACACACTCACACTATCCAAATCTCTGTTCTTACTCACACTCACACCATCCAAACTCCGTCCTTACTCACACTCACAACAACCAAACTGTCCTTACTCAAACTCACACCATCCAAAACTCTTTCCTTACTCACACCCACACCATCCAAACTCTGTCCTTACTCACACTCACACCATCCAAACTCTGTCCTTACTCACACTCACAGCATCCAAACTCTCTCCTTACACACACTCACACCATCCAAATCTCTGTTCTTACTCACAATCAAACCATCCAATCTCTGTCCTTACTCACACTCAAGCAAAACAAACTCTGTCCTTACTCACAATCATACCATCAAAACCCTGTCCTTACTCACACTCAACCTTCCAAACTCAGTCCTTACTCACACTCACACCATCCAAACTCTGTCCCTACTCACACTCACACCTTCCAAACTCTGCCCTTACTCACACTCACACCATCCAAAACTCTGTCCTTACTCACACTCAGACCATTCAAACTCTGTCCTTACTCACACTCACAACATCCAAACTCTGTCCTTACTCACATTCACAACATCCAAACTCTGTCCTTACTCACACTCACACCATCCAAAATCTGTCCTTACTCACACTCATACCATCCAATTCCCTGTCGTTACTCACACTCACACCATTCAAACTCTGTCCTTACTCACACTCACACCTTCCAAACTCTGTCCATACTCACACTCGCACCATCCAAACTCTGTCCTTACTCACACTCACACCATGCAAACTCTGTCCCTACTCACACTCACACCAGCCAAAACTCTTTCCTTACTCACACTCACACCAGCCAAAACTCTTTCCTTACTTACACTCACACCAGGCAAAACTCTGTCCTTACTCAAACTCAAATCATCCAAACTCTGTCCTTAATCACACTCACATCATCCACATTTTTAACTTTACTCACACTCAAACCATACAAACTCTCACCATATTCACACTCACACCATCTAATTCTGTCCCTACTCACACTTACACAATCCAAATTCTGTCCTTACTCACAGTGACACAATCCAAACTCTGTCCTTAATCACATACACACAATCCAAAGCCTCTCCTTACACTCACAACATCCAAAATCTTTCCTTACTCACACTCAGACTATCATAAACTCTGTCCTTACTCACTCTAACAATATTCAAAATCCGACCTTTGTCACACTCACACCATCAAAACTCTGCGCTTACTCATACTCAAACTGTCCAAACTCTGTCCTTACGCACAGTCACACCATTCAAACTCTGTCCTAACTCACACTCAAACCATCCAAACTCTGTCCTTACTCACACTCACACCATCCAAACTCTGTCCTTACTCACACTCAAACTATCCAAACTCTCTCCTTACTCACACTCACACCATCCAAAACTCTGTCCTTACTCACACTCACACCATCCAAAATCTGTCCTTACTCAAACTCACACCAACGAAAATTCTGTCCTTACTCACACTCACATCATCCAAACTCTGTCCTTACTCACACTCACAACATCCAAACTCTGTCCTTACTCATACTCAAACAATCCAAACTCTGTCCTTACTCACACTCACACCATCCAATCTCTTCCTTACTCACACTCACACCATCCAAACTCTGTCCTTACTCACACTCACACCATCCAAACTCTGTCCTTACTCATACTCAAGCAATCCAAACTCTGTCCTGACTCACACTCATACCATCCAATCTCTTCCTTACTCACACTCACCCCATCCAAAACTCTGTCCTTACTCACACTCTCACCATCCAAAATCTGTCCTTACTCACACACACCGTCCAATGTCTGTCGTTACTCACAATCACAGCATCCAAAAGTCTGTCTTTACTCACACTAACACCATATAAGTACTGTCCATATTCACACTCACACCATCTAAGATCTGTCCTTACTCACACTCACACAATCCAAAGTCTGTCCGAACTCACACTCACACCAACGAAAATTCTGTCCTTACTCACACTCATACCATCCAAACTCTGTCCTTATACACACTCACACCATCAAAATCTCTGTCCTTACTCACACTCACATCATCCAAAACTCTGTCCTTACTCACACACACACACAATCCAAACTCAGTCCTTACTCACACTCACAGCATCCAAACTCTGTCCTTAGGCGCACACACACCATGCAAACTCTATCCTTACTCACACCCAAAACATCCAAAACCATGTCCTCACTCACACTCACACCACCTAAACACTGTCCTTGCTCACACTCACACCATCCAAACACTGTCCTTATTCAAACTCAAACCATCCAAACTCTGTCCTTACTCACACTCACATCATCCAAAACACTGTCCTTTCTCACACACACACACCATCCACACTCAGTCCTTACTCACACTCACAGCATCCAAACTCTGTCCTGAGGCGCACACACACCATCCAAACTCTGTCCTTACTCACACCCACACCATCCAAAACCATGTCCTCACTCACACTCACACCATCTAAACACTGTCCTTTCTCACACTCACACCATCCAAACTCTGTCCTTACTCACACTCACAACATCCAAACTCTATCCTTTCTCATACTCACACCATCCAAAACTCTGTCCTTACTCACACTCACACCATCCATAATCTGTCCTTGCTCAAACTCACATCATCCAAACTCTGTCCTTTCTCACACTCACACCATCCAAACTCTGTCCTTACTCACACACACACAATCCAAATTCTGTCCTAAGTCACAATCAAACTATCCAAACTCTGTCCTTACTCACACTCAAACAAACCAAACTCTGTCCTTACTCACAATCACACCATCAAAACCCTGTCCTTACTCACACTCAACCTTCCAAACTCTGTCCTTACTCACACTCACACCATCCAAACTCTGTCCTTACTCACACTCACACCATCCAAAACTCTGTCCTTACTCACATTCACACCATCCAAACTCTGTCCAACTCACACTCACATCATCTTAACCCTGTCCTTACTCACACTCACACAATTTAAACTCTGTCCTTACTCTGACTCATACCATCCAAACTCTGTCCGAACTCACACTCACACCATCCAAAAATCTTTCCTTACTCACACTCACACCATCCAAACTCTGTCCTTACTCACACTCACACCATCCAAAACTCTTTCCTTACTCACACTCACACCATCCAAACACTGTCCTTACTCACACTCACACCATCCAAACTCTGTGCTTACTCACATTCACAACATCCAAACTTTGTCCTTACTCACACTCACACCATCTAAAAACCTGTTGTTACTCACACTCACACCATCCAAACTCTGTCCTTACTCACACTCACAACTTCCAAACTCTGTCCTTACTCACACTCACACCATCCAAACTCTGTCCCTACTCACACTCACACCTTCCAAACTCTGTCCTTACTCACACTCATAAAATCCAATCTCTGCCCTTACTCACACTCACACCATCCAAAACTCTGTCCTTACTCACACTCACACCATCCAAAATCTGTCCTTACTCAAACTCACACCAACGAAAATTCTGTCCTTACTCACACTCACATCATCCAAACTCTGTCCTTACTCACACTCACAACATCCAAACTCTGTCCTTACTCATACTCAAACAATCCAAACTCTGTCCTTACTCACACTCACACCATCCAATCTCTTCCTTACTCACACTCACACCATCCAAACTCTGTCCTTACTCACACTCACACCATCCAAACTCTGTCCTTACTCATACTCAAGCAATCCAAACTCTGTCCTGACTCACACTCATACCATCCAATCTCTTCCTTACTCACACTCACCCCATCCAAAACTCTGTCCTTACTCACACTCTCACCATCCAAAATCTGTCCTTACTCACACACACCGTCCAATGTCTGTCGTTACTCACAATCACAGCATCCAAAACTCTGTCTTTACTCACACTAACACCATATAAGTACTGTCCATATTCACACTCACACCATCTAAGATCTGTCCTTACTCACACTCACAGCATCCAAACTCTCTCCTTAAACCCACTCACACCATCCAAATCTCTGTTCTTACTCACACTCACACCATCCAAACTCTGTCCTTACTCACACTCACAACAACCAAACTGTCCTTACTCAAACTCACACCATCCAAAACTCTTTCCTTACTCACACCCACACCATCCAAACTCTGTCCTTACTCACACTCACACCATCCAAACTCTGTCCTTACTCACACTCAAGCAAAACAAACTCTGTCCTTACTCACAATCATACCATTAAAACCCTGTCCTTACTCACACTCAACCTTCCAAACTCTGTCCTTACTCACACTCACACCATCCAAACTCTGTCCCTACTCACACTCACACCTTCCAAACTCTGCCCTTACTCACACTCACACCATCCAAAACTCTGTCCTTACTCACACTCAGACCATTCAAACTCTGTCCTTACTCACACTCACAACATCCAAACTCTGTCCTTACTCACACTCACACCATCCATAATCTGTCCTTGCTCAAACTCACATCATCCAAACTCTGTCCTTTCTCACACTCACACCATCCAAACTCTGTCCTTACTCACACACACACAATCCAAATTCTGTCCTAAGTCACAATCAAACTATCCAAACTCTGTCCTTACTCACACTCAAACAAACCAAACTCTGTCCTTACTCACAATCACACCATCAAAACCCTGTCCTTACTCACACTCAACCTTCCAAACTCTGTCCTTACTCACACTCACACCATCCAAACTCTGTCCTTACTCACACTCACACCATCCAAAACTCTGTCCTTACTCACATTCACACCATCCAAACTCTGTCCAACTCACACTCACATCATCTTAACCCTGTCCTTACTCACACTCACACAATTTAAACTCTGTCCTTACTCTGACTCATACCATCCAAACTCTGTCCGAACTCACACTCACACCATCCAAAAATCTTTCCTTACTCACACTCACACCATCCAAACTCTGTCCTTACTCACACTCACACCATCCAAAACTCTTTCCTTACTCACACTCACACCATCCAAACACTGTCCTTACTCACACTCACACCATCCAAACTCTGTGCTTACTCACACTCACAACATCCAAACTTTGTCCTTACTCACACTCACACCATCCAAAAACCTGTTGTTACTCACACTCACACCATCCAAACTCTGTCCTTACTCACACTCACAACTTCCAAACTCTGTCCTTACTCACACTCACACCATCCAAACTCTGTCCCTACTCACACTCACACCTTCCAAACTCTGTCCTTACTCACACTCACAAAATCCAATCTCTGCCCTTACTCACACTCACACCATCCAAAACTCTGTCCTTACTCACACTCACACCATCCAAAATCTGTCCTTACTCAAACTCACACCAACGAAAATTCTGTCCTTACTCACACTCACATCATCCAAACTCTGTCCTTACTCACACTCACAACATCCAAACTCTGTCCTTACTCATACTCAAACAATCCAAACTCTGTCCTTACTCACACTCACACCATCCAATCTCTTCCTTACTCACACTCACACCATCCAAACTCTGTCCTTACTCACACTCACACCATCCAAACTCTGTCCTTACTCATACTCAAGCAATCCAAACTCTGTCCTGACTCACACTCATACCATCCAATCTCTTCCTTACTCACACTCACCCCATCCAAAACTCTGTCCTTACTCACACTCTCACCATCCAAAATCTGTCCTTACTCACACACACCGTCCAATGTCTGTCGTTACTCACAATCACAGCATCCAAAACTCTGTCTTTACTCACACTAAGACCATATAAGTACTGTCCATATTCACACTCACACCATCTAAGATCTGTCCTTACTCACACTCACAGCATCCAAACTCTCTCCTTAAACCCACTCACACCATCCAAATCTCTGTTCTTACTCACACTCACACCATCCAAACTCTGTCCTTACTCACACTCACAACAACCAAACTGTCCTTACTCAAACTCACACCATCCAAAACTCTTTCCTTACTCACACCCACACCATCCAAACTCTGTCCTTACTCACACTCACACCATCCAAACTCTGTCCTTACTCACACTCAAGCAAAACAAACTCTGTCCTTACTCACAATCATACCATCAAAACCCTGTCCTTACTCACACTCAACCTTCCAAACTCTGTCCTTACTCACACTCACACCATCCAAACTCTGTCCCTACTCACACTCACACCTTCCAAACTCTGCCCTTACTCACACTCACACCATCCAAAACTCTGTCCTTACTCACACTCAGACCATTCAAACTCTGTCCTTACTCACACTCACAACATCCAAACTCTGTCCTAACTCACATTCACAACATCCAAACTCTGTCCTTACTCACACTCACACCATCCAAAATCTGTCCTTACTCACACTCATACCATCCAATTCCCTGTCGTTACTCACACTCACACCATCCAAACTCTGTCCTTACTCACACACACACAATCCAAACTCTGTCCTAAGTCACAATCAAACTATCCAAACTCTGTCCTTACTCACACTCAAACAAACCAAACTCTGTCCTTACTCACAATCACACCATCAAAACCCTGTCCTTACTCACACTCAACCTTCCAAACTCTGTCCTTACTCACACTCACACCATCCAAACTCTGTCCTTACTCACACTCACACCATCCAAAACTCTGTGTTACTCACATTCACACCATCCAAACTCTGTCCAACTCACACTCACATCATCTTAACCCTGTCCTTACTCACACTCACACAATTTAAACTCTGTCCTTACTCTGACTCATACCATCCAAACTCTGTCCGAACTCACACTCACACCATCCAAAAATCTTTCCTTACTCACACTCACACCATCCAAACTCTGTCCTTACTCACACTCACACCATCCAAAACTCTTTCCTTACTCACACTCACACCATCCAAACTCTGTCCTTACTCACACTCACACCATCCAAACTCTGTGCTTACTCACACTCACAACATCCAAACTTTGTCCTTACTCACACTCACACCATCCAAAAACCTGTTGTTACTCACACTCACACCATCCAAACTCTATACTTACTCACACCCACAACATCCACAACCATGTCCTCACTCATACTCACACGATCTAAACACTGTCCTTACTCACACTCACACCATCCAAACTCTGTCCTTACTCACACTCACAGCATCCAAACTCTCTCCTTAAACCCACTCACACCATCCAAATCTCTGTTCTTACTCACACTCACACCATCCAAACTCTGTCCTTACTCACGCTCACAACAACCAAACTGTCCTTATTCAAACTCACACCATCCAAAACTCTTTCCTTACTCACACCCACACCATCCAAACTCTGTCCTTACTCACACTCACACCATCCAAACTCTGTCCTTACTCACACTCACAGCATCCAAACTCTCTCCTTACACACACTAACACCATCCAAATCTCTGTTCTTACTCACAATCAAACCATCCAAAACTCTGTCCTTACTCACAGACACACACAATCCAAACTCAGGCCTTACTCACACTCACAGCATCCAAACTCTGTCCTTAGGCACACACACACCATCCAAACTCTATACTTACTCACACCCACAACATCCACAACCATGTCCTCACTCACACTCACACCATCTAAACACTGTCCTTGCTCACACTCACACCATCCAAACTCTGTCCTTACTCACACTCACACCATCCAAACTCTGTCCTAAATCACAATCACACCATCCAAACTCTGTCCTTACTCATACTCAAACAAACCAAACTCTGTCCTTACTCACACTCACAGCATCCAAACTCTGTCCTTACTCACACTCACACCATCCAAAACTCTGTCCTTACTTACACTCACACCATCCAAAACTCTGTCCTTACTCACATTCACACAATCCAAACTCTGTCCAACTCACACTCACGTCATCTAAACCCTGTCCTTACTCACACTCACACAATTCAAACTCTGTCCTTACTCACACTCATACCATCCAAATTCTGTCCTAACTCACACTCACACCATCCAAAGCTCTTTCCTTACTCACACTCACACCATCCAAACTCTGTCCTTACTCACACTCACACCATCCAAACTCTGTGCTTACTCACACTCACAATATCCAAACTCTGTCCTTACTCACACTCACACCATCCAAAAATCTGTCGTTACTCACACTCACACCATCCAAACTCTGTCCTTAATCACACTCACACCATCCAAACTCTGTCCTTACACACACTCACAGCATCCAAAAATCTGTCGTTACTCACACTCACACCATCCAAACTCTGTCCTTACTCACACTCACACCATCCAAACTCTGTCCTTACACACACTCACAGCATCCAAACTCTCTCCTTACACATATTCACACTATCCAAATCTCTGTTCATACTCACAATCAAACCATCCAAACTCTGTCCTTACTCACACTCAAACAAACCAAACTCTCTCCTTACTCACAATCACACCATCAAAACCCTGTCCTTACTCACACTCAACCTTCCAAACTCTGTCCTTACTCACACTCACACCAGCCAAACTCTGTCCCTACTCACACTCACACCTTCCAAACTCTGTCCTTACTCACACTCACAACATTCAATCTCTGCCCTTACTCACACTCACACCATCCAAACTCTGTCCTTACTCACACTCACACCATCCAAACTCTGTCCTTACTCACACTCACACCATCCAAACTCTCTCCTTACTCACACTCATACCATCCAATTCCCTGTCGTTACTCACACTCACACCATCCAAACTCTGTCCTTACTCACACTCACACCATGCAAACTCTGTCCCTACTCACACTCACACCAGCCAAAACTCTTTCCTTACTCACACTCACACCAGCCAAAACTCTTTCCTTACTCACACTCACACCAGGCAAAACTCTGTCCTTACTCAAACTCAAATCATCCAAACTCTGTCCTTAATCACACTCACACCATCCACATTTCTGACTTTACTCACACTCAAACCATACAAACTCTCACCATATTCACACTCACACCATCTAATTCTGTCCCTACTCACACTTACAAAATCCAAACTCTGTCCTTACTCACAGTGACACAATCCAAACTCTGTCCTTAATCACATACACACAATCCAAAGCCTCTCCTTACACTCACAACATCCAAACTCTTTCCTTACTCACACTCAGACTATCATAAACTCTGTCCTTACTCACTCTAACAATATTCAAAATCTGACCATTGTCAGACTCTAACCATCAAAACTCTGTGCTTACTCATACTCAAACCGTCCGAACTCTGTCCTTACGCACAGTCACACCATTCAAACTCTGTCCTAACTCACACTCAAACCATCCAAACTCTGTCCTTACTCACACTCACACCATCCAAACTCTGTCCTTACTCACACTCAAACTATCCAAACTCTCTCCTTACTCACACTCACACCATCCAAAACTCTGTCCTTACTCACACTCACACCATCCAAAATCTGTCCTTACTCACACTCACACCAACCAAAATTCTGTCCTTACTCACACTCACATCATCCAAACTCTGTCCTTACTCACACTCACACCATCCAAACTCTGTCCTTACTCATACTCAAACAATCCAAACTCTGTCCTTACTCACACTCACACCATCCAATCTCTTCCTTACTCACACTCACACCATCCAAACTCTGTCCTTACTCATACTCACACCATCCAAACTCTGTCCTTACTCATACTCAAGCAATCCAAACTCTGTCCTTACTCACACTCACACCATCCAAACTCTGTCGTTACTCATACTCAAGCAATCCAAAATCTGTGCTTACTCACACACACCGTCCAATGTCTGTCGTTACTCACAATCACAGCATCCAAAACTCTGTCTTTACTCACACTAACACCATATAAGTACTGTCCATATTCACACTCACACCATCTAAGATCTGTCCTTACTCACACTCACACAATCCAAAGTCTGTCCGAACTCACACTCACACCAACGAAAATTCTGTCCTTACTCACACTCATACCATCCAAACTCTGTCCTTATACACACTCACACCATCAAAATCTCTGTCCTTACTCACACTCACATCATCCAAAACTCTGTCCTTACTCACACACACACACAATCCAAACTCAGTCCTTACTCACACTCACAGCATCCAAACTCTGTCCTTAGGCGCACACACACCATGCAAACTCTATCCTTACTCACACCCAAAACATCCAAAACCATGTCCTCACTCACACTCACACCACCTAAACACTGTCCTTGCTCACACTCACACCATCCAAACACTGTCCTTATTCAAACTCAAACCATCCAAACTCTGTCCTTACTCACACTCACATCATCCAAAACACTGTCCTTTCTCACACACACACACCATCCACACTCAGTCCTTACTCACACTCACAGCATCCAAACTCTGTCCTGAGGCGCACACACACCATCCAAACTCTGTCCTTACTCACACCCACACCATCCAAAACCATGTCCTCACTCACACTCACACCATCTAAACACTGTCCTTTCTCACACTCACACCATCCAAACTCTGTCCTTACTCACACTCACAACATCCAAACTCTATCCTTTCTCATACTCACACCATCCAAAACTCTGTCCTTACTCACACTCACACCATCCATAATCTGTCCTTGCTCAAACTCACATCATCCAAACTCTGTCCTTTCTCACACTCACACCATCCAAACTCTGTCCTTACTCACACACACACAATCCATTTCTGTCCTAAGTCACAATCAAACTATCCAAACTCTGTCCTTACTCACACTCAAACAAACCAAACTCTGTCCTTACTCACAATCACACCATCAAAACCCTGTCCTTACTCAGACTCAACCTTCCAAACTCTGTCCTTACTCACACTCACACCATCCAAACTCTGTCCTTACTCACACTCACACCATCCAAAACTCTGTCCTTACTCACATTCACACCATCCAAACTCTGTCCAACTCACACTCACATCATCTTAACCCTGTCCTTACTCACACTCACACAATTTAAACTCTGTCCTTACTCTGACTCATACCATCCAAACTCTGTCCGAACTCACACTCACACCATCCAAAAATCTTTCCTTACTCACACTCACACCATCCAAACTCTGTCCTTACTCACACTCACACCATCCAAAACTCTTTCCTTACTCACACTCACACCATCCAAAAACCTGTTGTTACTCACACTCACACCATCCAAACTCTGTCCTTACTCACACTCACACCTTCCAAACTCTGTCCTTACTCACACTCACACCATCCAAACTCTGTCCTTACTCACACTCACAGCATCCAAACTCTCTCCTTAAACACACTCACACTATCCAAATCTCTGTTCTTACTCACACTCACACCATCCAAACTCTGTCCTTACTCACACTCACAACAACCAAACTGTCCTTACTCAAACTCACACCATCCAAAACTCTTTCCTTACTCACACCCACACCATCCAAACTCTGTCCTTACTCACACTCACACCATCCAAACTCTGTCCTTACTCACACTCACAGCATCCAAACTCTCTCCTTACACACACTCACACCATCCAAATCTCTGTTCTTACTCACAATCAAACCATCCAAACTCTGTCCTTACTCACACTCAAGCAAAACAAACTCTGTCCTTACTCACAATCACACCATCAAAACCCTGTCCTTACTCACACTCAACCTTCCAAACTCTGTCCTTACTCACACTCACACCATCCAAACTCTGTCCTTACTCACACTCACACCATCCAAAACTCTGTCCTTACTCACATTCACACCATCCAAACTCTGTCCAACTCACACTCACATCATCTTAACCCTGTCCTTACTCACACTCACACAATTTAAACTCTGTCCTTACTCTGACTCATACCATCCAAACTCTGTCCGAACTCACACTCACACCATCCAAAAATCTTTCCTTACTCACACTCACACCATCCAAACTCTGTCCTTACTCACACTCACACCATCCAAAACTCTTTCCTTACTCACACTCACACCATCCAAAAACCTGTTGTTACTCACACTCACACCATCCAAACTCTGTCCTTACTCACACTCACACCTTCCAAACTCTGTCCTTACTCACACTCACACCATCCAAACTCTGTCCTTACTCACACTCACAGCATCCAAACTCTCTCCTTAAACACACTCACACCATCCAAATCTCTGTTCTTACTCACACTCACACCATCCAAACTCTGTCCTTACTCACACTCACAACAACCAAACTGTCCTTACTCAAACTCACACCATCCAAAACTCTTTCCTTACTCACACCCACACCATCCAAACTCTGTCCTTACTCACACTCACACCATCCAAACTCTGTCCTTACTCACACTCACAGCATCCAAACTCTCTCCTTACACACACTCACACCATCCAAATCTCTGTTCTTACTCACAATCAAACCATCCAAACTCTGTCCTTACTCACACTCAAGCAAAACAAACTCTGTCCTTACTCACAATCATACCATCAAAACCCTGTCCTTACTCACACTCAACCTTCCAAACTCTGTCCTTACTCACACTCACACCATCCAAACTCTGTCCCTACTCACACTCACACCTTCCAAACTCTGCCCTTACTCACACTCACACCATCCAAAACTCTGTCCTTACTCACACTCAGACCATTCAAACTCTGTCCTTACTCACACTCACAACATCCAAACTCTGTCCTTACTCACATTCACAACATCCAAACTCTGTCCTTACTCACACTCACACCATCCAAAATCTGTCCTTACTCACACTCATACCATCCAATTCCCTGTCGTTACTCACACTCACACCATTCAAACTCTGTCCTTACTCACACTCACACCTTCCAAACTCTGTCCATACTCACACTCGCACCATCCAAACTCTGTCCTTACTCACACTCACACCATGCAAACTCTGTCCCTACTCACACTCACACCAGCCAAAACTCTTTCCTTACTCACACTCACACCAGCCAAAACTCTTTCCTTACTTACACTCACACCAGGCAAAGCTCTGTCCTTACTCAAACTCAAATCATCCAAACTCTGTCCTTAATCACACTCACATCATCCACATTTTTAACTTTACTCACACTCAAACCATACAAACTCTCACCATATTCACACTCACACCATCTAATTCTGTCCCTACTCACACTTACACAATCCAAATTCTGTCCTTACTCACAGTGACACAATCCAAACTCTGTCCTTAATCACATACACACAATCCAAAGCCTCTCCTTACACTCACAACATCCAAAATCTTTCCTTACTCACACTCAGACTATCAAAAACTCTGTCCTTACTCACTCTAACAATATTCAAAATCCGACCTTTGTCACACTCACACCATCAAAACTCTGCGCTTACTCATACTCAAACTGTCCAAACTCTGTCCTTACGCACAGTCACACCATTCAAACTCTGTCCTAACTCACACTCAAACCATCCAAACTCTGTCCTTACTCACACTCACACCATCCAAACTCTGTCCTTACTCACACTCAAACTATCCAAACTCTCTCCTTACTCACACTCACACCATCCAAAACTCTGTCCTTACTCACACTCACACCATCCAAAATCTGTCCTTACTCAAACTCACACCAACGAAAATTCTGTCCTTACTCACACTCACATCATCCAAACTCTGTCCTTACTCACACTCACAACATCCAAACTCTGTCCTTACTCATACTCAAACAATCCAAACTCTGTCCTTACTCACACTCACACCATCCAATCTCTTCCTTACTCACACTCACACCATCCAAACTCTGTCCTTACTCACACTCACACCATCCAAACTCTGTCCTTACTCATACTCAAGCAATCCAAACTCTGTCCTGACTCACACTCATACCATCCAATCTCTTCCTTACTCACACTCACCCCATCCAAAACTCTGTCCTTACTCACACTCTCACCATCCAAAATCTGTCCTTACTCACACACACCGTCCAATGTCTGTCGTTACTCACAATCACAGCATCCAAAAGTCTGTCTTTACTCACACTAACACCATATAAGTACTGTCCATATTCACACTCACACCATCTAAGATCTGTCCTTACTCACACTCACACAATCCAAAGTCTGTCCGAACTCACACTCACACCAACGAAAATTCTGTCCTTACTCACACTCATACCATCCAAACTCTGTCCTTATACACACTCACACCATCAAAAACTCTGTCCTTACTCACACTCACATCATCCAAAACTCTGTCCTTACTCACACACACACACAATCCAAACTCAGTCCTTACTCACACTCACAGCATCCAAACTCTGTCCTTAGGCGCACACACACCATGCAAACTCTATCCTTACTCACACCCAAAACATCCAAAACCATGTCCTCACTCACACTCACACCACCTAAACACTGTCCTTGCTCACACTCACACCATCCAAACACTGTCCTTATTCAAACTCAAACCATCCAAACTCTGTCCTTACTCACACTCACATCATCCAAAACACTGTCCTTTCTCACACACACACACCATCCACACTCAGTCCTTACTCACACTCACAGCATCCAAACTCTGTCCTGAGGTGCACACACACCATCCAAACTCTGTCCTTACTCACACCCACACCATCCAAAACCCTGTCCTCACTCACACTCACACCATCTAAACACTGTCCTTTCTCACACTCACACCATCCAAACTCTGTCCTTACTCACACTCACAACATCCAAACTCTATCCTTTCTCATACTCACACCATCCAAAACTCTGTCCTTACTCACACTCACACCATCCATAATCTGTCCTTGCTCAAACTCACATCATCCAAACTCTGTCCTTTCTCACACTCACACCATCCAAACTCTGTCCTTACTCACACACACACAATCCAAATTCTGTCCTAAGTCACAATCAAACTATCCAAACTCTGTCCTTACTCACACTCAAACAAACCAAACTCTGTCCTTACTCACAATCACACCATCAAAACCCTGTCCTTACTCACACTCAACCTTCCAAACTCTGTCCTTACTCACACTCACACCATCCAATCTCTGTCCTTACTCACACTCACACCATCCAAAACTCTGTCCTTACTCACATTCACACCATCCAAAATCTGTCCAACTCACACTCACATCATCTTAACCTTGTCCTTACTCACACTCACACAATTTAAACTCTGTCCTTACTCTGACTCATACCATCCAAACTCTGTCCGAACTCACACTCACACCATCCAAAAACCTTTCCTTACTCACACTCACACCATCCAAACTCTGTCCTTACTCACACTCACACCATCCAAAAACCTTTCCTTACTCACACTCACACCATCCAAACTCTGTCCTTACTCACACTCACACCATCCAAAACTCTTTCCTTACTCACTCTCACACCATCCAAACACTGTCCTTAATCACACTCACACCATCGAAACTCTGTGCTTACTCACACTCACAACATCCAAACTTTGTCCTTACTCACACTCACACCATCCAAAAACCTGTTGTTACTCACACTCACACCATCCAAACTCTGTCCTTACTCACACTCACACCTTCCAAACTCTGTCCTTACTCACACTCACACCATCCAAACTCTGTCCCTACTCACACTCACACCTTCCAAACTCTGTCCTTACTCACACTCACAAAATCCAATCTCTGCCCTTACTCACACTCACACCATCCAAAACTCTGTCCTTACTCACACTCACACCATCCAAAATCTGTCCTTACTCAAACTCACACCAACGAAAATTCTGTCCTTACTCACACTCACATCATCCAAACTCTGTCCTTACTCACACTCACAACATCCAAACTCTGTCCTTACTCATACTCAAACAATCCAAACTCTGTCCTTACTCACACTCACACCATCCAATCTCTTCCTTACTCACACTCACACCATCCAAACTCTGTCCTTACTCACACTCACACCATCCAAACTCTGTCCTTACTCATACTCAAGCAATCCAAACTCTGTCCTGACTCACACTCATACCATCCAATCTCTTCCTTACTCACACTCACCCCATCCAAAACTCTGTCCTTACTCACACTCTCACCATCCAAAATCTGTGCTTACTCACACACACCGTCCAATGTCTGTCGTTACTCACAATCACAGCATCCAAAACTCTGTCTTTACTCACACTAACACCATATAAGTACTGCCATATTCACACTCACACCATCTAAGATCTGTCCTTACTCACACTCACAGCATCCAAACTCTCTCCTTAAACCCACTCACACCATCCAAATCTCTGTTCTTACTCACACTCACGCCATCCAAACTCTGTCCTTACTCACACTCACAACAACCAAACTGTCCTTACTCAAACTCACACCATCCAAAACTCTTTCCTTACTCACACCCACACCATCCAAACTCTGTCCTTACTCACACTCACACCATCCAAACTCTGTCCTTACTCACACTCACAGCATCCAAACTCTTTCCTTACACACACTCACACCATCCAAATCTCTGTTCTTACTCACAATCAAACCATCCAAACTCTGTCCTTACTCACACTCAAGCAAAACAAACTCTGTCCTTACTCACAATCATACCATCAAAACCCTGTCCTTACTCACACTCAACCTTCCAAACTCTGTCCTTACTCACACTCACACCATCCAAACTCTGTCCCTACTCACACTCACACCTTCCAAACTCTGCCCTTACTCACACTCACACCATCCAAAACTCTGTCCTTACTCACACTCAGACCATTCAAACTCTGTCCTTACTCACACTCACAACATCCAAACTCTGTCCTTACTCACATTCACAACATCCAAACTCTGTCCTTACTCACACTCACACCATCCAAAATCTGTCCTTACTCACACTCATACCATCCAATTCCCTGTCGTTACTCACACTCACACCATTCAAACTCTGTCCTTACTCACACTCACACCTTCCAAACTCTGTCCATACTCACACTCGCACCATCCAAACTCTGTCCTTACTCACACTCACACCATGCAAACTCTGTCCCTACTCACACTCACACCAGCCAAAACTCTTTCCTTACTCACACTCACACCAGCCAAAACTCTTTCCTTACTTACACTCACACCAGGCAAAACTCTGTCCTTACTCAAACTCAAATCATCCAAACTCTGTCCTTAATCACACTCACATCATCCACATTTTTAACTTTACTCACACTCAAACCATACAAACTCTCACCATATTCACACTCACACCATCTAATTCTGTCCCTACTCACACTTACACAATCCAAATTCTGTCCTTACTCACAGTGACACAATCCAAACTCTGTCCTTAATCACAAACACAAAATCCAAAGCCTCTCCTTACACTCACAACATCCAAAATCGTTCCTTACTCACACTCAGACTATCATAAACTCTGTCCTTACTCACTCTAACAATATTCAAAATCCGACCTTTGTCACACTCACACCATCAAAACTCTGTGCTTACTCATACTCAAACCGTCCGAACTCTGTCCTTACGCACAGTCACACCATTCAAACTCTGTCCTAACTCACACTCAAACCATCCAAACTCTGTCCTTACTCACACTCACACCATCCAAACTCTGTCCTTACTCACACTCAAACTATCCAAACTCTCTCCTTACTCACACTCACACCATCCAAAACTCTGTCCTTACTCACACTCACACCATCCAAAATCTGTCCTTACTCAAACTCACACCAACGAAAATTCTGTCCTTACTCACACTCACATCATCCAAACTCTGTCCTTACTCACACTCACAACATCCAAACTCTGTCCTTACTCATACTCAAACAATCCAAACTCTGTCCTTACTCACACTCACACCATCCAATCTCTTCCTTACTCACACTCACACCATCCAAACTCTGTCCTTACTCACACTCACACCATCCAAACTCTGTCCTTACTCATACTCAAGCAATCCAAACTCTGTCCTGACTCACACTCATACCATCCAATCTCTTCCTTACTCACACTCACCCCATCCAAAACTCTGTCCTTACTCACACTCTCACCATCCAAAATCTGTCCTTACTCACACACACCGTCCAATGTCTGTCGTTACTCACAATCACAGCATCCAAAACTCTGTCTTTACTCACACTAACACCATATAAGTACTGTCCATATTCACACTCACACCATCTAAGATCTGTCCTTACTCACACTCACACAATCCAAAGTCTGTCCGAACTCACACTCACACCAACGAAAATTCTGTCCTTACTCACACTCATACCATCCAAACTCTGTCCTTATACACACTCACACCATCAAAAACTCTGTCCTTACTCACACTCACATCATCCAAAACTCTGTCCTTACTCACACACACACACAATCCAAACTCAGTCCTTACTCACACTCACAGCATCCAAACTCTGTCCTTAGGCGCACACACACCATGCAAACTCTATCCTTACTCACACCCAAAACATCCAAAACCATGTCCTCACTCACACTCACACCACCTAAACACTGTCCTTGCTCACACTCACACCATCCAAACACTGTCCTTATTCAAACTCAAACCATCCAAACTCTGTCCTTACTCACACTCACATCATCCAAAACACTGTCCTTTCTCACACACACACACCATCCACACTCAGTCCTTACTCACACTCACAGCATCCAAACTCTGTCCTGAGGCGCACACACACCATCCAAACTCTGTCCTTACTCACACCCACACCATCCAAAACCATGTCCTCACTCACACTCACACCATCTAAACACTGTCCTTTCTCACACTCACACCATCCAAACTCTGTCCTTACTCACACTCACAACATCCAAACTCTATCCTTTCTCATACTCACACCATCCAAAACTCTGTCCTTACTCACACTCACACCATCCATAATCTGTCCTTGCTCAAACTCACATCATCCAAACTCTGTCCTTTCTCACACTCACACCATCCAAACTCTGTCCTTACTCACACACACACAATCCAAATTCTGTCCTAAGTCACAATCAAACTATCCAAACTCTGTCCTTACTCACACTCAAACAAACCAAACTCTGTCCTTACTCACAATCACACCATCAAAACGCTGTCCTTACTCACACTCAACCTTCCAAACTCTGTCCTTACTCACACTCACACCATCCAAACTCTGTCCTTACTCACACTCACACCATCCAAAACTCTGTCCTTACTCACATTCACACCATCCAAACTCTGTCCAACTCACACTCACATCATCTTAACCCTGTCCTTACTCACACTCACACAATTTAAACTCTGTCCTTACTCTGACTCATACCATCCAAACTCTGTCCGAACTCACACTCACACCATCCAAAAATCTTTCCTTACTCACACTCACACCATCCAAACTCTGTCCTTACTCACACTCACACCATCCAAAACTCTTTCCTTACTCACACTCACACCATCCAAACACTGTCCTTACTCACACTCACACCATCCAAACTCTGTGCTTACTCACACTCACAACATCCAAACTTTGTCCTTACTCACACTCACACCATCCAAAAACCTGTTGTTACTCACACTCACACCATCCAAACTCTGTCCTTACTCACACTCACACCTTCCAAACTCTGTCCTTACTCACACTCACACCATCCAAACTCTGTCCCTACTCACACTCACACCTTCCAAACTCTGTCCTTACTCACACTCACAACATCCAATCTCTGACCTTACTCACACTCACACCATCCAAAACTCTGTCCTTACTCACACTCACACCATTCAAACTCTGTCCTAACTCACACTCAAACCATCCAAACTCTGTCCTTACTCACACTCACATCATCCAAACTCTGTCCTTACTCACACTCACACCATCCAAACTCTCTCCTTACTCACACTCATACCATCCAATTCCCTGTCGTTACTCACTCTCACACCATCCAAACTCTGTCCTTACTCACACTCACACCATGCAAACGCTGTCCTTACTCACACTCACACCATCCAAAATCTGTCCTTACTCACACTCATACCATCCAATTCCCTGTCGTTACTCACACTCACACCATTCAAATTCTGTCCTTACTCACACTCACACCTTCCAAACTCTGTCCATACTCACACTCGCACCATCCAAACTCTGTCCTTACTCACACTCACACCATGCAAACTCTGTCCCTACTCACACTCACACCAGCCAAAACTCTTTCCTTACTCACACTCACACCAGCCAAAACTCTTTCCTTACTCACACTCACACCAGGCAAAACTCTGTCCTTACTCAAACTCAAATCATCCAAACTCTGTCCTTAATCACACTCACATCATCCACATTTATAACTTTACTCACACTCAAACCATACAAACTCTCACCATATTCACACTCACACCATCTAATTCTGTCCCTACTCACACTTACACAATCAAAATTCTGTCCTTACTCACAGTGACACAATCCAAACTCCGTCCTTAATCACATACACACAATCCAAAGACTCTCCTTACACTCACAACATCCAAAATCTTTCCTTACTCACACTCAGACTATCATAAACTCTGTCCTTACTCACTCTAACAATATTCAAAATCCGACCTTTGTCACACTCACACCATCAAAACTCTGTGCTTACTCATACTCAAACCGTCCAAACTCTGTCCTTACGCACAGTCACACCATTCAAACTCTGTCCTAACTCACACTCAAACCATCCAAACTCTGTCCTTACTCACACTCACACCATCCAAACTCTGTCCTTACTCACACTCAAACTATCCAAACTCTCTCCTTACTCACACTCACATCATCCAAAACTCTGTCCTTACTCACACTCACACCATCCGAAATCTGTCCTTACTCAAACTCACACCAACGAAAATTCTGTCCTTACTCACACTCACATCATCCAAACTCTGTCCTTACTCACACTCACAACATCCAAACTCTGTCCTTACTCATACTCAAACAATCCAAACTCTGTCCTTACTCACACTCACACCATGCAAACTCTGTCCCTACTCACACTCACACCAGCCAAAACTCTTTCCTTACTCACACTCACACCAGCCAAAACTCTTTCCTTACTTACACTCACACCAGGCAAAACTCTGTCCTTACTCAAACTCAAATTATCCAAACTCTGTCCTTAATCACACTCACATCATCCACATTTATAACTTTACTCACACTCAAACCATACAAACTCTCACCATATTCACACTCACACCATCTAATTCTGTCCCTACTCACACTTACACAATCCAAATTCTGTCCTTACTCACAGTGACACAATCCAAACTCTGTCCTTAATCACAAACACAAAATCCAAAGCCTCTCCTTACACTCACAACATCCAAAATCTTTCCTTACTCACACTCAGACTATCATAAACTCTGTCCTTACTCACTCTAACAATATTCAAAATCCGACCTTTGTCACACTCACACCATCAAAACTCTGTGCTTACTCATACTCAAACCGTCCAAACTCTGTCCTTACGCACAGTCACACCATTCAAACTCTGTCCTAACTCACACTCAAACCATCCAAACTCTGTCCTTACTCACACTCACACCATCCAAACTCTGTCCTTACTCACACTCAAACTATCCAAACTCTCTCCTTACTCACACTCACACCATCCAAAACTCTGTCCTTACTCACACTCACACCATCCAAAATCTGTCCTTACTCAAACTCACACCAACGAAAATTCTGTCCTTACTCACACTCACATCATCCAAACTCTGTCCTTACTCACACTCACAACATCCAAACTCTGTCCTTACTCATACTCAAACAATCCAAACTCAGTCCTTACTCACACTCACACCATCCAATCTCTTCCTTACTCACACTCACACCATCCAAACTCTGTCCTTACTCACACTCACACCATCCAAACTCTGTCCTTACTCATACTCAAGCAATCCAAACTCTGTCCTGACTCACACTCATACCATCCAATCTCTTCCTTACTCACACTCACCCCATCCAAAACTCTGTCCTTACTCACACTCTCACCATCCAAAATCTGTCCTTACTCACACACACCGTCCAATGTCTGTCGTTACTCACAATCACAGCATCCAAAACTCTGTCTTTACTCACACTAACACCATATAAGTACTGTCCATATTCACACTCACACCATCTAAGATCTGTCCTTACTCACACTCACACAATCCAAAGTCTGTCCTTACTCACACTCACACCAACGAAAATTCTGTCCTTACTCACACTCATACCATCCAAACTCTGTCCTTATACACACTCACACCATCAAAAACTCTGTCCTTACTCACACTCACATCATCCAAAACTCTGTCCTTACTCACACACACACACAATCCAAACTCAGTCCTTACTCACACTCACAGCATCCAAACTCTGTCCTTAGGCGCACACACACCATGCAAACTCTATCCTTACTCACACCCAAAACATCCAAAACCATGTCCTCACTCACACTCACACCACCTAAACACTGTCCTTGCTCACACTCACACCATCCAAACACTGTCCTTATTCAAACTCAAACCATCCAAACTCTGTCCTTACTCACACTCACATCACCCAAAACACTGTCCTTTCTCACACACACACACCATCCACACTCAGTCCTTACTCACACTCACAGCATCCAAACTCTGTCCTGAGGCGCACACACACCATCCAAACTCTGTCCTTACTCACACCCACACCATCCAAAACCATGTCCTCACTCACACTCACACCATCTAAACACTGTCCTTTCTCACACTCACACCATCCAAACTCTGTCCTTACTCACACTCACAACATCCAAACTCTATCCTTTCTCATACTCACACCATCCAAAACTCTGTCCTTACTCACACTCACACCATCCATAATCTGTCCTTGCTCAAACTCACATCATCCAAACTCTGTCCTTTCTCACACTCACACCATCCAAACTCTGTCCTTACTCACACACACACAATCCAAATTCTGTCCTAAGTCACAATCAAACTATCCAAACTCTGTCCTTACTCACACTCAAACAAACCAAACTCTGTCCTTACTCACAATCACACCATCAAAACCCTGTCCTTACTCACACTCAACCTTCCAAACTCTGTCCTTACTCACACTCACACCACCCAAACTCTGTCCTTACTCACACTCACACCATCCAAAACTCTGTCCTTACTCACATTCACACCATCCAAACTCTGTCCAACTCACACTCACATCATCTTAACCCTGTCCTTACTCACACTCACACAATTTAAACTCTGTCCTTACTCTGACTCATACCATCCAAACTCTGTCCGAACTCACACTCACACCATCCAAAAATCTTTCCTTACTCACACTCACACCATCCAAACTCTGTCCTTACTCACACTCACACCATCCAAAAGTCTGTCCTTACTCACACTCACACCATCCAAACTCTGTCCCTACTCACACTCACACCTTCCAAACTCTGTCCTTACTCACACTCACAACATCCAATCTCTGCCCTTACTCACACTCACACCATCCAAAACTCTGTCCTTACTCACACTCACACCATTCAAACTCTGTCCTAACTCACACTCAAACCATCCAAACTCTGTCCTTACTCACACTCACATCATCCAAACTCTGTCCTTACTCACACTCACACCATCCAAACTCTCTCCTTACTCACACTCATACCATCCAATTCCCTGTCGTTACTCACTCTCACACCATCCAAACTCTGTCCTTACTCACACTCACACCATGCAAACTCTGTCCCTACTCACACTCACACCAGCCAAAACTCTTTCCTTACTCACACTCACACCAGCCAAAACTCTTTCCTTACTCACACTCACACCAGGCAAAACTCTGTCCTTACTCAAACTCAAATCATCCAAACTCTGTCCTTAATCACACTCACACCATCCACATTTCTGACTTTACTCACACTCAAACCATACAAACTCTCACCATATTCACACTCACACCATCTAATTCTGTCCCTACTCACACTTACAAAATCCAAACTCTGTCCTTACTCACAGTGACACAATCCAAACTCTGTCCTTAATCACATACACACAATCCAAAGCCTCTCCTTACACTCACAACATCCAAACTCTTTCCTTACTCACACTCAGACAATCATAAACTCTGTCCTTACTCACTCTAACAATATTCAAAATCTGACCATTGTCAGACTCTAACCATCAAAACTCTGTGCTTACTCATACTCAAGCCGTCCGAACTCTGTCCTTACGCACAGTCACACCATTCAAACTCTGTCCTAACTCACACTCAAACCATCCAAACTCTGTCCTTACTCACACTCACACCATCCAAAACTCTGTCCTTACTCACACTCAGACCATTCAAACTCTGTCCTTACTCACACTCACAACATCCAAACTCTGTCCTTACTCACATTCACAACATCCAAACTCTGTCCTTACTCACACTCAAACCATCCAAAATCTGTCCTTACTCACACTCATACCATCCAATTCCCTGTCGTTACTCACACTCACACCATTCAAACTCTGTCCTTACTCACACTCACACCTTCCAAACTCTGTCCATACTCACACTCGCACCATCCAAACTCTGTCCTTACTCACACTCACACCATGCAAACTCTGTCCCTACTCACACTCACACCAGCCAAAACTCTTTCCTTACTCACACTCACACCAGCCAAAACTCTTTCCTTACTCACACTCACACCAGGCAAAACTCTGTCCTTACTCAAACTCAAATCATCCAAACTCTGTCCTTAATCACACTCACATCATCCACATTTTTAACTTTACTCACACTCAAACCATACAAACTCTCACCATATTCACACTCACACCATCTAATTCTGTCCCTACTCACACTTACACAATCCAAATTCTGTCCTTACTCACAGTGACACAATCCAAACTCTGTCCTTAATCACAAACACAAAATCCAAAGCCTCTCCTTACACTCACAACATCCAAAATCTTTCCTTACTCACACTCAGACTATCATAAACTCTGTCCTTACTCACTCTAACAATATTCAAAATCCGACCTTTGTCACACTCACACCATCAAAACTCTGTGCTTACTCATACTCAAACCGTCCAAACTCTGTCCTTACGCACAGTCACACCATTCAAACTCTGTCCTAACTCACACTCAAACCATCCAAACTCTGTCCTTACTCACACTCACACCATCCAAACTCTGTCCTTACTCACACTCAAACTATCCAAACTCTCTCCTTACTCACACTCACACCATCCAAAACTCTGTCCTTACTCACACTCACACCATCCAAAATCTGTCCTTACTCAAACTCACACCAACGAAAATTCTGTCCTTACTCACACTCACATCATCCAAAATCTGTCCTTACTCACACTCACAACATCCAAACTCTGTCCTTACTCATACTCAAACAATCCAAACTCTGTCCTTACTCACACTCACACCATCCAATCTCTTCCTTACTCACACTCACACCATCCAAACTCTGTCCTTACTCACACTCACACCATCCAAACTCTGTCCTTACTCATACTCAAGCAATCCAAACTCTGTCCTGACTCACACTCATACCATCCAATCTCTTCCTTACTCACACTCACCCCATCCAAAACTCTGTCCTTACTCACACTCTCACCATCCAAAATCTGTCCTTACTCACACACACCGTCCAATGTCTGTCGTTACTCACAATCACAGCATCCAAAACTCTGTCTTTACTCACACTAACACCATATAAGTACTGTCCATATTCACACTCACACCATCTAAGATCTGTCCTTACTCACACTCACACAATCCAAAATCTGTCCTTACTCACACTCACACCAACGAAAATTCTGTCCTTACTCACACTCATACCATCCAAACTCTGTCCTTATACACACTCACACCATCAAAAACTCTGTCCTTACTCACACTCACATCATCCAAAACTCTGTCCTTACTCACACACACACACAATCCAAACTCAGTCCTTACTCACACTCACAGCATCCAAACTCTGTCCTTAGGCGCACACACACCATGCAAACTCTATCCTTACTCACACCCAAAACATCCAAAACCATGTCCTCACTCACACTCACACCACCTAAACACTGTCCTTGCTCACACTCACACCATCCAAACACTGTCCTTATTCAAACTCAAACCATCCAAACTCTGTCCTTACTCACACTCACATCATCCAAAACACTGTCCTTTCTCACACACACACACCATCCACACTCAGTCCTTACTCACACTCACAGCATCCAAACTCTGTCCTGAGGCGCACACACACCATCCAAACTCTGTCCTTACTCACACCCACACCATCCAAAACCATGTCCTCACTCACACTCACACCATCTAAACACTGTCCTTTCTCACACTCACACCATCCAAACTCTGTCCTTACTCACACTCACAACATCCAAACTCTATCCTTTCTCATACTCACACCATCCAAAACTCTGTCCTTACTCACACTCACACCATCCATAATCTGTCCTTGCTCAAACTCACATCATCCAAACTCTGTCCTTTCTCACACTCACACCATCCAAACTCTGTCCTTACTCACACACACACAATCCAAATTCTGTCCTAAGTCACAATCAAACTATCCAAACTCTGTCCTTACTCACACTCAAACAAACCAAACTCTGTCCTTACTCACAATCACACCATCAAAACCCTGTCCTTACTCACACTCAACCTTCCAAACTCTGTCCTTACTCACACTCACACCATCCAAACTCTGTCCTTACTCACACTCACACCATCCAAAACTCTGTCCTTACTCACATTCACACCATCCAAACTCTGTCCAACTCACACTCACATCATCTTAACCCTGTCCTTACTCACACTCACACAATTTAAACTCTGTCCTTACTCTGACTCATACCATCCAAACTCTGTCCGAACTCACACTCACACCATCCAAAAATCTTTCCTTACTCACACTCACACCATCCAAACTCTGTCCTTACTCACACTCACACCATCCAAAACTCTTTCCTTACTCACACTCACACCATCCAAACACTGTCCTTACTCACACTCACACCATCCAAACTCTGTCCTTACTCACACTCACAACATCCAAACTTTTTCCTTACTCACACTCACACCATCCAAAAACCTGTTGTTACTCACACTCACACCATCCAAACTCTGTCCTTACTCACACTCACACCTTCCAAACTCTGTCCTTACTCACACTCACACCATCCAAACTCTGTCCTTACTCACTCACAGCATCCAAACTCTCTCCTTAAACACACTCACATCATCCAAATCTCTGTTCTTACTCACACTCACACCATCCAAACTCTGTCCTTACTCACACTCACAACAACCAAACTGTCCTTACTCAAACTCACACCATCCAAAACTCTTTCCTTACTCACACCCACACCATCCAAACTCTGTCCTTACTCACACTCACACCATCCAAACTCTGTCCTTACTCACACTCACAGCATCCAAACTCTCTCCTTACACACACTCACACCATCCAAATCTCTGTTCTTACTCACAATCAAACCATCCAAACTCTGTCCTTACTCACACTCAAACAAAACAAACTCTGTCCTTACTCACAATCATACCATCAAAACCCTGTCCTTACTCACACTCAACCTTCCAAACTCTGTCCTTACTCACACTCACACCATCCAAACTCTGTCCCTACTCACACTCACACCTTCCAAACTCTGCCCTTACTCACACTCACACCATCCAAACTCTGTCCTTACTCACACTCACACCTTCCAAACTCTGTCCTTACTCACACTCACACCATCCAAACTCTGTCCTTACTCACACTCACAGCATCCAAACTCTCACCTTAAACACACTCACACCATCCAAATCTCTGTTCTTACTCACACTCACACCATCCACACTCTGTCCTTACTCACACTCACAACAACCAAACTGTCCTTACTCAAACTCACACCATCCAAAACTCTTTCCTTACTCACACCCACACCATCCAAACTCTGTCCTTACTCACACTCACACCATCCAAACTCTGTCCTTACTCACACTCACAGCATCCAAACTCTCTCCTTACACACACTCACACCATCCAAATCTCTGTTCTTACTCACAATCAAACCATCCAAACTCTGTCCTTACTCACACTCAAACAAAACAAACTCTGTCCTTACTCACAATCATACCATCAAAACCCTGTCCTTACTCACACTCAACCTTCCAAACTCTGTCCTTACTCACACTCACACCATCCAAACTCTGTCCCTACTCACACTCACACCTTCCAAACTCTGCCCTTACTCACACTCACACCATCCAAAACTCTGTCCTTACTCACACTCAGACCATTCAAACTCTGTCCTTACTCACACTCACAACATCCAAACTCTGTCCTTACTCACATTCACAACATCCAAAATCTGTCCTTACTCACACTCATACCATCCAATTCCCTGTCGTTACTCACACTCACACCATTCAAACTCTGTCCTTACTCACACTCACACCTTCCAAACGCTGTCCATACTCACACTCGCACCATCCAAACTCTGTCCTTACTCACACTCACACCATGCAAACTCTGTCCCTACTCACACTCACACCAGCCAAAACTCTTTCCTTACTCACACTCACACCAGCCAAAACTCTTTCCTTACTTACACTCACACCAGGCAAAACTCTGTCCTTACTCAAACTCAAACCATCCAAACTCTGTCCTTAATCACACTCACACCATCCACATTTTTAACTTTACTCACACTCAAACCATACAAACTCTCACCATATTCACACTCACACCATCTAATTCTGTCCCTACTCACACTTACACAATCCAAATTCTGTCCTTACTCACAGTGACACAATCCAAACTCTGTCCTTACTCACATACACACAATCCAAAGCCTCTCCTTACACTCACAACATCCAAAATCGTTCCTTACTCACACTCAGACTATCATAAACTCTGTCCTTACTCACTCTAACAATATTCAAAATCCGACCGTTGTCACACTCACACCATCAAAACTCTGTGCTTACTCATACTCAAACCGTCCAAACTCTGTCCTTACGCACAGTCACACCATTCAAACTCTGTCCTAGCTCACACTCAAACCATCCAAACTCTGTCCTTACTCACACTCACACCATCCAAACTCTGTCCTTACTCACACTCAAACTATCCAAACTCTCTCCTTACTCACACTCACACCATCCAAAACTCTGTCCTTACTCACACTCACCATCCAAAATCTGTCCTTACTCAAACTCACACCAACGAAAATTCTGTCCTTACTCACACTCACATCATCCAAACTCTGTCCTTACTCACACTCACAACATCCAAACTCTGTCATTACTCATACTCAAACAATCCAAACTCTGTCCTTACTCACACTCACATCATCCAAAACTCTGTCCTTACTCACACACACACAATCCAAACTCAGTCCTTACTCACACTCACAGCATCCAAACTCTGTCCTTAGGCGCACACACACCATGCAAACTCTATCCTTACTCACACCCACAACATCCAAAACCATGTCCTCACTCACACTCACACCACCTAAACACTGTCCTTGCTCACACTCACACCATCCAAACTCTGTCCTTACTCACACTCACACCATCCAAACTCTGTCCTAACTCACAATCACACCATCCAAACTCTGTCCTTACTCTTACTAAAACAAACCAAACTCTGTCATTACTCACACTCACAGCATCCAAACTCTGTCGTTACGTGCACACTCACCATCCAAACTCTATCCTTACTCACACCCACACCATCAAAACCCTGTCCTCACTCACACTCACACCATCAATACTGTGTCCTTACTCACACACACAACATCCAAACTCTGTCCTTTCTCACACTCACACCATCCAAACTCTGTCCTAACTCACAATCAAACCATCCAAACTCTGTCCTTACTTACACTCAAACAAACCAAACTCTGTCCTTACTCACAATCACACCATCAAAACCCTGTCCTTACTCACAGTCAACCTTCCAAACTCTGTCCTTACTCACACTCACACCATCCAAAACTCTGTCCTTACTCACATTCACACCATCCAAAACTCTGTCCTTACTCACATTCACACCATCCAAACTCTGTCCAACTCACACTCACATCATCTAAACCCTGTCCTTACTCACACTCACACAATTCAAACTCTGTCCTTACTCACACTCATACCATCCAAATTCTGTCCTAACTCACACTCACACCATCCAAAACTCTTTCCTTACTCACACTCACACCATCCAAACTCTGTCCTTACTCACATTCATACCATCCAATTCCCTGTCGTTACTCACACTCACACCATTCAAACTCTGTCCTTACTCACACTCACACCTTCCAAACTCTGTCCATACTCACACTCGCACCATCCAAACTCTGTCCTTACTCACACTCACACCATGCAAACTCTGTCCCTACTCACACTCACACCAGCCAAAACTCTTTCCTTACTCACACTCACACCAGCCAAAACTCTTTCCTTACTCACACTCACACCAGGCAAAACTCTGTCCTTACTCAAACTCAAATCATCCAAACTCTGTCCTTAATCACACTCACACCATCCACATTTCTGACTTTACTCACACTCAAACCATACAAACTCTCACCATATTCACACTCACACCATCTAATTCTGTCCCTACTCACACTTACACAATCCAAATTCTGTCCTTACTCACAGTGACACAATCCAAACTCTGTCCTTACTCACATACACACAATCCAAAGCCTCTCCTTACACTCACAACATCCAAACTCTTTCCTTACTCACACTCAGACTATCATAAACTCTGTCCTTACTCACTCTAACAATATTCAAAATCCGACCTTTGTCACACTCACACCATCAAAACTCTGTGCTTACTCATACTCAAACCGTGCAAACGCTGTCCTTACGCACAGTCACACCTTCCAAACTCTGTCCTAACTCACACTCAAACCATCCAAACTCTGTCCTTACTCACACTCACACCATCCAAACTCTGTCCTTACTCACACTCAAACTATCCAAACTCTCTCCTTACTCACACTCACACCATCCAAAACTCTGTCCTTACTCACACTCACACCATCCAAAATCTGTCCTTACTCACACTCACACCAACGAAAATTCTGTCCTTACTCACACTCACATCATCCAAACTCTGTCCTTACTCACACTCACAACATCCAAACTCTGTCCTTACTCACACTCAAACAATCCAAACTCTGTCCTTACTCACACTCACACCATCCAATCTCTTCCTTACTCACACTCACACCATCCAAACTCTGTCCTTACTCACACTCACACCATCCAAACTCTGTCCTTACTCATACTCAAGCAAACCAAACTCTGTCCTGACTCACACTCATACCATCCAATCTCTTCCTTACTCACACTCACCCCATCCAAAATTCTGTCCTTACTCACACTCTCACCATCCAAAATCTGTCCTTACTCACACACACCGTCCAATGTCTGTCGTTACTCACAATCACAGCATCCAAAACTCTGTCTTTACTCACACTAACACCACATAAGTACTGTCCATATTCACACTCACACCATCTAAGATCTGTCCTTACTCACACTCACACAATCCAAAGTCTGTCCGAACTCACAGTCACACCAACGAAAATTCTGCCCTAACTCACACTCATAGCATCCAAACTCTGTCCTTATACACACTCACACCATCAAAAACTCTGTCCTTACTCACACTCACATCATCCAAAACTCTGTCCTTACTCACACACACACACAATCCAAACTCAGTCCTTACTCACACTCACAGCATCCAAACTCTGTCCTTAGGCGCACACACACCATGCAAACTCTATCCTTACTCACACCCAAAACATCCAAAACCATGTCCTCACTCACACTCACACCACCTAAACACTGTCCTTGCTCACACTCACACCATCCAAACACTGTCCTTATTCAAACTCAAACCATCCAAACTCTGTCCTTACTCACACTCACATCATCCAAAACACTGTCCTTTCTCACACACACACACCATCCACACTCAGTCCTTACTCACACTCACAGCATCCAAACTCTGTCCTGAGGCGCACACACACCATCCAAACTCTGTCCTTACTCACACCCACACCATCCAAAACCATGTCCTCACTCACACTCACACCATCTAAACACTGTCCTTTCTCACACTCACACCATCCAAACTCTGTCCTTACTCACACTCACAACATCCAAACTCTATCCTTTCTCATACTCACACCATCCAAAACTCTGTCCTTACTCACACTCACACCATCCATAATCTGTCCTTGCTCAAACTCACATCATCCAAACTCTGTCCTTTCTCACACTCACACCATCCAAACTCTGTCCTTACTCACACACACACAATCCAAATTCTGTCCTAAGTCACAATCAAACTATCCAAACTCTGTCCTTACTCACACTCAAACAAACCAAACTCTGTCCTTACTCACAATCACACCATCAAAACCCTGTCCTTACTCACACTCAACCTTCCAAACTCTGTCCTTACTCAAACTCACACCATCCAAACTCTGTCCTTACTCACACTCATACCATCCAAAACTCTGTCCTTACTCACATTCACACCATCCAAACTCTGTCCAACTCACACTCACATCATCTTAACCCTGTCCTTACTCACACTCACACAATTTAAACTCTGTCCTTACTCTGACTCATACCATCCAAACTCTGTCCGAACTCACACTCACACCATCCAAAAATCTTTCCTTACTCACACTCACACCATCCAAACTCTGTCCTTACTCACACTCACACCATCCAAAACTCTTTCCTTACTCACACTCACACCATCCAAACTCTGTCCTTACTCACAATCACACCATCCAAACTCTGTGCTTACTCACACTCACAACATCCAAACTTTGTCCTTACTCACACTCACACCATCCAAAAACCTGTTGTTACTCACACTCACACCATCCAAACTCTGTCCTTACTCACACTCACACCTTCCAAACTCTGTCCTTACACTCACACCATCCAAACTCTGTCCTTACTCACACTCACAGCATCCAAACTCTCTCCTTAAACACACTCACACCATCCAAATCTCTGTTCTTACTCACACTCACACCATCCAAACTCTGTCCTTACTCACAATCACAACAACCAAACTGTCCTTACTCAAACTCACACCATCCAAAACTCTTTCCTTACTCACACCCACACCATCCAAACTCTGTCCTTACTCACACTCACACCATCCAAACTCTGTCCTTACTCACACTCACAGCATCCAAACTCTCTCCTTACACACACTCACACCATCCAAATCCCTGTTCTTACTCAAAATCAAACCATCCAAACTCTGTCCTTACTCACACTCAAACAAAACAAACTCTGTCCTTACTCACAATCATACCATCAAAACCCTGTCCTTACTCACACTCAACCTTCCAAACTCTGTCCTTACTCACACTCACACCATCCAAACTCTGTCCCTACTCACACTCACACCTTCCAAACTCTGCCCTTACTCACACTCACACCATCCAAAGCTCTGTCCTTACTCACACTCAGACCATTCAAACTCTGTCCTTACTCACACTCACAACATCCAAACTCTGTCCTTACTCACATTCACAACATCCAAACTCTGTCCTTACTCACACTCACACCATCCAAAATCTGTCCTTACTCACACTCATACCATCCAATTCCCTGTCGTTACTCACACTCACACCATTCAAACTCTGTCCTTACTCACACTCACACCTTCCAAACTCTGTCCATACTCACACTCACACCAGCCAAAACTCTTTCCTTACTCACACTCACACCAGGCAAAACTCTTTCATTACTTACACTCACACCAGGCAAAACTCTGTCCTTACTCAAACTCAAATCATCCAAACTCTGTCCTTAATCACACTCACACCATCCACATTTTTAACTTTACTCACACTCAAACCATACAAACTCTCACCATATTCACACTCACACCATCTAATTCTGTCCCTACTCACACTTACACAATCCAAATTCTGTCCTTACTCACAGTGACACAATCCAAACTCTGTCCTTAAACACATACACACAATCCAAAGCCTCTCCTTACACTCACAACATCCAAAATCTTTCCTTACTCACACTCAGACTATCATAAACTCTGTCCTTACTCACTCTAACAATATTCAAAATCCGACCTTTGTCACACTCACACCATCAAAACTCTGTGCTTACTCATACTCAAACCGTCCAAACTCTGTCCTTACGCAGTCACACCATTCAAACTCTGTCCTAACTCACACTCAAACCATCCAAACTCTGTCCTTACTCACACTCACACCATCCAAACTCTGTCCTTACTCACACTCAAACTATCCAAACTCTCTCCTTACTCACACTCACACCATCCAAAACTCTGTCCTTACTCACACTCACACCATCCAAAATCTGTCCTTACTCAAACTCACACCAACGAAAATTCTGTCCTTACTCACACTCACATCATCCAAACTCTGTCCTTACTCACACTCACAACATCCAAACTCTGTCCTTACTCATACTCAAACAATCCAAACTCTGTCCTTACTCACACTCACACCATCCAATCTCTTCCTTACTCATACTCACACCATCCAAACTCTGTCCTTACTCACACTCACACCATCCAAACTCTGTCGTTACTCATACTCAAGCAATCCAAACTCTGTCCTTACTCACACTCACTCCATCCAATCTCTTCCTTACTCACACTCACCCCATCCAAAACTCTGTCCTTACTCACACTCTCACCATCCAAAATCTGTGCTTACTCACACACACCGTCCAATGTCTGTCGTTACTCACAATCACACCATCCAAAACTCTGTCTTTACTCACACTAACACCATATAAGTACGGTCCATATTCACACTCACACCTTCTAAGATCTGTCCTTACTCACACTCACACAATCCAAAGTCTGTCCGAACTCACACTCACACCAACGAAAATTCTGTCCTTACTCACACTCATACCATCCAAAACTCTGTCCTTACTCACACTCAAACCATCCAAACTCTGTCCTTATACACACTCACACCATCAAAAACTCTGTCCTTACTCACACTCACATCATCCAAAACTCTGTCCTTACTCACACACACACAATCCAAACTCAGTCCTTACTCACACTCACAGCATCCAAACTCTGTCCTTAGGCGCACACACACCATGCAAATTCTATCCTTACTCACACCCACAACATCCAAAACAATGTCCTCACTCACACTCACACCACCTAAACACTGTCCTTGCTCACACTCACACCATCCAAACTCTGTCCTTACTCACACTCACACCATCCAAACTCTGTCCTAACTCACAATCACACCATCCAATCTCTGTCCTTACTCTTACTCAAACAAACCAAACTCTGTCCTTACTCACACTCACACCATCCAAACTCTGTCGTTACGTGCACACTCACCATCCAAACTCTGTCCTTACTCACACCCACACCATCCAAAACCCTGTCCTCACTCACACTCACACCGTCAATACTGTGTCCTTACTCACACACACAACATCCAAACTCTGTCCTTTCTCACACTCACACCATCCAAACTCTGTCCTAACTCACAATCAAACCATCCAAACTCTGTCCTTACTCACACTCAAACAAACCAAACTCTGTCCTTACTCACAATCACACCATCAAAACCCTGTCCTTACTCACACTCAACCTTCCAAACTCTGTCCTTACTCAAACTCACACCATCCAAACTCTGTCCTTACTCACACTCATACCATCCAAAACTCTGTCCTTACTCACATTCACACCATCCAAACTCTGTCCAACTCACACTCACATCATCTTAACCCTGTCCTTACTCACACTCACACAATTTAAACTCTGTCCTTACTCTGACTCATACCATCCAAACTCTGTCCGAACTCACACTCACACCATCCAAAAATCTTTCCTTACTCACACTCACACCATCCAAACTCTGTCCTTACTCACACTCACACCATCCAAAACTCTTTCCTTACTCACACTCACACCATCCAAACTCTGTCCTTACTCACAATCACACCATCCAAACTCTGTGCTTACTCAAACTCACAACATCCAAACTTTGTCCTTACTCACACTCACACCATCCAAAAACCTGTTGTTACTCACACTCACACCATCCAAACTCTGTCCTTACTCACACTCACACATTCCAAACTCTGTCCTTACACTCACACCATCCAAACTCTGTCCTTACTCACACTCACAGCATCCAAACTCTCTCCTTAAACACACTCACACCATCCAAATCTCTGTTCTTACTCACACTCACACCATCCAAACTCTGTCCTTACTCACAATCACAACAACCAAACTGTCCTTACTCAAACTCACACCATCCAAAACTCTTTCCTTACTCACACCCACACCATCCAAACTCTGTCCTTACTCACACTCACACCATCCAAACTCTGTCCTTACTCACACTCACAGCATCCAAACTCTCTCCTTACACACACTCACACCATCCAAATCCCTGTTCTTACTCAAAATCAAACCATCCAAACTCTGTCCTTACTCACACTCAAACAAAACAAACTCTGTCCTTACTCACACTCACACCATCCAAACTCTGTCCCTACTCACACTCACACCTTCCAAACTCTGCCCTTACTCACACTCACACCATCCAAAGCTCTGTCCTTACTCACACTCAGACCATTCAAACTCTGTCCTTACTCACACTCACAACATCCAAACTCTGTCCTTACTCACATTCACAACATCCAAAATCTGTCCTTACTCACACTCACACCATCCAAAATCTGTCCTTACTCACACTCATACCATCCAATTCCGTGTCGTTACTCACACTCACACCATTCAAACTCTGTCCTTACTCACACTCACACCTTCCAAACTCTGTCCATACTCACACTCGCACCATCCAAACTCTGTCCTTACTCACACTCACACCATGCAAACTCTGTCCCCACTCACACTCACACCAGCCAAAACTCTTTCCTTACTCACACTCACACCAGGCAAAACTCTTTCATTACTTCCACTCACACCAGGCAAAACTCTGTCCTTACTCAAACTCAAATCATCCAAACTCTGTCCTTAATCACACTCACACCATCCACATTTTTAACTTTACTCACACTCAAACCATACAAACTCTCACCATATTCACACTCACACCATCTAATTCTGTCCCTACTCACACTTACACAATCCAAATTCTGTCCTTACTCACAGTGACACAATCCAAACTCTGTCCTTAAACACATACACACAATCCAAAGCCTCTCCTTACACTCACAACATCCAAAATCTTTCCTTACTCACACTCAGACTATCATAAACTCTGTCCTTACTCACTCTAACAATATTCAAAATCCGACCTTTGTCACACTCACACCATCAAAACTCTGTGCTTACTCATACTCAAACCGTCCAAACTCTGTCCTTACGCAGTCACACCATTCAAACTCTGTCCTAACTCACACTCAAACCATCCAAACTCTGTCCTTACTCACACTCACACCATCCAAACTCTGTCCTTACTCACACTCAAACTATCCAAACTCTCTCCTTACTCACACTCACACCATCCAAAACTCTGTCCTTACTCACACTCACACCATCCAAAATCTGTCCTTACTCAAACTCACACCAACGAAAATTCTGTCCTTACTCACACTCACATCATCCAAACTCTGTCCTTACTCACACTCACAACATCCAAACTCTGTCCTTACTCATACTCAAACAATCCAAACTCTGTCCTTACTCACACTCACACCATCCAATCTCTTCCTTACTCACACTCACACCATCCAAACTCTGTCCTTACTCACACTCACACCATCCAAACTCTGTCGTTACTCATACTCAAGCAATCCAAACTCTGTCCTTACTCACACTCACCTCCATCCAATCTCTTCCTTACTCACACTCACCCCATCCAAAACTCTGTCCTTACTCACACTCTCACCATCCAAAATCTGTGCTTACTCACACACACCGTCCAATGTCTGTCGTTACTCACAATCATACCATCCAAAACTCTGTCTTTACTCACACTAACACCATATAAGTACGGTCCATATTCACACTCACACCATCTAAGATCTGTCCTTACTCACACTCACACAATCCAAAGTCTGTCCGAACTCACACTCACACCAACGAAAATTCTGTCCTTACTCACACTCATACCATCCAAAACTCTGTCCTTACTCACACTCAAACCATCCAAACTCTGTCCTTATACACACTCACACCATCAAAAACTCTGTCCTTACTCACACTCACATCATCCAAAACTCTGTCCTTACTCACACACACACAATCCAAACTCAGTCCTTACTCACACTCACAGCATCCAAACTCTGTCCTTAGGCGCACACACACCATGCAAATTCTATCCTTACTCACACCCACAACATCCAAAACAATGTCCTCACTCACACTCACACCACCTAAACACTGTCCTTGCTCACACTCACACCATCCAAACTCTGTCCTTACTCACACTCACACCATCCAAACTCTGTCCTAACTCACAATCACACCATCCAATCTCTGTCCTTACTCTTAATCAAACAAACCAAACTCTGTCCTTACTCACACTCACACCATCCAAACTCTGTCGTTATGTGCACACTCACCATCCAAACTCTGTCCTTACTCACACCCACACCATCCAAAACCCTGTCCTCACTCACACTCACACCATCAATACTGTGTCCTTACTCACACACACAACATCCAAACTCTGTCCTTTCTCACACTCACACCATCCAAACTCTGTCCTAACTCACAATCAAACCATCCAAACTCTGTCCTTACTCACACTCAAACAAACCAAACTCTGTCCTTACTCACAATCACACCATCAAAACCCTGTCCTTACTCACAGTCAACCTTCCAAACTCTGTCCTTACTCACACTCACACCATCCAAAACTCTGTCCTTACTCACATTCACACCATCCAAAACTCTGTCCTTACTCACATTCACACCATCCAAACTCTGTCCAACTCACACTCACATCATCTAAACCCTGTCCTTACTCACACTCACACAATTCAAACTCTGTCCTTACTCACACTCATACCATCCAAATTCTGTCCTAACTCACACTCACACCATCCAAAACTCTTTCCTTACTCACACTCACACCATCCAAACTCTGTCCTTACTCACACTCATACCATCCAATTCCCTGTCGTTACTCACACTCACACCATTCAAACTCTGTCCTTACTCACACTCACACCTTCCAAACTCTGTCCATACTCACACTCGCACCATCCAAACTCTGTCCTTACTCACACTCACACCATGCAAACTCTGTCCCTACTCACACTCACACCAGCCAAAACTCTTTCCTTACTCACACTCACACCAGCCAAAACTCTTTCCTTACTCACACTCACACCAGGCAAAACTCTGTCCTTACTCAAACTCAAATCATCCAAACTCTGTCCTTAATCACACTCACACCATCCACATTTCTGACTTTACTCACACTCAAACCATACAAACTCTCACCATATTCACACTCACACCATCTAATTCTGTCCCTACTCACACTTACACAATCCAAATTCTGTCCTTACTCACAGTGACACAATCCAAACTCTGTCCTTAATCACATACACACAATCCAAAGCCTCTCCTTACACTCACAACATCCAAAATCTTTCCCTACTCACACTCAGACTATCATAAACTCTGTCCTTACTCACTCTAACAATATTCAAAATCCGACCTTTGTCACACTCACACCATCAAAACTCTGTGCTTACTCATACTCAAACCGTCCAAACTCTGTCCTTACGCACAGTCACACCATTCAAACTCTGTCCTAACTCACACTCAAACCATCCAAACTCTGTCCTTACTCACACTCACACCATCCAAACTCTGTCCTTACTCACACTCAAACTATCCAAACTCTCTCCTTACTCACACTCACATCATCCAAAACTCTGTCCTTACTCACACTCACACCATCCGAAATCTGTCCTTACTCACACTCACACCAACGAAAATTCTGTCCTTACTCACACTCACATCATCCAAACTCTGTCCTTACTCACACTCACAACATCCAAACTCTGTCCTTACTCATACTCAAACAATCCAAACTCTGTCCTTACTCACACTCACACCATCCAATCTCTTCCTTACTCACACTCACACCATCCAAACTCTGTCCTTACTCACACTCACACCATCCAAACTCTGTCCTTACTCATACTCAAGCAATCCAAACTCTGTCCTTACTCACACTCACAGCATCCAATCTCTTCCTTACTCAAACTCACCCCATCCAAAACTCTGTCCTTACTCACACTCTCACCATCCAAAATCTGTGCTTACTCACACACACCGTCCAATGTCTGTCGTTACTCACAATCATACCATCCAAAACTCTGTCTTTACTCACACTAACACCATATAAGTACGGTCCATATTCACACTCACACCATCTAAGATCTGTCCTTACTCACACTCACACAATCCAAAGTCTGTCCGAACTCACACTCACACCAACGAAAATTCTGTCCTTACTCACACTCATACCATCCAAAACTCTGTCCTTACTCACACTCAAACCATCCAAACTCTGTCCTTATACACACTCACACCATCAAAAACTCTGTCCTTACTCACACTCACATCATCCAAAACTCTGTCCTTACTCACACACACACAATCCAAACTCAGTCCTTACTCACACTCACAGCATCCAAACTCTGTCCTTAGGCGCACACACACCATGCAAATTCTATCCTTACTCACACCCACAACATCCAAAACAATGTCCTCACTCACACTCACACCACCTAAACACTGTCCTTGCTCACACTCACACCATCCAAACTCTGTCCTTACTCACACTCACACCATCCAAACTCTGTCCTAACTCACAATCACACCATCCAATCTCTGTCCTTACTCTTAATCAAACAAACCAAACTCTGTCCTTACTCACACTCACACCATCCAAACTCTGTCGTTATGTGCACACTCACCATCCAAACTCTGTCCTTACTCACACCCACACCATCCAAAACCCTGTCCTCACTCACACTCACACCATCAATACTGTGTCCTTACTCACACACACAACATCCAAACTCTGTCCTTTCTCACACTCACACCATCCAAACTCTGTCCTAACTCACAATCAAACCATCCAAACTCTGTCCTTACTCACACTCAAACAAACCAAACTCTGTCCTTACTCACAATCACACCATCAAAACCCTGTCCTTACTCACAGTCAACCTTCCAAACTCTGTCCTTACTCACACTCACACCATCCAAAACTCTGTCCTTACTCACATTCACACCATCCAAAACTCTGTCCTTACTCACATTCACACCATCCAAACTCTGTCCAACTCACACTCACATCATCTAAACCCTGTCCTTACTCACACTCACACAATTCAAACTCTGTCCTTACTCACACTCATACCATCCAAATTCTGTCCTAACTCACACTCACACCATCCAAAACTCTTTCCTTACTCACACTCACACCATCCAAACTCTGTCCTTACTCACACTCATACCATCCAATTCCCTGTCGTTACTCACACTCACACCATTCAAACTCTGTCCTTACTCACACTCACACCTTCCAAACTCTGTCCATACTCACACTCGCACCATCCAAACTCTGTCCTTACTCACACTCACACCATGCAAACTCTGTCCCTACTCACACTCACACCAGCCAAAACTCTTTCCTTACTCACACTCACACCAGCCAAAACTCTTTCCTTACTCACACTCACACCAGGCAAAACTCTGTCCTTACTCAAACTCAAATCATCCAAACTCTGTCCTTAATCACACTCACACCATCCACATTTCTGACTTTACTCACACTCAAACCATACAAACTCTCACCATATTCACACTCACACCATCTAATTCTGTCCCTACTCACACTTACACAATCCAAATTCTGTCCTTACTCACAGTGACACAATCCAAACTCTGTCCTTAATCACATACACACAATCCAAAGCCTCTCCTTACACTCACAACATCCAAAATCTTTCCCTACTCACACTCAGACTATCATAAACTCTGTCCTTACTCACTCTAACAATATTCAAAATCCGACCTTTGTCACACTCACACCATCAAAACTCTGTGCTTACTCATACTCAAACCGTCCAAACTCTGTCCTTACGCACAGTCACACCATTCAAACTCTGTCCTAACTCACACTCAAACCATCCAAACTCTGTCCTTACTCACACTCACACCATCCAAACTCTGTCCTTACTCACACTCAAACTATCCAAACTCTCTCCTTACTCACACTCACATCATCCAAAACTCTGTCCTTACTCACACTCACACCATCCGAAATCTGTCCTTACTCACACTCACACCAACGAAAATTCTGTCCTTACTCACACTCACATCATCCAAACTCTGTCCTTACTCACACTCACAACATCCAAACTCTGTCCTTACTCATACTCAAACAATCCAAACTCTGTCCTTACTCACACTCACACCATCCAATCTCTTCCTTACTCACACTCACACCATCCAAACTCTGTCCTTACTCACACTCACACCATCCAAACTCTGTCCTTACTCATACTCAAGCAATCCAAACTCTGTCCTTACTCACACTCACAGCATCCAATCTCTTCCTTACTCAAACTCACCCCATCCAAAACTCTGTCCTTACTCACACTCTCACCATCCAAAATCTGTGCTTACTCACACACACCGTCCAATGTCTGTCGTTACTCACAATCATACCATCCAAAACTCTGTCTTTACTCACACTAACACCATATAAGTACTGTCCATATTCACACTCACACCATCCAAACTCTGTCGTTACGTGCACACTCACCATCCAAACTCTGTCCTTACTCACACCCACACCATCCAAAACCCTGTCCTTACTCACACTCACATCATCCAAAACTCTGTCCTTACTCACACTCAAACCATCCAAACTCTGTCCTTATACACACTCACACCATCAAAAACTCTGTCCTTACTCACACTCACATCATCCAAAACTCTGTCCTTACTCACACACACACAATCCAAACTCAGTCCTTACTCACACTCACAGCATCCAAACTCTGTCCTTAGGCGCACACACACCATGCAAACTCTATCCTTACTCACACCCACAACATCCAAAACCATGTCCTCACTCACACTCACACCACCTAAACACTGTCCTTGCTCACACTCACACCATCCAAACTCTGTCCTTACTCACACTCACACCATCCAAACTCTGTCCTAACTCACAATCACACCATCCAAACTCTGTCCTTACTCATACTCAAACAAACCAAACTCTGTCCTTACTCACACTCACAGCATCCAAACTCTGTCGTTACGTGCACACACACCATCCAAACTCTGTCCTTACTCACACCCACACCATCCAAAACCCTGTCCTCACTCACACTCGCACCATCAATACTGTATCCTTACTCAGACACACAACATCCAAACTCTGTCCTTTCTCACACTCACACCATCCAAACTCTGTCCTAACTCACAATCAAACCATCCAAACTCTGTCCTTACTCACACTCAAACAAACCAAACTCTGTCCTTACTCACAATCACACCATCAAAACCCTGTCCTTAATCACACTCAACTTTCCAAACTCTGTCCTTAATCACACTCACACCATCCAAAACTCTGTCCTTACTCATACTCACACCATCCAAAACTCTGTCCTGACTCACATTCACACCATCCAAACTCTGTCCAACTCACACTAACATCATCTAAACCCTGTCCTTACTAACACTCACACAATTCAAACTCTGTCCTTACTCACACCCACACCATCCAAACTCTGTCCTTACTCACACTCACACCATCCAAACTCTGGGCTTACTCACACTCACAACATCCAAACTCTGTCCTTACTCACACTCACACCATCCAAAAACCTGTCGTTATTCACACTCACACCATCCAAACTCTGTCCTTACTCACACTCACACCTTCCAAACTCTGTCCTTACTCACACTCACACCATCCAAACTCTCTCCTTACTCACACTGACAGCATCCAAACTATCTCCTTACACACACTCACACCATCCAAATTTCTGTCCTTACTCACACTCACACCATCCAAACTCTGTCCTTACTCAAACTCACACCATCAAAAACTCTTTCCTTACTCATACTCACATCATCCAAACTCTGTCCTTACTCACACTCACACCATCCAAACTCTGTCCTTACTCACATTCACAACATCCAAACTCTGTCCTTACTCACACTCACACCATCCAAAACCCTGTCGTTACTCACACTCACTCCATCCAAACTCTGTCCTTACTCACACTCACACCTTCCAAACTCTGTCCTTACTCACACTCACACCATCCAAACTCTGTCCTTACTCACACTCACACCTTCCAAACTCTGTCCTTACTCACACTCACTACATCCAAACTCTGTCCTTACTCACACTCACACCAACAAAAACTCTGTCCTTACTCACACTCAGACCATCCAAACTCTGTCCTTACTCACATTCACAACATCCAAACTCTCTCCTTAGTCACACTCACACCATCCAAACTCTGTCCTTACTCACACTCATACCATCCAATTCCCTGTCGTTACTCACACTCACACCATTCAAACTCTGTCCTTACTCACACTCACACCTTCCAAACTCTGTCCATAATCACACTCGCACCATCCAAACTCTGTCCTTAATCACACTCATACCATGCAAACTCTGTCCCTACTCACACTCACACCAGCCAAAACTCTTTCCTTACTCACACTCACACCAGCCAAATCTCTTTCCTTACTCACACTCACACCAGGCAAAACTCTTTCCTTATTCAAACTCAAATCATCCAAACTCTGTCCTTAATCACACTCACACCATCCACATTTCTGACTTTACTCACACTAAAACCATACAAACTCTCACCATATTCACACTCACACCATCTAATTCTGTCCTTACTCACACTCACACCTTCCAAACTCTGTCCTTACTCACACTCACACCATCCAAACTCTGTCCTTACTCACACTCACACCTTCCAAACTCTGTCCTTACTCACACTCACAACATCCAAACTCTGTCCTTACTCACACTCACACCAACAAAAACTCTGTCCTTACTCACACTGAGACCATCCAAACTCTGTCCTTACTCACATTCACAACATCCAAACACTCTCCTTAGTCACACTCACACCATCCAAACTCTGTCCTTACTCATACTCATACCATCCAATTCCCTGTCGTTACTCACACTCACACCATTCAAACTCTGTCCTTACTCACACTCACACCATTCAAACTCTGTCCTTACTCACACTCACACCATCCAAACTCTGTCCTTACTCACACTCACACCATCCAAACTCTCTCCTTACTCACACTCATACCATCCAATTCCCTGTCGTTACTCACAATCACACCATCCAAACTCTGTCCTTACTCACACTCACACCATGCAAACTCTGTCCCTACTCACACTCACACCAGCCAAAACTCTTTCCTTACTCACACTCACACCAGCCAAAACTCTTTCCTTACTCACACTCACACCAGCCAAAACTCTGTCCTTACTCAAACTCAAATCATCCAAACTCTGTCCTTAATCACACTCACACCATCCACATTTCTGACTTTACTCACACTCAAACCATACAAACTCTCACCATATTCACACTCACACCATCTAATTCTGTCCTTTCTCACACTTACACAATCCAAACTCTGTCCTTACTCACAGTGACAGAATCCAAACTCTGTCCTTAGTCACATACACACAATCCAAAGTCTCTCCTTACACTCACAACATCCAAACTCATTCCTTACTCACACTCACACTATCATAAACTCTGTCCTTACTCACTCTAACAATATCCAAAATCCGACCTTTGTCACACTCACACCATCAAAACTCTGTGCTTACTCATACTCAAACCATCCAAACTCTGTCCTTACTCACACTCACACCATCCAAACTCTCTCCTTACTCACACTCATACCATCCAATTCCCTGTCGTTACTCACACTCACACCATCCAAACTCTGTCCTTACTCACACTCACACCATGCAAACTCTGTCCCTACTCACACTCACACCAGCCAAAACTCTTTCCTTACTCACACTCACACCAGCCAAAACTCTTTCCTTACTCACACTCACACCAGCCAAAACTCTGTCCTTACTCAAACTCAAATCATCCAAACTCTGTCCTTAATCACACTCACACCATCCACATTTCTGACTTTACTCACACTCAAACCATACAAACTCTCACCATATTCACACTCACACCATCTAATTCTGTCCTTTCTCACACTTACACAATCCAAACTCTGTCCTTACTCACAGTGACAGAATCCAAACTCTGTCCTTAGTCACATACACACAATCCAAAGTCTCTCCTTACACTCACAACATCCAAACTCATTCCTTACTCACACTCACACTATCATAAACTCTGTCCTTACTCACTCTAACAATATCCAAAATCCGACCTTTGTCACACTCACACCATCAAAACTCTGTGCTTACTCATACTCAAACCGTCCAAACTCTGTCCTTACTCACACTCGAACTATCCAAACTCTCTCCTAACTCACACTCACAGCATCCAAAACTCTGTCCTTACTCACACTCACACCATCCAAAATCTGTCGTTACTCACACTCACACCAATGAAAATTCTGTCCTTACTCACACTTATATCATCCAAAACTCTGTCCTTACTCACACTCACACCATCCAATCTCTTCCTTACTCACACTAACACCATCCAAACTCTGTCCTTACACTCACACCATCCAAACTCTGTCCTTACTCATACTCAAGCAATCCAAACTCTGTCCTTACTCACACTCACACCATCCAATCTCTTCCTTACTAACACTCACCCCATCCAAAACTCTGTCCTTACTCACACTCTCACCATCCAAAATCTGTGCTTACTCACACACACCGTCCAATGTCTGTCGTTACTCACAATCACACCATCCAAAACTCTGTCTTTACTCACACTAACACCGTATAAGTACTGTCCATATTCACACTCACACCATCTAAGGTATGTCCTTACTCAAACTCACAATATCCAAAGTCTGTCCGAACTCACAATCACACCAACGAAAATTCTATCCTTACTCACAATCACACCATCCAAAACTCTGTCCTTACTCACACTCAAACCATCCATACTCTGTCCTTATTCACACTCACATCATCAAAAACTGTGACCTTACTCACACACACACACCATCCAAACTCAGTCCTTACTCACACTCACAGCATCGAAACTCTGTCCTTAGGCGCACACACACCATCCAAAATCTGTCCTTACTCACACCCACACCATCCAAAACCATGTCCTCACTCACACTCACACCATCTAAGCACTGTCCTTGCTCACACTCACACCATCCAAACTCTGTCCTTACTCACACTCACACCTTCCAAACTCTGTCCTTACTCACACACTAGCCATCCAAACTCTGTCCTAACTCACAATCACACCATCCAAACTCTGTCCTTACTCATACTCACACTATCCAAACCCTGTCCTTACTCACACTCACACCATCCATAATCTGTCCTTACTCACACTCACACCATCCAAACTCTGTCCTAACTCACAATCACACCATCCAAACTCTGTCCTTACTCACACTCACACCATCCAAACCATGTCCTTACTCACACTCACACCATCCATAATCTGTCCTTGCTCACACTCACATAATCCAAAATTCTGTCCTTACTCACACACAAACACCATCCAATCTCAGTCCTTACTCACACTCACAGCATCCAAACTCTCTCCTTACTCACACCCACACCATCCAAAACCATGTCTTCACTCTCACTCACACCATCTAAACACTGTCCTTGCTCACACTCACACCATCCAAACTCTGTCCTTACTCACATTCACACCATCCAAACTCTGTCCTTAAACATACTCAAACAAACCAAATTCTGTCCTTACTCACACACACACCATCCAAACTCTGTGCTTACTCGCACCCACACCATCCAAAACCCTGTCCTCACTCATACTCACACCATCTAAACACTGTCCTTGCTCACACTCACACCATCAATACAGTGTCCTTACTCACACACCCAACATCCCAACTCTGTCCTTTCTCACACTCACACCATCCAAACTCTGTCCTTACTCACACACACACCATCCAAATTCTGTCCTAACTCACAATTAAACCATCCAAACTCTGTCCTTACTCACACTCAACCTTCCAAACTCTGTCCTTACTCAGACTCACACCATTCAAAACTCTGTCCTTACTCACATTCACACCATCCAAACTCAGTCCAACTCACACTCACATCATCTAAACCCTGTCCTTACTCTCACTCACACCATCCAAACTCTGTCCTAACTCACACTCACACCATCCAAACTCTGTGCTTACTCACACTCACAACATCCAAACTTTGTCCTTACTCACACTCACACCATCCAAAAACCTGTTGTTACTCACACTCACACCATCCAAACTCTGTCCTTACTCACACTCACACCTTCCAAACTCTGTCCTTACTCACACTCACACCATCCAAACTCTGTCCTTACTCACACTCACAGCATCCAAACTCTCTCCTTAAACACACTCACACCATCCAAATCTCTGTTCTTACTCACACTCACACCATCCAAACTCTGTCCTTACTCACACTCACAACAACCAATCTGTCCTTACTCAAACTCACACCATCCAAAACTCTTTCCTTACTCACACCCACACCATCCAAACTCTGTCCTTACTCACACTCACACCATCCAAACTCTGTCCTTACTCACACTCACAGCATCCAAACTCTCTCCTTACACACACTCACACCATCCAAATCTCTGTTCTTACTCACAAACAAATCATCCAAACTCTGTCCTTACTCACACTCAAACAAAACAAACTCTGTCCTTACTCACAATCACACCATCAAAACACTGTCCTTACTCACACTCAACCTTCCAAACTCTGTCCTTACTCACACTCAAACCATCCAAACTCTGTCCCTACTCACACTCACACCTTCCAAACTCTGTCCTTACTCACACTCACAACATCCAAACTCTGCCCTTCCTCACACTCACACCAACGCAAATTCTGTCCTTACTCACACTCACATCATCGAAACTCTGTCCTTACTCACACTCACAACATCCAAACTCTGTCCTTACTCATACTCAAACAATCCAAACTCTGTCCTTACTCACACTCACACCATCCAATCTCTTCCTTACTCACACTCACACCATCCAAACTCTGTCCTTACTCATACACAAGCAATCCAAACTCTGTCCTTACTCACACTCACACCATCCAATCTCTTCCTTACTCAAACTCACCCCATCCAAAACTCTGTCCTTACTCACACTCTCACCATCCAAAATCTGTGCTTACTCACACACACCGTCCAATATCTGTCGTTACTCACAATCATACCATCCAAAACTGTGTCTTTACTCACACTAACACCATATAAGTACGGTCCATATTCACACTCACACCATCTAAGATCTGTCCTTACTCACACTCACACAATCCAAAGTCTGTCTGAACTCACACTCACACCAACGAAAATTCTGTCCTTACTCACACTCATACCATCCAAAACTCTGTCCTTACTCACACTCAAACCATCCAAACTCTGTCCTTATACACACTCACACCATCAAAAACTCTGTCCTTACTCACACTCACATCATCCAAAACTCTGTCCTTACTCACACACACACAATCCAAACTCAGTCCTTACTCACACTCACAGCATCCAAACTCTGTCCTTAGGCGCACACACACCATGCAAACTCTATCCTTACTCACACCCACAACATCCAAAACCATGTCCTCACTTACACTCACACCACCTAAACACTGTCCTTGCTCACACTCACACCATCCAAACTCTGTCCTTACTCACACTCACACCATTCAAACTCTGTCCTAACTCACAATCACACCATCCAAACTCTGTCCTTACTCTTACTCAAACAAAACAAACTCTGTCCTTACTCACACTCACAGCATCCAAACTCTGTCATTACGTGCACACTCACCATCCAAACTCTGTCCTTACTCACACCCACAACATCCCAACCCTGTCCTCACTCACACTCACACCATCAATACTGTGTCCTTACTCACACACACAACATCCAAACTCTGTCCTTTCTCACACTCACACCATCCAAACTCTGTCCTAACTCACAATCAAACCATCCAAACTCTGTCCTTACTCACACTCAAACAAACCAAACTCTGTCCTTACTCACAATCACACCATCAAAACCCTGTCCTTACTCACAGTCAACCTTCCAAACTCTGTCCTTACTCACACTCACACCATCCAAAACTCTGTCCTTACTCACATTCACACCATCCATAACTCTGTCCTTACTCACATTCACACCATCCAAACTCTGTCCAACTCACACTCACATCATCTAAACCCTGTCCTTACTCACACTCACACAATTCAAACTCTGCCCTTACTCACACTCATACCATCCAAATTCTGTCCTAACTCACACTCACAACATCCAAAACTCTGTCCTTACTCACACTCATACCATCCAATTCCCTGTCGTTACTCACACTCACACCATTCAAACTCTGTCCTTACTCACACTCACACCTTCCAAACTCTGTCCATACTCACACTCGCACCATCCAAACTCTGTCCTTACTCACACTCACACCATGCAAACTCTGTCCCTACTCACACTCACACCAGCCAAAACTCTTTCCTTACTCACACTCACACCAGCCAAAACTCTTTCCTTACTCACACTCACACCAGCCAAAACTCTGTCCTTACTCAAACTCAAATCATCCAAACTCTGTCCTTAATCACACTCACACCATCCACATTTCTGACTTTACTCACACTCAAACCATACAAACTCTCACCATATTCACACTGACACCATCTAATTCTGTCCCTACTCACACTTACACAATCCAAATTCTGTCCTTCCTCACAGTGACACAATCCAAACTCTGTCCTTACTCACATACACACAATCCAAAGCCTCTCCTTACACTCACAACATCCAAAATCTTTCCTTACTCACACTCAGACTATCATAAACTCTGTCCTTACTCACTCTAACAATATTCAAAATCCGACCTTTGTCACACTCACACCATCAAAACTCTGTGCTTACTCATACTCAAACCGTCCAAACTCTGTCCTTACGCACAGTCACACCATTCAAACTCTGTCCTAACTCACACTCAAACCATCCAAACTCTGTCCTTACTCACACTCACACCATCCAAACTCTGTCCTTACTCACACTCAAACTATCCAAACTCTGTCCTTACTCACACTCACACCATCCAAAACTCTGTCCTTACTCACACTCACAGCATCCAAAATCTGTCCTTACTCACACTCACAGCAACGAAAATTCTGTCCTTACTCACACTCACATCATCCAAACTCTGTCCTTACTCACACTCACAACATCCAAACTCTGTCCTTACTCATACTCAAACAATCCAAACTCTGTCCTTACTCACACTCACACCATGCAATCTCTTCCTTACTCACACACACACCATCCAAACACTGTCCTTATTCACACTCACACCATCCAAACTCTGTCCTTACTCATACTCAAGCAATCCAAACTCTGTCCTTACTCACACTCACACCATCCAATCTCTTCCTTACTCACACTCACCGCATCCAAATCTCTGTCCTTACTCACACTCTCACCATCCAAAATCTGTGCTTCCTCACACACACCGTCCAATGTCTGTCGTTACTCACAATCACACCATCCAAAACTCTGTCTTTCCTCACACTAACTCCATATAAGTATTGTCCATATTCACACTCACACCATCTAAGATCTGTCCTTACTCACACTCACACAATCCAAAGTCTGTCCGAACTCATACTCACACCAACGAAAATTCTGTCCTTACTCACACTCACACCATCAAAAACTCTGTCCTTATACACACTCACATCATCCAAAACTCTGTCCTTACTCACACACACACAATCAAAACTCAGTCCTTACTCACACTCACAGCATCCAAACTCTGTCCTTAGGCGCACACACACCATGCAAATTCTATCCTTACTCACACCCACAACATCCAAAACCATGTCCTCACTCACACTCACACCACCTAAACACAGTCCTTGCTCACACTCACACCATCCAAACTCTGTCCTTACTCACACTCACACCTTCCAAACTCTGTCCTAACTCACAATCACACCATTCAAACTCTGTCCTAACTCACAATCACACCATCCAAACTCTGTTCTTACTCATACTCAGACCATCCAAACCCTGTCCTTACTCACAATCACACCATCCATAATCTGTCCTTACTCACACTCACACCATCCAAACTCTGTCCTAACTCACAATCACACCATCCAAACTCTGTCCTTACTCATACTCACACCATCCAAACCATGTCCTTACTCACACTCACACCATCCATAATCTGTCCTTGCTCACACTCACATCATCCAAAACTCTGTCCTTACTCACACACACACACCATCCAATCTCAGTCCTTACTCACACCCACACCATCCAAAACCATGTCTTCACTCTCACTCACACCATCTAAACACTGTCCTTGCTCACACTCACACCATCCAAACTCTGTCCTTACTCACATTCACACCATCCAAACACTGTCCTTAAACATACTCAAACAAACCAAACTCTGTCCTTACTCACACACACACCATCCAAACTCTGTGCTTACTCGCACCCACACCATCCAAAACCCTGTCCTCACTCATACTCACACCATCTAAACACTGTCCTTACTCACACTCACACCATCCAAACTCTGTCCTTACACACACTCACACCATCCAAACTCTGTCCTTACTCACACTCACACCATCCAGTCTCTTCCTGACTCACACTCACCCCATCCAAAACTCTGTCCTTACTCACACTCTCACCATCCAAAATCTGTGCTTACTCACACACACCATCCAATGTCTGTCGTTACTCACAATCACACCAGCCGAAAGTCTGTCTTTACTCACACTAACACCATATAAGTACTGTCCATATTCACAATCACACCATCCAAACTCTGTCCTTACTCATACTCAAACAAACCAAACTCTGTCCTTACTCACACTCACAGCATCCAAACTCTGTCGTTACGTGCACACACACCATCCAAACTCTGTCCTTACTCACACCCACACCATCCAAAACCCTGTCCTCACTCACACTCACACCATCAATACTGTGTCCTTACTCACACACACAACATCCAAACTCTGTCCTTTCTCACACTCACACCATCCAAACTCTGTCCTAACTCACAATCAAACCATCCAAACTCTGTCCTTACTCACACTCAAACAAACCAAACTCTGTCCTTACTCACAATCACACCATCAAAACCCTGTCCTTACTCACACTCAACCTTCCAAACTCTGTCCTTACTCACACTCACACCATCCAAAACTCTGTCCTTACTCACACTCACACCATCCAAAACTCTGTCCTTACTCACATTCACACCATCCAAACTCTATCCAACTCAGACTCACATCATCTAAACCCTGTCCTTACTCACACTCACACAATTCAAACTCTGTCCTTACTCACACTCATACCATCCAAATTCTGTCCTAACTCACACTCACACCATCCAAAACTCTTCCCTTACTCACACTCACACCATCCAAACTCTGTCCTTACTCACACTCACACCATCAAAACTCTGGGCTTACTCACACTCACAACATCCAAACTCTGTCCTTACTCACACTCACACTATCCAAAAACCTGTCGTTATTCACACTCACACCATCCAAACTCTGTCCCTACTCACACTCACACCTTCCAAACTCTGTCCTTACTCACACTCACAACATCCAAACTCTGCCCTTCCTCACACTCACACCAACGCAAATTCTGTCCTTACTCACACTCACATCATCCAAACTCTGTCCTTACTCACACTCACAACATCCAAACTCTGTCCTTACTCATACTCAAACAATCCAAACTCTGTCCTTACTCACACTCACACCATCCAATCTCTTCCTTACTCACACTCACACCATCCAAACTCTGTCCTTACTCATACACAAGCAATCCAAACTCTGTCCTTACTCACACTCACACCATCCAATCTCATCCTTACTCAAACTCACCCCATCCAAAACTCTGTCCTTACTCACACTCTCACCATCCAAAATCTGTGCTTACTCACACACACCGTCCAATATCTGTCGTTACTCACAATCATACCATCCAAAACTGTGTCTTTACTCACACTAACACCATATAAGTACGGTCCATATTCACACTCACACCATCTAAGATCTGTCCTTACTCACACTCACACAATCCAAAGTCTGTCTGAACTCACACTCACACCAACGAAAATTCTGTCCTTACTCACACTCATACCATCCAAAACTCTGTCCTTACTCACACTCAAACCATCCAAACTCTGTCCTTATACACACTCACACCATCAAAAACTCTGTCCTTACTCACACTCACATCATCCAAAACTCTGTCCTTACTCACACACACACAATCCAAACTCAGTCCTTACTCACACTCACAGCATCCAAACTCTGTCCTTAGGCGCACACACACCATGCAAACTCTATCCTTACTCACACCCACAACATCCAAAACCATGTCCTCACTTACACTCACACCACCTAAACACTGTCCTTGCTCACACTCACACCATCCAAACTCTGTCCTTACTCACACTCACACCATTCAAACTCTGTCCTAACTCACAATCACACCATCCAAACTCTGTCCTTACTCTTACTCAAACAAAACAAACTCTGTCCTTACTCACACTCACAGCATCCAAACTCTGTCATTACGTGCACACTCACCATCCAAACTCTGTCCTTACTCACACCCACAACATCCCAACCCTGTCCTCACTCAGACTCACACCATCAATACTGTGTCCTTACTCACACACACAACATCCAAACTCTGTCCTTTCTCACACTCACACCATCCAAACTCTGTCCTAACTCACAATCAAACCATCCAAACTCTGTCCTTACTCACACTCGAACAAAACAAACTCTGTCCTTACTCACAATCACACCATCAAAACCCTGTCCTTACTCACACTCAACCTTCCAAACTCTGTCCTTACTCACACTCACACCATCCAAAACTCTGTCCTTACTCACATTCACACCATCCATAACTCTGTCCTTACTCACATTCACACCATCCAAACTCTGTCCAACTCACACTCACATCATCTAAACCCTGTCCTTACTCACACTCACACAATTCAAACTCTGCCCTTACTCACACTCATACCATCCAAATTCTGTCCTAACTCACACTCACACCATCCAAAACTCTGTCCTTACTCACACTCATACCATCCAATTCCCTGTCGTTACTCACACTCACACCATTCAAACTCTGTCCTTACTCACACTCACACCTTCCAAACTCTGTCCATACTCACACTCGCACCATCCAAACTCTGTCCTTACTCACACTCACACCATGCAAACTCTGTCCCTACTCACACTCACACCAGCCAAAACTCTTTCCTTACTCACACTCACACCAGCCAAAACTCTTTCCTTACTCACACTCACACCAGGCAAAACTCTGTCCTTACTCAAACTCAAATCATCCAAACTCTGTCCTTAATCACACTCACACCATCCACATTTCTGACTTTACTCACACTCAAACCATACAAACTCTCACCATATTCACACTCACACCATCTAATTCTGTCCCTACTCACACTTACAAAATCCAAACTCTGTCCTTACTCACAGTGACACAATCCAAACTCTGTCCTTAATCACATACACACAATCCAAAGCCTCTCCTTACACTCACAACATCCAAACTCTTTCCTTACTCACACTCAGACTATCATAAACTCTGTCCTTACTCACTCTAACAATATTCAAAATCTGACCATTGTCAGACTCTAACCATCAAAACTCTGTGCTTACTCATACTCAAACCGTCCGAACTCTGTCCTTACGCACAGTCACACCATTCAAACTCTGTCCTAACTCACACTCAAACCATCCAAACTCTGTCCTTACTCACACTCACACCATCCAAACTCTGTCCTTACTCACACTCAAACTATCCAAACTCTCTCCTTACTCACACTCACACCATCCAAAACTCTGTCCTTACTCACACTCACACCATCCAAAATCTGTCCTTACTCACACTCACACCAACCAAAATTCTGTCCTTACTCACACTCACATCATCCAAACTCTGTCCTTACTCACACTCACACCATCCAAACTCTGTCCTTACTCATACTCAAACAATCCAAACTCTGTCCTTACTCACACTCACACCATCCAATTTCTTCCTTACTCACACTCACATCATCCAAACTCTGTCCTTACTCATACTCACACCATCCAAACTCTGTCCTTACTCATACTCAAGCAATCCAAACTCTGTCCTTACTCACACTCACACCATCCAATCTCTTCCTTACTCACACTCACCGCATCCAAATCTCTGTCCTTACTCACACTCTCACCATCCAAAATCTGTGCTTCCTCACACACACCGTCCAATGTCTGTCGTTACTCACAATCACACCATCCAAAACTCTGTCTTTCCTCACACTAACTCCATATAAGTATTGTCCATATTCACACTCACACCATCTAAGATCTGTCCTTACTCACACTCACACAATCCAAAGTCTGTCCGAACTCATACTCACACCAACGAAAATTCTGTCCTTACTCACACTCACACCATCAAAAACTCTGTCCTTATACACACTCACATCATCCAAAACTCTGTCCTTACTCACACACACACAATCAAAACTCAGTCCTTACTCACACTCACAGCATCCAAACTCTGTCCTTAGGCGCACACACACCATGCAAATTCTATCCTTACTCACACCCACATCATCCAAAACCATGTCCTCACTCACACTCACACCACCTAAACACAGTCCTTGCTCACACTCACACCATCCAAACTCTGTCCTTACTCACACTCACACCTTCCAAACTCTGTCCTAACTCACAATCACACCATTCAAACTCTGTCCTAACTCACAATCACACCATCCAAACTCTGTTCTTACTCATACTCAGACCATCCAAACCCTGTCCTTACTCACAATCACACCATCCAAACTCTGTCCTAACTCACAATCACACCATCCAAACTCTGTTCTTACTCATACTCAGACCATCCAAACCCTGTCCTTACTCACACTCACACCATCCAAACTCTGTCCTAACTCACAATCACACCATCCAAACTCTGTCCTTACTCATACTCACACCATCCAAACCATGTCCTTACTCACACTCACACCATCCATAATCTGTCCTTGCTCACACTCACATCATCCAAAACTCTGTCCTTACTCACACACACACACCATCCAATCTCAGTCCTTACTCACACCCACACCATCCAAAACCATGTCTTCACTCTCACTCACACCATCTAAACACTGTCCTTGCTCACACTCACACCATCCAAACTCTGTCCTTACTCACATTCACACCATCCAAACACTGTCCTTAAACATACTCAAACAAACCAAACTCTGTCCTTACTCACACACACACCATCCAAACTCTGTGCTTACTCGCACCCACACCATCCAAAACCCTGTCCTCACTCATACTCACACCATCTAAACACTGTCCTTACTCACACTCACACCATCCAAACTCTGTCCTTACACACACTCACACCATCCAAACTCTGTCCTTACTCACACTCACACCATCCAGTCTCTTCCTGACTCACACTCACCCCATCCAAAACTCTGTCCTTACTCACACTCTCACCATCCAAAATCTGTGCTTACTCACACACACCATCCAATGTCTGTCGTTACTCACAATCACACCAGCCGAAAGTCTGTCTTTACTCACACTAACACCATATAAGTACTGTCCATATTCACAATCACACCATCCAAACTCTGTCCTTACTCATACTCAAACAAACCAAACTCTGTCCTTACTCACACTCACAGCATCCAAACTCTGTCGTTACGTGCACACACACCATCCAAACTCTGTCCTTACTCACACCCACACCATCCAAAACCCTGTCCTCACTCACACTCACACCATCAATACTGTGTCCTTACTCACACACACAACATCCAAACTCTGTCCTTTCTCACACTCACACCATCCAAACTCTGTCCTAACTCACAATCAAACCATCCAAACTCTGTCCTTACTCACACTCAAACAAACCAAACTCTGTCCTTACTCACAATCACACCATCAAAACCCTGTCCTTACTCACACTCAACCTTCCAAACTCTGTCCTTACTCACACTCACACCATCCAAAACTCTGTCCTTACTCACACTCACACCATCCAAAACTCTGTCCTTACTCACATTCACACCATCCAAACTCTATCCAACTCACACTCACATCATCTAAACCCTGTCCTTACTCACACTCACACAATTCAAACTCTGTCCTTACTCACACTCATACCATCCAAATTCTGTCCTAACTCACACTCACACCATCCAAAACTCTTCCCTTACTCACACTCACACCATCCAAACTCTGTCCTTACTCACACTCACACCATCAAAACTCTGGGCTTACTCACACTCACAACATCCAAACTCTGTCCTTACTCACACTCACACCATCCAAAAACCTGTCGTTATTCACACTCACACCATCCAAACTCTGTCCTTACTCACACTCACACCTTCCAAACTCTGTCCTTACTCACACTCACACCATCCAAACTCTGTCCTTACTCACACTCACGGCATCCAAACTCTCTCCTTACACACACTAACACCGTCCAAATTTCTGTCCTTATTCACACTCACACCATCCAAACTCTGTCCTTACTCACACTCACAACAACCAAACTCTGTTCTTACTCAAACTCACACCATCAAAAACTTTTCCTTACTCATACTCACACCATCCAAACTCTGTCCTTGCTCACACTCACACCATCCAAACTCTGTCCTTACTCACACTCACACCTTCCAAACTCTGTCCTAACTCACAATCACACCATTCAAACTCTGTCCTAACTCACAATCACACCATCCAAACTCTGTTCTTACTCATACTCAGACCATCCAAACCCTGTCCTTACTCACAATCACACCATCCATAATCTGTCCTTACTCACACTCACACCATCCAAACTCTGTCCTAACTCACAATCACACCATCCAAACTCTGTCCTTACTCATACTCACACCATCCAAACCATGTCCTTACTCACACTCACACCATCCATAATCTGTCCTTGCTCACACTCACATCATCCAAAACTCTGTCCTTACTCACACACACACACCATCCAATCTCAGTCCTTACTCACACCCACACCATCCAAAACCATGTCTTCACTCTCACTCACACCATCTAAACACTGTCCTTGCTCACACTCACACCATCCAAACTCTGTCCTTACTCACATTCACACCATCCAAACACTGTCCTTAAACATACTCAAACAAACCAAACTCTGTCCTTACTCACACACACACCATCCAAACTCTGTGCTTACTCGCACCCACACCATCCAAAACCCTGTCCTCACTCATACTCACACCATCTAAACACTGTCCTTACTCACACTCACACCATCCAAACTCTGTCCTTACACACACTCACACCATCCAAACTCTGTCCTTACTCACACTCACACCATCCAGTCTCTTCCTGACTCACACTCACCCCATCCAAAACTCTGTCCTTACTCACACTCTCACCATCCAAAATCTGTGCTTACTCACACACACCATCCAATGTCTGTCGTTACTCACAATCACACCAGCCGAAAGTCTGTCTTTACTCACACTAACACCATATAAGTACTGTCCATATTCACAATCACACCATCCAAACTCTGTCCTTACTCATACTCAAACAAACCAAACTCTGTCCTTACTCACACTCACAGCATCCAAACTCTGTCGTTACGTGCACACACACCATCCAAACTCTGTCCTTACTCACACCCACACCATCCAAAACCCTGTCCTCACTCACACTCACACCATCAATACTGTGTCCTTACTCACACACACAACATCCAAACTCTGTCCTTTCTCACACTCACACCATCCAAACTCTGTCCTAACTCACAATCAAACCATCCAAACTCTGTCCTTACTCACACTCAAACAAACCAAACTCTGTCCTTACTCACAATCACACCATCAAAACCCTGTCCTTACTCACACTCAACCTTCCAAACTCTGTCCTTACTCACACTCACACCATCCAAAACTCTGTCCTTACTCACACTCACACCATCCAAAACTCTGTCCTTACTCACATTCACACCATCCAAACTCTATCCAACTCACACTCACATCATCTAAACCCTGTCCTTACTCACACTCACACAATTCAAACTCTGTCCTTACTCACACTCATACCATCCAAATTCTGTCCTAACTCACACTCACACCATCCAAAACTCTTCCCTTACTCACACTCACACCATCCAAACTCTGTCCTTACTCACACTCACACCATCAAAACTCTGGGCTTACTCACACTCACAACATCCAAACTCTGTCCTTACTCACACTCACACCATCCAAAAACCTGTCGTTATTCACACTCACACCATCCAAACTCTGTCCTTACTCACACTCACACCTTCCAAACTCTGTCCTTACTCACACTCACACCATCCAAACTCTGTCCTTACTCACACTCACGGCATCCAAACTCTCTCCTTACACACACTAACACCGTCCAAATTTCTGTCCTTATTCACACTCACACCATCCAAACTCTGTCCTTACTCACACTCACAACAACCAAACTCTGTTCTTACTCAAACTCACACCATCAAAAACTTTTCCTTACTCATACTCACACCATCCAAACTCTGTCCTTACTCACACTCACACCATCCAAACTCTGTCCTTACTCACACTCACAACATCCAAACTCTGTCCTTACTCACACTCACACCATCCAAAACCCTGTCGTTACTCACACTCACACCATCCAAACTCTGTCCTTACTCACACTCACACCTTCCAAACTCTGTCCTTACTCACACTCACACCATCCAAACTCTGTCCTTACTCACACTCACACCTTCCAAACTCTGTCCTTACTCACACTCACAACATCCAAACTCTGTCCTTACTCACACTCACACCAACAAAAACTCTGTCCTTACTCACACTCAGACCATCCAAACTCTGTCCTTACTCACATTCAATACATCCAAACTCTGTCCTTACTCACACTCACACCATCCAAACTCTGTCCTTACTCACACTCATATCATCCAATTCCCTGTCGTTACTCACACTCACACCATCCAAACTCTGTCCTTACTCACACTCACACCTTCCAAACTCTGTCCTTACTCACACTCACACTATCCAAACTCTGTCCTTACTCACACTCACAGCATCCAAACTCTCTCCTTAAACACACTCACACCATCCAAACTCTGTCCTTACTCACACTCACAACATCCAAACTCTGCCCTTCCTCACACTCACACCAACGCAAATTCTGTCCTTACTCACACTCACATCATCCAAACTCTGTTTTTACTCACACTCACAACATCCAAACTCTGACCTTACTCGTACTCAAACAATCCAAACTCTGTCCTTACTCACACTCACACCATCCAATCTCTTCCTTACTCACACTCACACCATCCAAACTCTGGCCTTACTCACACTCACACCATCCAAACTCTGTCCTTACTCATACACAAGCAAACCAAACTCTGTCCTTACTCACACTCACACCATCCAATCTTTCCTTACTCAAACTCACCCCATCCAAAACTATGTCCTTACTCACACTCTCACCATCCAAAATCTGTGCTTACTCACACACACCGTCCAATATCTGTCATTACTCACAATCACACCATCCAAAACTCTGTCTTTACTCACACTAACACCATATAAGTACGGTCCATATTCACACTCACACCATCTAAGATTTGTCCTTACTCACACTCACACAATCCAAAGTCTGTCCGAACTCACACTCACACCAACGAAAATTCTGTCCTTCCTCACACTCATACCATCCAAAACTCTGTCCTTACTCACACTCAAACCATCCAAACTCTGTCCTTATACACACTCACACCATCAAAAACTCTGTCCTTACTCACACTCACATCATCCAAAACTCTGTCCTTACTCACACACACACAATCCAAACTCAGTCCTTACTCACACTCACAGCATCCAAACTCTGTCCTTAGGCGCACACACACCATGCAAACTCTATCCTTACTCACACCCACAACATCCAAAACCATGTCCTCACTCACACTCACACCACCTAAACACTGTCCTTGCTCACACTCACACCATCCAAACTCTGTCCTTACTCACACTCACACCATCCAAACTCTGTCCTAACTCACAATCACACCATCCAAACTCTGTCCTTACTCTTACTCAAACAAACCAAACTCTGTCCTAACTCACACACACAGCATCCAAACTCTGTCGTTACGTGCACACTCACCATCCAAACTCTGTCCTTACTCACACCCACACCATCCAAAACCCTGTCCTCACTCACACTCACACCATCAATACTGTGTCCTTACTCACACACACAACATCCAAACTCTGTCCTTTCTCACACTCACACCATCCAAACTCTGTCCTAACTCACAATCAAACCATCCAAACTCTGTCCTTACTCACACTCAAACAAACCAAACTCTGTCCTTACTCACAATCACACCATCAAAACCCTGTCCTTACTCACACTCAACCTTCCAAACTCTGTCCTTACTCACACTCACATCATCCAAAACTCTGTCCTTACTCACATTCACACCATCCAAAACTCTGTCCTTACTCACATTCACACCATCCAAACTCTGTCCAACTCACACTCACATCATCTAAACCCTGTCCTTACTCACACTCACACAATTCAAACTCTGTCCTTAGTCACACTCGTACCATCCAAATTCTGTCCTAACTCACACTCACACCATCCAAAACTCTTTCCTTACTCACACTCACACCATCCAAACTCTGTCCTTACTCACACTCATACCATCCAATTCCCTGTCGTTACTCACACTCACACCATTCAAACTCTGTCCTTACTCACACTCACACCTTCCAAACTCTGTCCATACTCACACTCGCACCATCCAAACTCTGTCCTTACTCACACTCACACCATGCAAACTCTGTCCCTACTCACACTCACACCAGCCAAAACTCTTTCCTGACTCACACTCACACCAGCCAAAACTCTTTCCTTACTCACACTCACACCAGGCAAAACTCTGTCCTTACTCAAACTCAAATCATCCAAACTCTGTCCTTAATCACACTCACACCATCCACATTTCTGACTTTACTCACACTCAAACCATACAAACTCTCACCATATTCACACTCACACCATCTAATTCTGTCCCTACTCACACTTACACAATCCAAATTCTGTCCTTACTCACAGTGACACAATCCAAACTCTGTCCTTACTCACATACACACAATCCAAAGCCTCTCCTTACACACACAACATCCAAAATCTTTCCTTACTCACACTCAGACTATCATAAACTCTGTCCTTACTCACTCTAACAATATTCAAAATCCGACCTTTGTCACACTCACACCATCAAAACTCTGTGCTTACTCATACTCAAACCGTGCAAACGCTGTCCTTACGCACAGTCACACCTTCCAAACTCTGTCCTTACTCACACTCAAACCATCCAAACTCTGTCCTTACTCACACTCACACCATCCAAACTCTGTCCTTACTCACACTCAAACTATCCAAACTCTCTCCTTACTCACACTCACACCATCCAAAACTCTGTCCTTACTCACACTCACACCATCCAAAATCTGTCCTAACTCACACTCACACCAACGAAAATTATGTCCTTACTCACACTCACATCATCCAAACTCTGTCCTTACTCACACTCACAACATCCAAACTCTGTCCTTACTCATACTCAAACAATCCAAACTCTGTCCTTACTCACACTCACACCATCCAATCTCTTCCTTACTCACACTCACACCATCCAAACTCTGTCCTTACTCACACTCACACCATCCAAACTCTGTCCTTACTCATACTCAAGCAATCCAAACTCTGTCCTTACTCACACTCACACCATCCAGTCTCTTCCTTACTCACACTCACCCCATCCTAAACTCTGTCCTTACTCACACTCTCACCATCCAAAATCTGTGCTTACTCACACACACCGTCCAATGTCTGTCGTTACTCACAATCACACCATCCAAAACTCTGTCTTTACTCACACTAACACCATATAAGTATTGTCCATATTCACACTCACACCATCTAAGATCTGTCCTTACTCACTCTCACACAATCCAAAGTCTGTCCGAACTCATACTCACACCAACGAAAATTCTGTCCTTCCTCACACTCATACCATCCAAAACTCTGTCCTTACTCACACTCAAACCATCCAAACTCTGTCCTTATACACACTCACACCATCAAAATCTCTGTCCTTACTCACACTCACATCATCCAAAACTCTGTCCTTACTCACACACACACAATCAAAACTCAGTCCTTACTCACACTCACAGCATCCAAACTCTGTCCTTAGGCGCACACACACCATGCAAACTCTATCCTTACTCACACCCACAACGTCCAAAACCACGTCCTCACTCACACTCACACCACCGAAACACTGTCCTTGCTCACACTCACACCATCCAAACTCTGTCCTTACTCACACTCACACCATCCAAACTCTGTCCTTACTCACACTCACAGCATCCAAACTCTGTCGTTACGTGCACACACACCATCCAAACTCTGTCCTTACTCACACCCACACCATCCAAAACCCTGTCCTCACTCACACTCACACCATCAATACTGTGTCCTTACTCACACACACAACATCCAAACTCTGTCCTTTCTCACACTCACACCATCCAACCTCTGTCCTAACTCACAATCAAACCATCCAAACTCTGTCCTTACTCACAATCAAACAAACCAAACTCTGTCCTTACTCACAATCACACCATCAAAACCCTGTCCTTACTCACACTCAACCTTCCAAACTCTGTCCTTACTCACACTCACACCATCCAAAACTCTGTCCTTACTCACACTCACACCATCCAAAACTCTGTCCTTACTCACATTCACACCATCCAAACTCTATCCAACTCACACTCACATCATCTAAACCCTGTCCTTACTCACACTCACACAATTCAAACTCTGTCCTTACTCACACTCATACCATCCAAATTCTGTCCTAACTCACACTCACACCATCCAAAACTCTTCCCTTACTCACACTCACACCATCCAAACTCTGTCCTTACTCACACTCACACCATCCAAACTCTGGGCTTACTCACACTCACAACATCCAAACTCTGTCCTTACTCACACTCACACCATCCAAAAACCTGTCGTTATTCACATTCACACCATCCAAACTCTGTCCTTACTCACATTCACACCTTCCAAACTCTGTCCTTACTCACACTCACACCATCCAAACTCTGTCCTTACTCACACTCACAGCATCCAAACTCTCTCCTTACACACACTCACACCGTCCAAATTTCTGTCCTTACTCACACTCACACCATCCAAACTCTGTCCTTACTCACACTCACAACAACCAAACTCTGTCCTTACTCAAACTCACACCATCAAAAACTCTTTCCTTACTCATACTCACACCATCCAAACTCTGTCCTTACTCACACTCACACCATCCAAACTCTGTCCTTACTCACACTCACAACATCCAAACTCTGTCCTTACTCACACTCACACCATCCAAAACCCTGTCGTTACACACACTCACACCATCCAAACTCTGTCCTTACTCACACTCACACCTTCCAAACTCTGTCCTTACTCACACTCACACCATCCAAACTCTGTCCTTACTCACACTCAGACCATCCAAACTCTGTCCTTACTCACACTCACAACATCCAAACTCTGTCCTTACTCACACTCACACCAACAAAAACTCTGTCCTTACTCACACTCAGACCATCCAAACTCTGTCCTTACTCACATTCACAACATCCAAACTCTGTCCTTACTCACACTCACACCATCCAAACTCTGTCCTTACTCACACTCATATCATCCAATTCCCTGTCGTTACTCACACTCACACCATTCAAACTCTGTCCTTACTCACACTCACACCTTCCAAACTCTGTCCATACTCACACTCGCACCATCCAAACTCTGTCTTTACTCACACTCACACCATGCAAACTCTGTCCCTACTCACACTCACACCAGCCAAAACTCTTTCCTTACTCACACTCACACCAGCCAAAACTCTTTCCTTACTCACACTCACTCCAGCCAAAACTCTGTCCTTACTCAAACTCAAATCATCCAAACTCTGTCCTTAATCACACTCACACCAGCCACATTTCTCACTTTACTCACACTCAAACCATACAAAGTCTCACCATATTCACACTCACACCATCTAATTCTGTCCTTACTCACACTTACACAATCCAAACTCTGTCCTTACTCACAGTGACACAATCCAAACTCTGTCCTTACTCACATACACACAATCCAAAGTCTCTCCTTACACTCACAACATCCAAACTCATTCCTTACTCACACTCAGACTATCATAAACTCTGTCCTTACTCACTCTAACAATGTCCAAAATCCGACCTTTGTCACACTCACACCATCAAAACTCTGTGCTTACTCATACTCAAACCGTCCAAACTCTGTCCTTACTCACACTCGAACTATCCAAACTCTCTCCTAACTCATACTCACAGCATCCAAAACTCTGTCCTTACTCACACTCACACCATCCAAAATCTGTCCTTACTCACAGTCACACCATCCAATCTCTTCCTTACTCACACTCACACCATCCAAACTCTGTCCTTACTCACACCCACACCATCCAAAACCATGTCCTCACTCACACTCACACCATCTAAACACTGTCCTTGCTCACACTCACACCATCCAAACTCTGTCCTTACTCACACTCACACCTTCCAAACTCTGTCCTTACTCACACACTTGCCATCCAAACTCTATCCTAACTCACAATCACACCATCCAAACTCTGTCCTTACTCATACTCACACCATCCAAACCCTGTCCTTACTCACACTCACACCATCCATAATCTCTCCTTACTCACACTCACACCATCCAAACTCTGTCCTAACTCACAATCACACCATCCATACTCTGTCCTTACTCATACTCACACCATCCAAACCCTGTCCTTACTCACACTCACACCATCCATAATCTGTCCTTGCTCACACTCACATCATCCAAAACTCTGTCCTTACTCACACACACACACCATCCAATCTCAGTCCATACTCACACTCACAGCATCCAAACTCTGTCCTTAGGCGCACACACACCATTCAAACACTGTCCTTACTCACACCCACACCATCCAAAACCATGTCTTCACTCTCACTCACACCGTCTAAACACTGTCCTTGCTCACACTCACACCATCTCAACTCTGTCCTTACTCACATTCACACCATCCAAACTCTGTCCTTAAACATACTCAAACAAACCAAACTCTGTCCTTACTCACACACACAACATCCAAACTCTGTGCTTACTCGCACCCACACCATCCAAAACCCTGTCCTCACTCATACTCACACCATCTAAACACTGTCCTTGCTCACACTCACACAATCCAAACTTGGTCCTTACTCACACTCACACCATCCAAACTCTGTCCTTTCTCACACTCACACCATCCAAACTCTGTCCTTACTCACACTCACACCATCCAAAACTCTGTCCTTACTCACACTCACAACATTCCAAACTCTGTCCTTACGCACACTCACACCATCCAAACTCTGTCTTTACTTACACTCACATCATCTAAACCCTGTCCTTACTCACATTCAGACCATCCAAACTCTGTCCTTAGTCACACTCACAGCATCCAAACTCTATCCTTACGCACACTCACACCATCCAAACTCTGTCTTTACTTACACTGAATTCATCTAAACCCTGTCCTTACTCACATTCAGACCATCCAAACTCTGTCCTTACTCACACTCACAACATCCAAACTCTGTCCTTACTCACACTCACACCATCCAAACCCTGTCCTTACTAACACTCACACCATCCAAACTCTGATCTTACTCACACTCACACCATCCAAACCCTGTCCTAACTCACACTCACACCATCCAAACTGTGTCCTTACTCAAACTCACGCCTTCCAAATTCTGTCCTTACTCACACTCACACCATACAAACTCGGACCTTATTAACAATCACACCATCCAAATCCTCTGCTTATTCACGCTCACACCATCCAAAACTCTGACCTCACTAACACTCACACCAACCACAACCTCTCCAATCTCACACTCACACCATCCAAGTTCTGTCCTTTTTCACACTCACACCATCAAAACTCTGTCCTTACTCACAGTCACACCATCCAAACTCTGTCCATAGTCACACAGCATTCAAACCCTGTCCTTACTCACACTCACATCATCCAAATTCTGTGCTTACTCACACTCACACCATCCAAAACTCTGTCCTTACTCACACTCAAACCATCCAAACTCTGTCCTTATACACACTCACATCATCAAAATCTCTGTCCTTACTCACACTCACATCATCCAAAACTCTGTCCTTACTCACACACACACAATCAAAACTCAGTCCTTACTCACACTCACAGCATCCAAACTCTGTCCTTAGGCGCACACACACCATGCAAACTCTATCCTTACTCACACCCACAACATCCAAAACCACGTCCTCACTCACACTCACACCACCTAAATACTGTCCTTGCTCACACTCACACCATCCAAACTCTGTCCTTACTCACACTCACACCATCCTAACTCTGTCCTAACTCACAATCACTCCATTCAAACTCTGTCCTTACTCATACTCAAACAAACCAAACTCTGTCCTTACTCACACTCACAGCATCCAAACTCTGTCGTTATGTGCACACACACCATCCAAACTCTGTCCTTACTCACACCCACACCATCCAAAACCCTGTCCTCACTCACACTCACACCATCAATACTGTGTCCTTACTCACACACACAACATCCAAACTCTGTCCTTTCTCACACTCACACCATCCAAACTCTGTCCTAACTCACAATCAAACCATCCAAACTCTGTCCTTACTCACAATCAAACAAACCAAACTCTGTCCTTACTCACAATCACACCATCAAAACCCTGTCCTTACTCACACTCAACCTTCCAAACTCTGTCCTTACTCACACTCACACCATCCAAAACTCTGTACTTACTCACATTCACACCATCCAAACTCTATCCAACTCACACTCACATCATCTAAACCCTGTCCTTACTCACACTCACACAATTCAAACTCTGTCCTTACTCACACTCATACCATCCAAATTCTGTCCTAACTCATACTCACACCATCCAAAACTCTTCCCTTACTCACACTCACACCATCCAAACTCTGTCCTTACTCACACTCACACCATCCAAACTCTGGGCTTACTCACACTCACAACATCCAAACTCTGTCCTTACTCACACTCACACCATCCAAAAACCTGTCGTTATTCACACTCACACCATCCAAACTCTGTCCTTACTCACACTCACACCTTCCAAACTCTGTCCTTACTCACACTCACACCATCCAAACTCTGTCCTTACTCACACTCACAGCATCCAAACTCTCACCTTACACACACTCACACCGTCCAAATTTCTGTCCTTACTCACACTCACACCATCCAAACTCTGTCCTTACTCACACTCACAACAACCAAACTCTGTCCTTACTCAAACTCACACCATCAAAAACTCTTTCCTTACTCATACTCACACCATCCAAACTCTGTCCTTACTCACACTCACACCATCCAAACTCTGTCCTTACTCACACTCACAACATCCAAACTCTGTCCTTACTCACACTCACACCATCCAAAACCCTGTCGTTACTCACACTCACACCATCCAAACTCTGTCCTTACTCACACTCACACCTTCCAAACTCTGTCCTTACTCACACTCACACCATCCAAACTCTGTCCTTACTCACACTCACACCTTCCAAACTCTGTCCTTACTCACACTCACAACATCCAAACTCTGTCCTTACTCACACTCACACCAACAAAAACTCTGTCCTTACTCACACTCAGACCATCCAAACTCTGTCCTTACTCACATTCACAACATCCAAACTCTGTCCTTACTCACACTCACACCATCCAAACTCTGTCCTTACTCACACTCATATCATCCAATTCCCTGTCGTTACTCACACTCACACCATTCAAACTCTGTCCTTACTCACACTCACACCTTCCAAACTCTGTCCATACTCACACTCGCACCATCCAAACTCTGTCCTTACTCACACTCACACCATGCAAACTCTGTCCCTACTCACACTCACACCAGCCAAAACTCTTTCCTTACTCACACTCACACCAGCCAAAACTCTTTCCTTACTCACACTCACTCCAGCCAGAACTCTGTCCTTACTCAAACTCAAATCATCCAAACTCTGTCCTTAATCACACTCACACCATCCACATTTCTCACTTTACTCACACTCAAACCATACAAAGTCTCACCATATTCACACTCACACCATCTAATTCTGTCCTTACTCACACTTACACAATCCAAACTCTGTCCTTACTCACAGTGACACAATCCAAACTCTGTCCTTACTCACATACACACAATCCAAAGTCTCTCCTTACACTCACAACATCCAAACTCATTCCTTACTCACACTCAGACTATCATAAACTCTGTCCTTACTCACTCTAACAATATCCAAAATCCGACCTTTGTCACACTCACACCATCAAAACTCTGTGCTTACTCATACTCAAACCGTCCAAACTCTGTCCTTACTCACACTCGAACTATCCAAACTCTCTCCTAACTCACACTCACAGCATCCAAAACTCTGTCCTTACTCACACTCACACCATCCAAAATCTGTCGTTACTCACACTCACACCAACGAAATTCTGTCCTTACTCACACTTATATCATCCAAAACTCTGTCCTTACTCACAGTCACACCATCCAATCTCTTCCTTACTCACACTCACACCATCCAAACTCTGTCCTTACTCACACCCACACCATCCAAAACCATGTCCTCACTCACACTCACACCATCTAAACACTGTCCTTGCTCACACTCACACCATCCAAACTCTGTCCTTACTCACACTCACACCTTCCAAACTCTGTCCTTACTCACACACTAGCCATCCAAACTCTGTCCTAACTCACAATCACACCATCCAAACTCTGTCCTTACTCATACTCACACCATCCAAACCCTGTCCTTACTCACACTCACACCATCCATAATCTCTCCTTACTCACACTCACACCATCCAAACTCTGTCCTAACTCACAATCACACCATCCATACTCTGTCCTTACTCATACTCACACCATCCAAACCCTGTCCTTACTCACACTCACACCATCCATAATCTGTCCTTGCTCACACTCACATCATCCAAAACTCTGTCCTTACTCACACACACACACCATCCAATCTCAGTCCATACTCACACTCACAGCATCCAAACTCTGTCCTTAGGCGCACACACACCATTCAAACACTGTCCTTACTCACACCCACACCATCCAAAACCATGTCTTCACTCTCACTCACACCGTCTAAACACTGTCCTTGCTCACACTCACACCATCCCAACTCTGTCCTTACTCACATTCACACCATCCAAACTCTGCCCTTAAACATACTCAAACAAACCAAACTCTGTCCTTACTCACACACACACCATCCAAACTCTGTGCTTACTCGCACCCACACCATCCAAAACCCTGTCCTCACTCATACTCACACCATCTAAACACTGTCCTTGCTCACACTCACACCATCCAAACTCTGTCCTTTCTCACACTCACACCATCCAAACTCTGTCCTTACTCACACTCACACCATCCAAATTCTGTCTTTACTTACACTCACATCATCTAAACCCTGTCCTTACTCACATTCAGACCATCCAAACTCTGTCCTTAGTCACACTTACAGCATCCAAACTCTATCCTTACGCACACTCACACCATCCAAACTCTGTCTTTACTTACACTGACATCATCTAAACCCTGTCCTTACTCACATTCAGACCATCCAAAATCTGTCCTTACTCACACTCACGACATCCAAACTCTGTCCTTACTCACACTCACACCATCCAAACCCTGTCCTTACTAACACTCACACCATCCAAACTCTGATCTTACTCACACTCACACCATCCAAACCCTGTCCTAACTCACACTCACACCATCCAAACTGTGTCCTTACTCAAACTCACGCCTTCCAAACTCTGTCCTTACTCACACTCACACCATACAAACTCGGACCTTATTAACAATCACACCATCCAAATCCTCTGCTTATTCACGCTCACACCATCCAAAACTCTGACCTCACTAACACTCACACCAACCACAACCTCTGCAATCTCACACGCACACCATCCAAGTTCTGTCCTTTTTCACACTCACACCATCAAAACTCTGTCCTTACTCACAGTCACACCATCCAAACTCTGTCCATAGTCACACAGCATTCAAACCCTGTCCTTACTCACACTCACATCATCCAAATTCTGTGCTTACTCACACTCACACCATCAAAACTCTGTCCTTACTCACACTCACACCATCCAAACTCTGTCCTTACTCACAGTCACACCATCCAAACTCTGTCCTTACTCACAGTCACAACATCCAAACTCTGTCCTTACTCAAAGTCACACCATCCAAATCTCTTTCCTTACTCACACTCACAACATCCAAATTCTTTCCTTACTCACACTCACACCATCCAAACTCTGTTCTTAATCACAATCACACCATCCTAACTCTGTCCTTACTCACACTCACAACATCCAATTTCTTTCCTTACACACACTCACACCATCCAAACTCTGTTCTTAATCACAGTCACACCATCCAAAACTCTGTCCTTACTCACACTCACATCATCCAAACTTTGTCCTTACTCACACTCGCATCATCCAAACTCTGTCCTTACTCACACTCACACCATCCAAACTCTGATCTTACTCACACTCACACCATCCAAACCCTGTCCTTATTCACACTCACACCACCAAACTCTGCCCTTACTCAAACTCACGCCTTCCAAACACTGTCCTTACTCAAACTCACACCATCCAAAACTCTGTCCTTACTCACACTCACACCATACAAACTCGGACCTTATTAACAATCACACCATCCAAATCCTCTGCTTATTCACGCTCACACCATCCAAAACTCTGACCTCACTAACACTCACACCATCCACAACCTCTCCTTACTCACACTCACACCACCCAAACTCAGTCCTTAGTCGCACTCACATCATCCGAAATCTGTCCTTACTCACACTATCATCATCCAAACTCTGTCCTTACTCACACTCGCACCTTCCAAACTCTGTCCTTACTCACACTCACACCATCCAAACTCTGTCCTTACTCACACTCACACCATCCGAACTTTGTCCTTGCTCACACTCACACCATTCAAACTCTCTCCTTACTCACACTCACACAATCCAAACTCTGTCCTTACTCACATTCACACCATCCAAATTCTCTCCTTACTCACTCACATCATACAAGCTCTGTCCTTATTCACACTCACACCATCCAAATACTTTCCTTACTCACACTCACACCATCCAAACTCTGTCCTTACTCAGACACACATCATCCAAAACTCTGTCGTTACTCACGCACACACCATCCAAAACTCTGTCCTTACTCACACTTACACCATCCAAAACTCTGTCCTTACTCACACTCACACCATCCAAACTCGCACCTTACTCACACTCACAGCATTCAAACCCTGTCCTTACTCACACTCACATCATCAAAATTCTGTCCTTACTCACATTCACAGAATCCAAGCTCTCGCCCTCCTCACACTCACGTCATTCAAACTCTGGCCGTAATCACACTCGCACCATTCAAACTCTGTCCTTACTCACACTCACACCATGCAAAGTCAGCCCTGACTCACACTCACTCCATCCAAACTCTGTCCTTTCTCACACTGATACCATATAAACTCTGTCCTTACTAACACTGACACCTTCCAAATCTGTCCTTATACACACGCACACCGTCAAAACCCTGTCCTTAAACACACTCACACCGTCAAAAATCTGTCCTTACTCACACTCACACCATCCAAACTCTGTCCTCAGTCACACAGCATTCAAACCCTGTCCTTACTCACACTCACATCATCCAAATTCTGTCCTTACTCACACTCACAACATCAATACTCTGTCCTTCCTCACACTCACACCATCCAAACTCTGTCCTTACTCACACTCACACCATGCAAAGTCAGTCCTGACTCACACTCACACCATCCAAACTCTGTCCTTACTCACACTCACACCATCCAAAACTCTGTCCTTACTCACACTCACAACATTCCAAACTCTGTCCTTACGCACACTCACACCATCCAAACTCTGTCTTTACTTACACTCACATCATCTAAACCCTGTCCTTACTCACATTCAGACCATCCAAACTCTGTCCTTAGTCACACTCACAGCATCCAAACTCTATCCTTACGCACACTCACACCATCCAAACTCTGTCTTTACTTACACTGACATCATCTAAACCCTGTCCTTACTCACATTCAGAACATCCAAACTCTGTCCTTACTCACACTCACAACATCCAAACTCTGTCCTTACTCACACTCACACCATCCAAACCCTGTCCTTACTAACACTCACACCATCCAAACTCTGATCTTACTCACACTCACACCATCCAAACCCTGTCCTAACTCACACTCACACCATCCAAACTGTGTCCTTACTCAAACTCACGCCTTCCAAACTCTGTCCTTACTCACACTCACACCATACAAACTCGGACCTTATTAACAATCACACCATCCAAATCCTCTGCTTATTCACGCTCACACCATCCAAAACTCTGACCTCACTAACACTCACACCAACCACAACCTCTCCAATCTCACACTCACACCATCCAAGTTCTGTCCTTTTTCACACTCACACCATCAAAACTCTGTCCTTACTCACAGTCACACCATCCAAACTATGTCCATAGTCACACAGCATTCAAACCCTGTCCTTACTCACACTCACATCATCCAAATTCTGTGCTTACTCACACTCACACCATCCAAAACTCTGTCCTTACTCACACTCAAACCATCCAAACTCTGTCCTTATACACACTCACACCATCAAAATCTCTGTCCTTACTCACACTCACATCATCCAAAACTCTGTCCTTACTCACACACACACACAATCCAAACTCAGTCCTTACTCACACTCACAGCATCCAAACTCTGTCCTTAGGCGCACACACACCATGCAAACTCTATCCTTACTCACACCCACAACATCCAAAACCACGTCCTCACTCACACTCACACCACCTAAACACTGTCCTTGCTCACACTCACACCATCCAAACTCTGTCCTTACTCACACTCACACCATCCAAACTCTGTCCTAACTCACAATCACTCCATTCAAACTCTGTCCTTACTCATACTCAAACAAACCAAACTCTGTCCTTACTCACACTCACAGCATCCAAACTCTGTCGTTACGTGCACACACACCATCCAAACTCTGTCCTTACTCACACCCACACCATCCAAAACCCTGTCCTCACTCACACTCACACCATCAATACTGTGTCCTTACTCACACACACAACATCCAAACTCTGTCCTTTCTCACACTCACACCATGCAAACTCTGTCCTAACTCACAATCAAACCATCCAAACTCTGTCCTTACTCACAATCAAACAAACCAAACTCTGTCCTTACTCACAATCACACCATCAAAACCCTGTCCTTACTCACAATCAACCTTCCAAACTCGGTCCTTACTCACACTCACACCATCCAAAACTCTGTCCTTACTCACACTCACACCATCCAAAACTCTGTCCTTACTCACATTCACACCATCCAAACTCTATCCAACTCACACTCACATCATCTAAACCCTGTCCTTACTCACACTCACACAATTCAAACTCTGTCCTTACTCACACTCATACCATCCAAATTCTGTCCTAACTCACACTCACACCATCCAAAACTCTTCCCTTACTCACACTCACACCATCCAAACTCTGTCCTTACTCACACTCACACCATCCAAACTCTGGGCTTACTCACACTCACAACATCCAAACTCTGTCCTTACTCACACTCACAGCATCCAAACTCTCTCCTTACACACACTCACACCGTCCAAATTTCTGTCCTTACTCACACTCACACCATCCAAACTCTGTCCTTACTCACACTCACAACAACCAAACTCTGTCCTTACTCAAACTCACACCATCAAAAACTCTTTCCTTACTCATACTCACACCATCCAAACTCTGTCCTTACTCACACTCACACCATCCAAACTCTGTCCTTACTCACACTCACAACATCCAAACTCTGTCCTTACTCACACTCACACCATCCAAAACCCTGTCGTTACTCACACTCACACCATCCAAACTCTGTCCTGACTCACACTCACACCTTCCAAACTCTGTCCTTACTCACACTCATACCATCCAAACTCTGTCCTTACTCACACTCACACCTTCCAAACTCAGTCCTTACTCACACTCACAACATCCAAACTCTGTCCTTACTCACACTCACACCAACAAAAACTCTGTCCTTACTCACACTCAGACCATCCAAACTCTGTCCTTACTCACATTCACAACATCCAAACTCTGTCCATACACACACTCACACCATCCAAACTCTGTCCTTACTCACACTCACACCATCCAAACTCTGGGCTTACTCAAACTCACAACATCCAAACTCTGTCCTTACTCACACTCACAGCATCCAAACTCTCTCCTTACACACACTCACACCGTCCAAATTTCTGTCCTTACTCACACTCACACCATCCAAACTCTGTCCTTACTCACACTCACAACAACCAAACTCTGTCCTTACTCAAACTCACACCATCAAAAACTCTTTCCTTACTCATACTCACACCATCCAAACTCTGTCCTTACTCACACTCACACCATCCAAACTCTGTCCTTACTCACACTCACAACATCCAAACTCTGTCCTTACTCAAACTCACACCATCCAAAACCCTGTCGTTACTCACACTCACACCATCCAAACTCTGTCCTTACTCACACTCACACCTTCCAAACTCTGTCCTTACTCACACTCACACCATCCAAACTCTGTCCTTACTCACACTCACACCTTCCAAACTCTGTCCTTACTCACACTCACAACATCCAAACTCTGTCCTTACTCACACTCACACCAACAAAAACTCTGTCCTTACTCACACTCAGACCATCCAAACTCTGTCCTTACTCACACTCACACCATCCAAACTCTGTCCTTACTCACACTCATATCATCCAATTCCCTGTCGTTACTCACACTCACACCATTCAAACTCTGTCCTTACTCACACTCACACCTTCCAAACTCTGTCCATACTCACACTCACACCTTCCAAACTCTGTCCATACTCACACTCGCACCATCCAAACTCTGTCCTTACTCACACTCACACCATGCAAACTCTGTCCCTACTCACACTCACACCAGCCAAAACTCTTTCCTTACTCACACTCACACCAGCCAAAACTCTTTCCTTACTCACACTCACACCAGCCAAAACTCTGTCCTTACTCAAACTCAAATCATCCAAACTCTGTCCTTAATCACACTCACACCATCCACATTTCTCACTTTACTCACACTCAAACCATACAAAGTCTCACCATATTCACACTCACACCATCTAATTCTGTCCTTACTCACACTTACACAATCCAAACTCTTTCCTTACTCACAGTGACACAATCCAAACTCTGTCCTTACTCACATACACACAATCCAAAGTCTCTCCTTACACTCACAACATCCAAACTCATTCCTTACTCACACTCAGACTATCATAAAGTCTGTCCTTACTCACTCTAACAATATCCAAAATCCGACCTTTGTCACACTCACACCATCAAAACTCTGTGCTTACTCATACTCAAACCGTCCAAACTCTGTCCTTACTCACACTCGAACTATCCAAACTCTCTCCTAACTCACACTCACAGCATCCAAAACTCTGTCCTTACTCACACTCACACCATCCAAAATCTGTCGTTACTCACACTCACACCAACGAAATTCTGTCCTTACTCACAATTATATCATCCAAAACTCTGTCCTTACTCACAGTCACACCATCCAATCTCAGTCCATACTCACACTCAGAGCATCCAATCTCTGTCCTTAGGCGCACACACACCATTCAAACACTGTCCTTACTCACACCCACACCATCCAAAAGCATGTCTTCACTCTCACTCACACCGTCTAAACACTGTCCTTGCTCACACTCACACCATCCCAACTCTGTCCTTACTCACATTCACACCATCCAAACTCTGACCTTAAACATACTCAAACAAACCAAACTCTGTCCTTACTCACACACACACCATCCAAACTCTGTGCTTACTCGCACCCACACCATCCAAAACCCTGTCCTCACTCATACTCACACCATCTAAACACTGTCCTTGCTCACACTCACACCATCCAAACTCTGTCCTTTCTCACACTCACACCATCCAAACTCTGTCCTTACTCACACTCACACCATCCAAAACTCTGTCCTTACTCACACTCACAACATTCCAAACTCTGTCCTTATGCACACTCACACCATCCAAACTCTGTCTTTACTTACACTCACATCATCTAAACCCTGTCCTTACTCACATTCAGACCATCCAAACTCTGTCCTTAGTCACACTCACAGCATCCAAACTCTATCCTTACGCACACTCACACCATCCAAACTCTGTCTTTACTTACACTGAATTCATCTAAACCCTGTCCTTACTCACATTCAGACCATCCAAACTCTGTCCTTACTCACACTCACGACATCCAAACTCTGTCCTTACTCACACTCACACCATCCAAACCCTGTCCTTACTAACACTCACACCATCCAAACTCTGATCTTACTCACACTCACACCATCCAAACCCTGTCCTAACTCACACTCACACCATCCAAACTGTGCCCTTACTCAAACTCACGCCTTCCAAACTCTGTCCTTACTCACACTCACACCATACAAACTCGGACCTTATTAACAATCACACCATCCAAATCCTCTGCTTATTCACGCTCACACCATCCAAAACTCTGACCTCACTAACACTCACACCAACCACAACCTCTCCAATCTCACACTCACACCATCCAAGTTCTGTCCTTTTTCACACTCACACCATCAAAACTCTGTCCTTACTCACAGTCACACCATCCAAACTCTGTCCATAGTCACACAGCATTCAAACCCTGTCCTTACTCACACTCACGTCATCCAAATTCTGTGCTTACTCACACTCACACCATCAAAACTCTGTCCTTACTCACACTCACACCATCCAAACTCTGTCCTTACTCACACTCACACCATCCAAACTCTGTCCTTACTCACACTCACACCATCCAAACTCTGTCCTTACTCACACTCACACCATCCAAATCTCTTTCCTTACTCACACTCACAACATCCATATTCTTTCCTTACTCACACTCACACCATCCAAACTCTGTTCTTAATCACAATCACACCATCCTAACTCTGTCCTTACTCACACTCACAACATCCAAATTCTTTCCTTACTCACACTCACACCATCCAAACTCTGTTCTTAATCACAGTCACACCATCCAAAACTCTGTCCTTACTCACACTCACATCATCCAAACTTTGTCCTTACTCACACTCGCATCATCCAAACTCTGTCCTTACTCACACTCACACCATCCAAACTCTGATCTTACTCACACTCACACCATCCAAACCCTGTCCTTACTCACACTCACACCATCCAAACTCTGTCCTTACTCAAACTCACGCCTTCCAAACACTGTCCTTACTCAAACTCACACCATCCAAAACTCTGTCCTTACTCACACTCACACCATACAAACTCGGACCTTATTAACAATCACACAATCCAAATCCTCTGCTTATTCACGCTCACACCATCCAAAACTCTGACCTCACTATCACTCACACCATCCACAACCGCTCCGTACTCACACTCACACCACCCAAACTCAGTCCTTAGTCGCACTCACATCATCCGAAATCTGTCCTTACTCACACTATCATCATCCAAACTCTGTCCTTACTCACACTCGCACCTTCCAAACTCTGTCCTTACTCACACTCACACCATCCAAACTCTGTCCTTACTCACACTCACACCATCCGAACTTTGTCCTTGCTCACACTCACACCATTCAAACTCTGTCCGTACTCACACTCACCCCATCCAATCTCTGTCCTTACTCACACACACATCATCCAAAACTCTGTCGTTACTCACACACACACCATCCAAAACTCTAACCTTACTCATTCTAACATCATGCAAACTCTCTCGTTACTCACACTCACACCATCCAAACTCGGACCTTACTCACACTCACACCATCCAAATCCTCTCCTTATTCACGCTCACACCATCCAAAACTCTGAACTTACTCACACTCACACAATCCAAATCCTCTCCTTACACACACTCACACCATCCAAACTCAGTCCTTTGTCGCACTCACATCAACCGAGATCTGTCCTTACTCACACTAACACCATCGAAACTCTGTCCTTACTCACACTCACACCAACCAAACTCTGTCCCTATTCACACTCACACCATACAAACTCTGTCCTTACTCACACTCACACCATCCAAACTCTCTCCTTACTCACACTCACACAATCCAAACTCTGTCCTTACTCACATTCACACCATCCAAATTCTCTCCTTACTCACTCACATCATACAAGCTCTGTCCTTATTCACACTCACACCATCCAAATACTTTCCTTACTCACACTCACACCATCCAAACTCTGTCCTTACTCAGACACACATCATCCAAAACTCTGTCGTTACTCACGCACACACCATCCAAAACTCTGTCCTTACTCACACTTACACCATCCAAAACTCTGTCCTTACTCACACTCACACCATCCAAACTCGCACCTTACTCACACTCACAGCATTCAAACCCTGTCCTTACTCACACTCACATCATCAAAATTCTGTCCTTACTCACATTCACAGAATCCAAGCTCTCGCCCTCCTCACACTCACGTCATTCAAACTCTGGCCGTAATCACACTCGCACCATTCAAACTCTGTCCTTACTCACACTCACACCATGCAAAGTCAGCCCTGACTCACACTCACTCCATCCAAACTCTGTCCTTTCTCACACTGATACCATATAAACTCTGTCCTTACTAACACTGACACCTTCCAAATCTGTCCTTATACACACGCACACCGTCAAAACCCTGTCCTTAAACACACTCACACCGTCAAAAATCTGTCCTTACTCACACTCACACCATCCAAACTCTGTCCTCAGTCACACAGCATTCAAACCCTGTCCTTACTCACACTCACATCATCCAAATTCTGTCCTTACTCACACTCACAACATCAATACTCTGTCCTTCCTCACACTCACACCATCCAAACTCTGTCCTTACTCACACTCACACCATGCAAAGTCAGTCCTGACTCACACTCACACCATCCAAACTCTGTCCTTACTCACACTCACACCATCCAAAACTCTGTCCTTACTCACACTCACAACATTCCAAACTCTGTCCTTACGCACACTCACACCATCCAAACTCTGTCTTTACTTACACTCACATCATCTAAACCCTGTCCTTACTCACATTCAGACCATACAAACTCTGTCCTTACTCACACTCACAACATCCAAACTCTGTCCTTACTCACACTCACACCATCCAAACCCTGTCCTTACTAACACTCACACCATCCAAACTCTGATCTTACTCACACTCACACCATCCAAACCCTGTCCTAACTCACACTCACACCATCCAAACTGTGTCCTTACTCAAACTCACGCCTTCCAAACTCTGTCCTTACTCACACTCACACCATGCAAACTCGGACCTTATTAACAATCACACCATCCAAATCCTCTGCTTATTCACGCTCACACCATCCAAAACTCTGACCTCACTAACACTCACACCAACCACAACCTCTCCAATCTCACACTCACACCATCCAAGTTCTGTCCTTTTTCACACTCACACCTTCCAAACTCTGTCCTTACTCACACTCACACCATCCAAACTCTGTCCTTACTCACACTCACACCTTCCAAACTCTGTCCTTACTCACACTCACAACATCCAAACTCTGTCCTTACTCACACTCACACCAACAAAAACTCTGTCCTTACTCACACTCAGACCATCCAAACTCTGTCCTTACTCACATTCACAACATCCAAACTCTGTCCTTACTCACACTCACACCATCCAAACTCTGTCCTTACTCACACTCATATCATCCAATTCCCTGTCGTTACTCACACTCACACCATTCAAACTCTGTCCTTACTCACACTCACACCTTCCAAACTCTGTCCATACTCACACTCGCACCATCCAAACTCTGTCCTTACTCACACTCACACCATGCAAACTCTGTCCCTACTCACACTCACACCAGCCAAAACTCTTTCCTTACTCACACTCACACCAGCCAAAACTCTTTCCTTACTCACACTCACACCAGCCAAAACTCTGTCCTTACTCAAACTCAAATCATCCAAACTCTGTCCTTAATCACACTCACACCATCCACATTTCTCACTTTACTCGCACTCAAACCATACAAAGTCTCACCATATTCACACTCACACCATCTAATTCTGTCCTTACTCACACTTACACAATCCAAACTCTGTCCTTACTCACAGTGACACAATCCAAACTCTGTCCTTACTCACATACACACAATCCAAAGTCTCTCCTTACACTCACAACATCCAAACTCATTCCTTACTCACACTCAGACTATCATAAACTCTGTCCTTACTCACTCTAACAATATCCAAAATCCGACCTTTGTCACACTCACACCATCAAAACTCTGTGCTTACTCATACTCAAACCGTCCAAACTCTGTCCTTACTCACACTCGAACTATCCAAACTCTCTCCTAACTCACACTCACAGCATCCAAAACTCTGTCCTTACTCACACTCACACCATCCAAAATCTGTCGTTACTCACACTCACACCAACGAAATTCTGTCCTTACAATTATATCATCCAAAACTCTGTCCTTACTCACAGTCACACCATCCAATCTCAGTCCATACTCACACTCAGAGCATCCAATCTCTGTCCTTAGGCGCACACACACCATTCAAACACTGTCCTTACTCACACCCACACCATCCAAAACCATGTCTTCACTCTCACTCACACCGTCTAAACACTGTCCTTGCTCACACTCACACCATCCCAACTCTGTCCTTACTCACATTCACACCATCCAAACTCTGACCTTAAACATACTCAAACAAACCAAACTCTGTCCTTACTCACACACACACCATCCAAACTCTGTGCTTACTCGCACCCACACCATCCAAAACCCTGTCCTCACTCATACTCACACCATCTAAACACTGTCCTTGCTCACACTCACACCATCCAAACTCTGTCCTTACTCACACTCACACCATCCAAAACTCTGTCCTTACTCACACTCACAACATTCCAAACTCTGTCCTTACGCACACTCACACCATCCAAACTCTGTCTTTACTTACACTCACACCATCCAAACTCTGTCTTTACTTACACTCACATCATCTAAACCCTGTCCTTACTCACATTCAGACCATCCAAACTCTGTCCTTAGTCACACTCACAGCATCCAAACTCTATCCTTACGCACACTCACACCATCCAAACTCTGTCTTTACTTACACTGACATCATCTAAACCCTGTCCTTACTCACATTCAGACCATCCAAACTCTGTCCTTACTCACACTCACGACATCCAAACTCTGTCCTTACTCACACTCACACCATCCAAACCCTGTCCTTACTAACACTCACACCATCCAAACTCTGATCTTACTCACACTCACACCATCCAAACCCTGTCCTAACTCACACTCACACCATCCAAACTGTGCCCTTACTCAAACTCACACCTTCCAAACTCTGTCCTTACTCACACTCACACCATACAAACTCGGACCTTATTAACAATCACACCATCCAAATCCTCTGCTTATTCACGCTCACACCATCCAAAACTCTGACCTCACTAACACTCACACCAACCACAACCTCTCCAATCTCACACTCACACCATCCAAGTTCTGTCCTTTTTCACACTCACACCATCAAAACTCTGTCCTTACTCACAGTCACACCATCCAAACTCTGTCCATAGTCACACAGCATTCAAACCCTGTCCTTACTCACACTCACATCATCCAAATTCTGTGCTTACTCACACTCACACCATCAAAACTCTGTCCTTACTCACACTCACACCATCCAAACTCTGTCCTTACTCACAGTCACACCATCCAAACTCTGTCCTTACTCACACTCACACCATCCAAACTCTGTCCTTACTCACACTCACACCATCCAAATCTCTTTCCTTACTCACACTCACAACATCCAAATTCTTTCCTTACTCACACTCACACCATCCAAACTCTGTTCTTAATCACAATCACACCATCCTAACTCTGTCCTTACTCACACTCACAACATCCAAATTCTTTCCTTACTCACACTCACACCATCCAAACTCTGTTCTTAATCACAGTCACACCATCCAAAACTCTGTCCTTACTCACACTCACATCATCCAAACTTTGTCCTTACTCACACTCGCATCATCCAAACTCTGTCCTTACTCACACTCACACCATCCAAACTCTGATCTTACTCACACTCACACCATCCAAACCCTGTCCTTACTCACACTCACACCATCCAAACTTTGTCCTTACTCACACTCACATCATCCAAAACTCTGTCCTTACTCACACACACACAATCAAAACTCAGTCCTTACTCACACTCACAGCATCCAAACTCTGTCCTTAGGCGCACACACACCATGCAAACTCTATCCTTACTCACACCCACAACATCCAAAACCACGTCCTCACTCACACTCACACCACCTAAACACTGTCCTTGCTCACATTCACACCATCCAAACTCTGTCCTTAGTCACACTCACAGCATCCAAACTCTATCCTTACGCACACTCACAACATCCAAACTCTGTCCTTACTCACACTCACACCATCCAAACCCTGTCCTTACTAACACTCACACCATCCAAACTCTGATCTTACTCACACTCACACCATCCAAACCCTGTCCTAACTCACACTCACACCATCCAAACTGTGTCCTTACTCAAACTCACGCCTTCCAAACTCTGTCCTTACTCACACTCACACCATACAAACTCGGACCTTATTAACAATCACACCATCCAAATCCTCTGCTTATTCACGCTCACACCATCCAAAACTCTGACCTCACTAACCCTCACACCAACCACAACCTCTCCAATCTCACACTCACACCATCCAAGTTCTGTCCTTTTTCACACTCACACCATCAAAACTCTGTCCTTACTCACAGTCACACCATCCAAACTCTGTCCATAGTCACACAGCATTCAAACCCTGTCCTTACTCACACTCACATCATCCAAATTCTGTGCTTACTCACACTCACACCATCAAAACACTGTCCTTACTCACACTCACACCATCCAAACTCTGTCCTTACTCACAGTCACACCATCCAAACTCTGTCCTTACTCACAGTCACACCATCCAAACTCTGTCCTTACTCACACTCACACCATCCAAATCTCTTTCCTTACTCACACTCACAACATCCAAATTCTTTCCTTACTCACACTCACACCATCCAAACTCTGTTCTTAATCACAATCACACCATCCTAACTCTGTCCTTACTCACACTCACAACATCCAAATTCTTTCCTTACTCACACTCACACCATCCAAACTCTGTTCTTAATCACAGTCACACCATCCAAAACTCTGTCCTTACTCACACTCACATCATCCAAACTTTGTCCTTACTCACACTCGCATCATCCAAACTCTGTCCTTACTCACACTCAAACCATCCAAACTCTGATCTTACTCACACTCACACCATCCAAACCCTGTCCTTACTCACACTCACACCATCCAAACTCGGACCTTATTAACAATCACACCATCCAAATCCTCTGCTTATTCACGCTCACACCATCCAAAACTCTGACCTCACTAACACTCACACCATCCACAACCTCTCCTTACTCACACTCACACCACCCAAACTCAGTCCTTAGTCGCACTCACATCATCCGAAATCTGTCCTTACTCACACTATCATCATCCAAACTCTGTCCTTACTCACACTCGCACCATCCAAACTCTGTCCTTACTCACACTCACACCATCCGAACTTTGTCCTTGCTCACACTCACACCATTCAATTTCTGTCCGTACTCACACTCACCCCATCCAATCTCTGTCGTTACTCACACACACACCATCCAAAACTCTAACCTTACTCATTCTAACATCATGCAAACTCTCTCGTTACTCACACTCACACCATCCAAACTCGGACCTTACTCACACTCACACCATCCAAATCCTCTCCTTATTCACGCTCACACCATCCAAAACTCTGAACTTACTCACACTCACACAATCCAAATCCTCTCCTTACACACACTCACACCATCCAAACTCAGTCCTTTGTCGCACTCACATCAACCGAGATCTGTCCTTACTCACACTAACACCATCGAAACTCTGTCCTTACTCACACTCACACCAACCAAACTCTGTCCCTATTCACACTCACACCATACAAACTCTGTCCTTACTCACACTCACACCATCCAAACTCTCTCCTTACTCACACTCACACAATCCAAACTCTGTCCTTACTCACATTCACACCATCCAAATTCTCTCCTTACTCACTCACATCATACAAGCTCTGTCCTTATTCACACTCACACCATCCAAATACTTTCCTTACTCACACTCACACCATCCAAACTCTGTCCTTACTCAGACACACATCATCCAAAACTCTGTCGTTACTCACGCACACACCATCCAAAACTCTGTCCTTACTCACACTTACACCATCCAAAACTCTGTCCTTACTCACACTCACACCATCCAAACTCGCACCTTACTCACACTCACAGCATTCAAACCCTGTCCTTACTCACACTCACATCATCAAAATTCTGTCCTTACTCACATTCACAGAATCCAAGCTCTCGCCCTCCTCACACTCACGTCATTCAAACTCTGGCCGTAATCACACTCGCACCATTCAAACTCTGTCCTTACTCACACTCACACCATGCAAAGTCAGCCCTGACTCACACTCACTCCATCCAAACTCTGTCCTTTCTCACACTGATACCATATAAACTCTGTCCTTACTAACACTGACACCTTCCAAATCTGTCCTTATACACACGCACACCGTCAAAACCCTGTCCTTAAACACACTCACACCGTCAAAAATCTGTCCTTACTCACACTCACACCATCCAAACTCTGTCCTCAGTCACACAGCATTCAAACCCTGTCCTTACTCACACTCACATCATCCAAATTCTGTCCTTACTCACACTCACAACATCAATACTCTGTCCTTCCTCACACTCACACCATCCAAACTCTGTCCTTACTCACACTCACACCATGCAAAGTCAGTCCTGACTCACACTCACACCATCCAAACTCTGTCCTTACTCACACTCACACCATCCAAAACTCTGTCCTTACTCACACTCACAACATTCCAAACTCTGTCCTTACGCACACTCACACCATCCAAACTCTGTCTTTACTTACACTCACATCATCTAAACCCTGTCCTTACTCACATTCAGACCATCCAAACTCTGTCCTTAGTCACACTCACAGCATCCAAACTCTATCCTTACGCACACTCACACCATCCAAACTCTGTCTTTACTTACACTGACATCATCTAAACCCTGTCCTTACTCACATTCAGAACATCCAAACTCTGTCCTTACTCACACTCACAACATCCAAACTCTGTCCTTACTCACACTCACACCATCCAAACCCTGTCCTTACTAACACTCACACCATCCAAACTCTGATCTTACTCACACTCACACCATCCAAACCCTGTCCTAACTCACACTCACACCATCCAAACTGTGTCCTTACTCAAACTCACGCCTTCCAAACTCTGTCCTTACTCACACTCACACCATACAAACTCGGACCTTATTAACAATCACACCATCCAAATCCTCTGCTTATTCACGCTCACACCATCCAAAACTCTGACCTCACTAACACTCACACCAACCACAACCTCTCCAATCTCACACTCACACCATCCAAGTTCTGTCCTTTTTCACACTCACACCATCAAAACTCTGTCCTTACTCACAGTCACACCATCCAAACTCTGTCCATAGTCACACAGCATTCAAACCCTGTCCTTACTCACACTCACATCATCCAAATTCTGTGCTTACTCACACTCACACCATCCAAAACTCTGTCCTTACTCACACTCACACCATCCAAACTCAGTCCTTTGTCGCACTCACATCAACCGAGATCTGTCCTTACTCACACTAACACCATCGAAACTCTGTCCTTACTCACACTCACACCAACCAAACTCTGTCCCTATTCACACTCACACCATACAAACTCTGTCCTTACTCACACTCACACCATCCAAACTCTCTCCTTACTCACACTCACACAATCCAAACTCTGTCCTTACTCACATTCACACCATCCAAATTCTCTCCTTACTCACTCACATCATACAAGCTCTGTCCTTATTCACACTCACACCATCCAAATACTTTCCTTACTCACACTCACACCATCCAAACTCTGTCCTTACTCAGACACACATCATCCAAAACTCTGTCGTTACTCACGCACACACCATCCAAAACTCTGTCCTTACTCACACTTACACCATCCAAAACTCTGTCCTTACTCACACTCACACCATCCAAACTCGCACCTTACTCACACTCACAGCATTCAAACCCTGTCCTTACTCACACTCACATCATCAAAATTCTGTCCTTACTCACATTCACAGAATCCAAGCTCTCGCCCTCCTCACACTCACGTCATTCAAACTCTGGCCGTAATCACACTCGCACCATTCAAACTCTGTCCTTACTCACACTCACACCATGCAAAGTCAGCCCTGACTCACACTCACTCCATCCAAACTCTGTCCTTTCTCACACTGATACCATATAAACTCTGTCCTTACTAACACTGACACCTTCCAAATCTGTCCTTATACACACGCACACCGTCAAAACCCTGTCCTTAAACACACTCACACCGTCAAAAATCTGTCCTTACTCACACTCACACCATCCAAACTCTGTCCTCAGTCACACAGCATTCAAACCCTGTCCTTACTCACACTCACATCATCCAAATTCTGTCCTTACTCACACTCACAACATCAATACTCTGTCCTTCCTCACACTCACACCATCCAAACTCTGTCCTTACTCACACTCACACCATGCAAAGTCAGTCCTGACTCACACTCACACCATCCAAACTCTGTCCTTACTCACACTCACACCATCCAAAACTCTGTCCTTACTCACACTCACAACATTCCAAACTCTGTCCTTACGCACACTCACACCATCCAAACTCTGTCTTTACTTACACTCACATCATCTAAACCCTGTCCTTACTCACATTCAGACCATCCAAACTCTGTCCTTACTCACACTCACAACATCCAAACTCTGTCCTTACTCACACTCACACCATCCAAACCCTGTCCTTACTAACACTCACACCATCCAAACTCTGATCTTACTCACACTCACACCATCCAAACCCTGTCCTAACTCACACTCACACCATCCAAACTGTGTCCTTACTCAAACTCACGCCTTCCAAACTCTGTCCTTACTCACACTCACACCATACAAACTCGGACCTTATTAACAATCACACCATCCAAATCCTCTGCTTATTCACGCTCACACCATCCAAAACTCTGACCTCACTAACACTCACACCAACCACAACCTCTCCAATCTCACACTCACACCATCCAAGTTCTGTCCTTTTTCACACTCACACCTTCCAAACTCTGTCCTTACTCACACTCACACCATCCAAACTCTGTCCTTACTCACACTCACACCTTCCAAACTCTGTCCTTACTCACACTCACAACATCCAAACTCTGTCCTTACTCACACTCACACCAACAAAAACTCTGTCCTTACTCACACTCAGACCATCCAAACTCTGTCCTTACTCACATTCACAACATCCAAACTCTGTCCTTACTCACACTCACACCATCCAAACTCTGTCCTTACTCACACTCATATCATCCAATTCCCTGTCGTTACTCACACTCACACCATTCAAACTCTGTCCTTACTCACACTCACACCTTCCAAACTCTGTCCATACTCACACTCGCACCATCCAAACTCTGTCCTTACTCACACTCACACCATGCAAACTCTGTCCCTACTCACACTCACACCAGCCAAAACTCTTTCCTTACTCACACTCACACCAGCCAAAACTCTTTCCTTACTCACACTCACACCAGCCAAAACTCTGTCCTTACTCAAACTGAAATCATCCAAACTCTGTCCTTAATCACACTCACACCATCCACATTTCTCACTTTACTCGCACTCAAACCATACAAAGTCTCACCATATTCACACTCACACCATCTAATTCTGTCCTTACTCACACTTACACAATCCAAACTCTGTCCTTACTCACAGTGACACAATCCAAACTCTGTCCTTACTCACATACACACAATCCAAAGTCTCTCCTTACACTCACAACATCCAAACTCATTCCTTACTCACACTCAGACTATCATAAACTCTGTCCTTACTCACTCTAACAATATCCAAAATCCGACCTTTGTCACACTCATACCATCAAAACTCTGTGCTTACTCATACTCAAACCGTCCAAACTCTGTCCTTACTCACACTCGAACTATCCAAACTCTCTAACTCACACTCACAGCATCCAAAACTCTGTCCTTACTCACACTCACACCATCCAAAATCTGTCGTTACTCACACTCACACCAACGAAATTCTGTCCTTACTCACAATTATATCATCCAAAACTCTGTCCTTACTCACAGTCACACCATCCAATCTCAGTCCATACTCACACTCAGAGCATCCAATCTCTGTCCTTAGGCGCACACACACCATTCAAACACTGTCCTTACTCACACCCACACCATCCAAAACCATGTCTTCACTCTCACTCACACCGTCTAAACACTGTCCTTGCTCACACTCACACCATCCCAACTCTGTCCTTACTCACATTCACACCATCCAAACTCTGACCTTAAACATACTCAAACAAACCAAACTCTGTCCTTACTCACACACACACCATCCAAACTCTGTGCTTACTCGCACCCACACCATCCAAAACCCTGTCCTCACTCATACTCACACCATCTAAACACTGTCCTTGCTCACACTCACACCATCCAAACTCTGTCCTTACTCACACTCACACCATCCAAAACTCTGTCCTTACTCACACTCACAACATTCCAAACTCTGTCCTTACGCACACTCACACCATCCAAACTCTGTCTTTACTTACACTCACATCATCTAAACCCTGTCCTTACTCACATTCAGACCATCCAAACTCTGTCCTTAGTCACACTCACAGCATCCAAACTCTATCCTTACGCACACTCACACCATCCAAACTCTGTCTTTACTTACACTGAAATCATCTAAACCCTGTCCTTACTCACATTCAGACCATCCAAACTCTGTCCTTACTCACACTCACGACATCCAAACTCTGTCCTTACTCACACTCACACCATCCAAACCCTGTCCTTACTAACACTCACACCATCCAAACTCTGATCTTACTCACACTCACACCATCCAAACCCTTTCCTAACTCACACTCACACCATCCAAACTGTGCCCTTACTCAAACTCACGCCTTCCAAACTCTGTCCTTACTCACACTCACACCATACAAACTCGGACCTTATTAACAATCACACCATCCAAATCCTCTGCTTATTCACGCTCACACCATCCAAAACTCTGACCTCACTAACACTCACACCAACCACAACCTCTCCAATCTCACACTCACACCATCCAAGTTCTGTCCTTTTTCACACTCACACCATCAAAACTCTGTCCTTACTCACAGTCACACCATCCAAACTCTGTCCATAGTCACACAGCATTCAAACCCTGTCCTTACTCACACTCACATCATCCAAATTCTGTGCTTACTCACACTCACACCATCAAAACTCTGTCCTTACTCACACTCACACCATCCAAACTCTGTCCTTACTCACAGTCACACCATCCAAACTCTGTCCTTACTCACACTCACACCATCCAAACTCTGTCCTTACTCACACTCACACCATCCAAATCTCTTTCCTTACTCACACTCACAACATCCAAATTCTTTCCTTACTCACACTCACACCATCCAAACTCTGTTCTTAATCACAATCACACCATCCTAACTCTGTCCTTACTCACACTCACAACATCCAAATTCTTTCCTTACTCACACTCACACCATCCAAACTCTGTTCTTAATCACAGTCACACCATCCAAAACTCTGTCCTTACTCACACTCACATCATCCAAACTTTGTCCTTACTCACACTCGCATCATCCAAACTCTGTCCTTACTCACACTCACACCATCCAAACTCTGATCTTACTCACACTCACACCATCCAAACCCTGTCCTTACTCACACTCACACCATCCAAACTTTGTCCTTACTCACACTCACATCATCCAAAACTCTGTCCTTACTCACACACACACAATCAAAACTCAGTCCTTACTCACACTCACAGCATCCAAACTCTGTCCTTAGGCGCACACACACCATGCAAACTCTATCCTTACTCACACCCACAACATCCAAAACCACGTCCTCACTCACACTCACACCACCTAAACACTGTCCTTGCTCACATTCACACCATCCAAACTCTGTCCTTAGTCACACTCACAGCATCCAAACTCTATCCTTACGCACACTCACAACATCCAAACTCTGTCCTTACTCACACTCACACCATCCAAACCCTGTCCTTACTAACACTCACACCATCCAAACTCTGATCTTACTCACACTCACACCATCCAAACCCTGTCCTAACTCACACTCACACCATCCAAACTGTGTCCTTACTCAAACTCACGCCTTCCAAACTCTGTCCTTACTCACACTCACACCATACAAACTCGGACCTTATTAACAATCACACCATCCAAATCCTCTGCTTATTCACGCTCACACCATCCAAAACTCTGACCTCACTAACCCTCACACCAACCACAACCTCTCCAATCTCACACTCACACCATCCAAGTTCTGTCCTTTTTCACACTCACACCATCAAAACTCTGTCCTTACTCACAGTCACACCATCCAAACTCTGTCCATAGTCACACAGCATTCAAACCCTGTCCTTACTCACACTCACATCATCCAAATTCTGTGCTTACTCACACTCACACCATCAAAACACTGTCCTTACTCACACTCACACCATCCAAACTCTGTCCTTACTCACAGTCACACCATCCAAACTCTGTCCTTACTCACAGTCACACCATCCAAACTCTGTCCTTACTCACACTCACACCATCCAAATCTCTTTCCTTACTCACACTCACAACATCCAAATTCTTTCCTTACTCACACTCACACCATCCAAACTCTGTTCTTAATCACAATCACACCATCCTAACTCTGTCCTTACTCACACTCACAACATCCAAATTCTTTCCTTACTCACACTCACACCATCCAAACTCTGTTCTTAATCACAGTCACACCATCCAAAACTCTGTCCTTACTCACACTCACATCATCCAAACTTTGTCCTTACTCACACTCGCATCATCCAAACTCTGTCCTTACTCACACTCACACCATCCAAACTCTGATCTTACTCACACTCACACCATCCAAACCCTGTCCTTACTCACACTCACACCATCCAAACTCGGACCTTATTAACAATCACACCATCCAAATCCTCTGCTTATTCACGCTCACACCATCCAAAACTCTGACCTCACTAACACTCACACCATCCACAACCTCTCCTTACTCACACTCACACCACCCAAACTCAGTCCTTAGTCGCACTCACATCATCCGAAATCTGTCCTTACTCACACTATCATCATCCAAACTCTGTCCTTACTCACACTCGCACCATCCAAACTCTGTCCTTACTCACACTCACACCATCCGAACTTTGTCCTTGCTCACACTCACACCATTCAATTTCTGTCCGTACTCACACTCACCCCATCCAATCTCTGTCCTTTCTCACACACACATCATCCAAAACTCTGTCGTTACTCACACACACACCATCCAAAACTCTAACCTTACTCATTCTAACATCATGCAAACTCTCTCGTTACTCACACTCACACCATCCAAACTCGGACCTTACTCACACTCACACCATCCAAATCCTCTCCTTATTCACGCTCACACCATCCAAAACTCTGAACTTACTCACACTCACACAATCCAAATCCTCTCCTTACACACACTCACACCATCCAAACTCAGTCCTTTGTCGCACTCACATCAACCGAGATCTGTCCTTACTCACACTAACACCATCGAAACTCTGTCCTTACTCACACTCACACCAACCAAACTCTGTCCCTATTCACACTCACACCATACAAACTCTGTCCTTACTCACACTCACACCATCCAAACTCTCTCCTTACTCACACTCACACAATCCAAACTCTGTCCTTACTCACATTCACACCATCCAAATTCTCTCCTTACTCACTCACATCATACAAGCTCTGTCCTTATTCACACTCACACCATCCAAATACTTTCCTTACTCACACTCACACCATCCAAACTCTGTCCTTACTCAGACACACATCATCCAAAACTCTGTCGTTACTCACGCACACACCATCCAAAACTCTGTCCTTACTCACACTTACACCATCCAAAACTCTGTCCTTACTCACACTCACACCATCCAAACTCGCACCTTACTCACACTCACAGCATTCAAACCCTGTCCTTACTCACACTCACATCATCAAAATTCTGTCCTTACTCACATTCACAGAATCCAAGCTCTCGCCCTCCTCACACTCACGTCATTCAAACTCTGGCCGTAATCACACTCGCACCATTCAAACTCTGTCCTTACTCACACTCACACCATGCAAAGTCAGCCCTGACTCACACTCACTCCATCCAAACTCTGTCCTTTCTCACACTGATACCATATAAACTCTGTCCTTACTAACACTGACACCTTCCAAATCTGTCCTTATACACACGCACACCGTCAAAACCCTGTCCTTAAACACACTCACACCGTCAAAAATCTGTCCTTACTCACACTCACACCATCCAAACTCTGTCCTCAGTCACACAGCAATCAAACCCTGTCCTTACTCACACTCACATCATCCAAATTCTGTCCTTACTCACACTCACAACATCAATACTCTGTCCTTCCTCACACTCACACCATCCAAACTCTGTCCTTACTCACACTCACACCATGCAAAGTCAGTCCTGACTCACACTCACACCATCCAAACTCTGTCCTTACTCACACTCACACCATCCAAAACTCTGTCCTTACTCACACTCACAACATTCCAAACTCTGTCCTTACGCACACTCACACCATCCAAACTCTGTCTTTACTTACACTCACATCATCTAAACCCTGTCCTTACTCACATTCAGACCATCCAAACTCTGTCCTTAGTCACACTCACAGCATCCAAACTCTATCCTTACGCACACTCACACCATCCAAACTCTGTCTTTACTTACACTGACATCATCTAAACCCTGTCCTTACTCACATTCAGAACATCCAAACTCTGTCCTTACTCACACTCACAACATCCAAACTCTGTCCTTACTCACACTCACACCATCCAAACCCTGTCCTTACTAACACTCACACCATCCAAACTCTGATCTTACTCACACTCACACCATCCAAACCCTGTCCTAACTCACACTCACACCATCCAAACTGTGTCCTTACTCAAACTCACGCCTTCCAAACTCTGTCCTTACTCACACTCACACCATACAAACTCGGACCTTATTAACAATCACACCATCCAAATCCTCTGCTTATTCACGCTCACACCATCCAAAACTCTGACCTCACTAACACTCACACCAACCACAACCTCTCCAATCTCACACTCACACCATCCAAGTTCTGTCCTTTTTCACACTCACACCATCAAAACTCTGTCCTTACTCACAGTCACACCATCCAAACTCTGTCCATAGTCACACAGCATTCAAACCCTGTCCTTACTCACACTCACATCATCCAAATTCTGTGCTTACTCACACTCACACCATCCAAAACTCTGTCCTTACTCACACTCAAACCATCCAAACTCTGTCCTTATACACACTCACACCATCAAAATCTCTGTCCTTACTCACACTCACATCATCCAAAACTCTGTCCTTACTCACACACACACACAATCAAAACTCAGTCCTTACTCACACTCACAGCATCCAAACTCTGTCCTTAGGCGCACACACACCATGCAAACTCTATCCTTACTCACACCCACAACATCCAAAACCACGTCCTCCCTCACACTCACACCACCTAAACACTGTCCTTGTTCACACTCACACCATCCAAACTCTGTCCTTACTCACACTCACACCATCCAAACTCTGTCCTAACTCACAATCACTCCATTCAAACTCTGTCCTTACTCATACTCAAACAAACCAAACTCTGTCCTTACTCACACTCACAGCATCCAAACTCTGTCGTTACGTGCACACACACCATCCAAACTCTGTCCTTACTCACACCCACACCATCCAAAACCCTGTCCTCACTCACACTCACACCATCAATACTGTGTCCTTACTCACACACACAACATCCAAACTCTGTCCTTTCTCACACTCACACCATCCAAACTCTGTCCTAACTCACAATCAAACCATCCAAACTCTGTCCTTACTCACAATCAAACAAACCAAACTCTGTCCTTACTCACAATCACACCATCAAAACCCTGTCCTTACTCACACTCAACCTTCCAAACTCTGTCCTTACTCACACTCACACCATCCAAAACTCTGTCCTTACTCACACTCACACCATCCAAAACTCTGTCCTTACTCACATTCACACCATCCAAACTCTATCCAACTCACACTCACATCATCTAAACCCTGTCCTTACTCACACTCACACAATTCAAACTCTGTCCTTACTCACACTCATACCATCCAAATTCTGTCCTAACTCACACTCACACCATCCAAAACTCTTCCCTTACTCACACTCACACCATCCAAACTCTGTCCTTACTCACACTCACACCATCCAAACTCTGGGCTTACTCAAACTCACAACATCCAAACTCTGTCCTTACTCACACTCACAGCATCCAAACTCTCTCTTTACACACACTCACACCGTCCAAATTTCTGTCCTTACTCACACTCACACCATCCAAACTCTGTCCTTACTCACACTCACAACAACCAAACTCTGTCCTTACTCAAACTCACACCATCAAAAACTCTTTCCTTACTCATACTCACACCATCCAAACTCTGTCCTTACTCACACTCACACCATCCAAACTCTGTCCTTACTCACACTCACAACATCCAAACTCTGTCCTTACTCACACTCACACCATCCAAAACCCTGTCGTTACTCACACTCACACCATCCAAACTCTGTCCTGACTCACACTCACACCTTCCAAACTCTGTCCTTACTCACACTCATACCATCCAAACTCTGTCCTTACTCACACTCACACCTTCCAAACTCAGTCCTTACTCACACTCACAACATCCAAACTCTGTCCTTACTCACACTCACACCAACAAAAACTCTGTCCTTACTCACACTCAGACCATCCAAACTCTGTCCTTACTCACATTCACAACATCCAAACTCTGTCCTTACTCACACTCACACCATCCAAACTCTGTCCTTACTCACACTCATATCATCCAATTCCCTGTCGTTACTCACACTCACACCATTCAAACTCTGTCCTTACTCACACTCACACCTTCCAAACTCTGTCCATACTCACACTCGCACCATCCAAACTCTGTCCTTACTCACACTCACACCATGCAAACTCTGTCCCTACTCACACTCACACCAGCCAAAACTCTTTCCTTACTCACACTCACACCAGCCAAAACTCTTTCCTTACTCACACTCACACCAGCCAAAACTCTGTCCTTACTCAAACTCAAATCATCCAAACTATGTCCTTAATCACACTCACACCATCCACATTTCTCACTTTACTCGCACTCAAACCATACAAAGTCTCACCATATTCACACTAAAGCATCTAATTCTGTCCTTACTCACACTTACACAATCCAAACTCTGTCCTTACTCACAGTGACACAATCCAAACTCTGTCCTTACTCACATACACACAATCCAAAGTCTCTCCTTACACTCACAACATCCAAACTCATTCCTTACTCACACTCAGACTATCATAAACTCTGTCCTTACTCACTCTAACAATATCCAAAATCCGACCTTTGTCACACTCACACCATCAAAACTCTGTGCTTACTCATACTCAAACCGTCCAAACTCTGTCCTTACTCACACTCGAACTATCCAAACTCTCTCCTAACTCACACTCACAGCATCCAAAACTCTGTCCTTACTCACACTCACACCATCCAAAATCTGTCGTTACTCACACTCACACCAACGAAATTCTGTCCTTACTCACAATTATATCATCCAAAACTCTGTCCTTACTCACAGTCACACCTTCCAATCTCAGTCCATACTCACACTCAGAGCATCCAATCTCTGTCCTTAGGCGCACACACACCATTCAAACACTGTCCTTACTCACACCCACACCATCCAAAACCATGTCTTCACTCTCACTCACACCGTCTAAACACTGTCCTTGCTCACACTCACACCATCCCAACTCTGTCCTTACTCACATTCACACCATCCAAACTCTGACCTTAAACATACTCAAACAAACCAAACTCTGTCCTTACTCACACACACACCATCCAAACTCTGTGCTTACTCGCACCCACACCATCCAAAACCCTGTCCTCACTCATACTCACACCATCTAAACACTGTCCTTGCTCACACTCACACCATCCAAACTTGGTCCTTACTCACACTCACACCATCCAAACTCTGTCCTTTCTCACACTCACACCATCCAAACTCTGTCCTTACTCACACTCACACCAACCAAAACTCTGTCCTTACTCACACTCACAACATTCCAAACTCTGTCCTTACGCACACTCACACCATCCAAACTCTGTCTTTACTTACACTCACATCATCTAAACCCTGTCCTTACTCACATTCAGACCATCCAAACTCTGTCCTTAGTCACACTCACAGCATCCAAACTCTATCCTTACGCACACTCACACCATCCAAACTCTGTCTTTACTTACACTGACATCATCTAAACCCTGTCCTTACTCACATTCAGACCATCCAAACTCTGTCCTTACTCACACTCACGACATCCAAACTCTGTCCTTACTCACACTCACACCATCCAAACCCTGTCCTTACTAACACTCACACCATCCAAACTCTGATCTTACTCACACTCACACCATCCAAACCCTGTCCTAACTCACACTCACACCATCCAAACTGTGTCCTTACTCAAACTCACGCCTTCCAAACTCTGTCCTTACTCACACTCACACCATACAAACTCGGACCTTATTAACAATCACACCATCCAAATCCTCTGCTTATTCACGCTCACACCATCCAAAACTCTGACCTCACTAACACTCACACCAACCACAACCTCTCCAATCTCACACTCACACCATCCAAGTTCTGTCCTTTTTCACACTCACACCATCAAAACTCTGTCCTTACTCACAGTCACACCATCCAAACTCTGTCCATAGTCACACAGCATTCAAACCCTGTCCTTACTCACACTCACATCATCCAAATTCTGTGCTTACTCACACTCACACCATCAAAACTCTGTCCTTACTCACACTCACACCATCCAAACTCTGTCCTTACTCACAGTCACACCATCCAAACTCTGTCCTTACTCACACTCACACCATCCAAACTCTGTCCTTACTCACACTCACACCATCCAAATCTCTTTCCTTACTCACACTCACAACATCCAAATTCTTTCCTTACTCACACTCACACCATCCAAACTCTGTTCTTAATCACAGTCACACCATCCAAAACTCTGTCCTTACTCACACTCACATCATCCAAACTTTGTCCTTACTCACACTCGCATCATCCAAACTCTGTCCTTACTCACACTCACACCATCCAAACTCTGATCTTACTCACACTCACACCATCCAAACCCTGTCCTTACTCACACTCACACCAACAAAAACTCTGTCCTTACTCACACTCAGACCATCCAAACTCTGTCCTTACTCACATTCACAACATCCAAACTCTGTCCTTACTCACACTCACACCATCCAAACTCTGTCCTTACTCACACTCATATCATCCAATTCCCTGTCGTTACTCACACTCACACCATTCAAACTCTGTCCTTACTCACACTCACACCTTCCAAACTCTGTCCATACTCACACTCGCACCATCCAAACTCTGTCCTTACTCACACTCACACCAGCCAAAACTCTTTCCTTACTCACACTCACACCAGCCAAAACTCTTTCCTTACTCACACTCACACCAGCCAAAACTCTGTCCTTACTCAAACTCAAATCATCCAAACTCTGTCCTTAATCACACTCACACCATCCACATTTCTCACTTTACTCGCACTCAAACCATACAAAGTCTCACCATATTCACACTCACACCATCTAATTCTGTCCTTACTCACACTTACACAATCCAAACTCTGTCCTTACTCACAGTGACACAATCCAAACTCTGTCCTTACTCACATGCACACAATCCAAAGTCTCTCCTTACACTCACAACATCCAAACTCATTCCTTACTCACACTCAGACTATCATAAACTCTGTCCTTACTCACTCTAACAATATCCAAAATCCGACCTTTGTCACACTCACACCATCAAAACTCTGTGCTTACTCATACTCAAACCGTCCAAACTCTGTCCTTACTCACACTCGAACTATCCAAACTCTCTCCTAACTCACACTCACAGCATCCAAAACTCTGTCCTTACTCACACTCACACCATCCAAAATCTGTCGTTACTCACACTCACACCAACGAAATTCTGTCCTTACTCACAATTATATCATCCAAAACTCTGTCCTTACTCACAGTCACACCATCCAATCTCAGTCCATACTCACACTCAGAGCATCCAATCTCTGTCCTTAGGCGCACACACACCATTCAAACACTGTCCTTACTCACACCCACACCATCCAAAACCATGTCTTCACTCTCACTCACACCGTCTAAACACTGTCCTTGCTCACACTCACACCATCCCAACTCTGTCCTTACTCACATTCACACCATCCAAACTCTGACCTTAAACATACTCAAACAAACCAAACTCTGTCCTTACTCACACACACACCATCCAAACTCTGTGCTTACTCGCACCCACACCATCCAAAACCCTGTCCTCACTCATACTCACACCATCTAAACACTGTCCTTGCTCACACTCACACCATCCAAACTTGGTCCTTACTCACACTCACACCATCCAAACTCTGTCCTTTCTCACACTCACACCATCCAAACTCTGTCCTTACTCACACTCACACCAACCAAAACTCTGTCCTTACTCACACTCACAACATTCCAAACTCTGTCCTTACGCACACTCACACCATCCAAACTCTGTCTTTACTTACACTCACATCATCTAAACCCTGTCCTTACTCACATTCAGACCATCCAAACTCTGTCCTTAGTCACACTCACAGCATCCAAACTCTATCCTTACGCACACTCACACCATCCAAACTCTGTCTTTACTTACACTGACATCATCTAAACCCTGTCCTTACTCACATTCAGACCATCCAAACTCTGTCCTTACTCACACTCACGACATCCAAACTCTGTCCTTACTCACACTCACACCATCCAAACCCTGTCCTTACTAACACTCACACCATCCAAACTCTGATCTTACTCACACTCACACCATCCAAACCCTGTCCTAACTCACACTCACACCATCCAAACTGTGTCCTTACTCAAACTCACGCCTTCCAAACTCTGTCCTTACTCACACTCACACCATACAAACTCGGACCTTATTAACAATCACACCATCCAAATCCTCTGCTTATTCACGCTCACACCATCCAAAACTCTGACCTCACTAACACTCACACCAACCACAACCTCTCCAATCTCACACTCACACCATCCAAGTTCTGTCCTTTTTCACACTCACACCATCAAAACTCTGTCCTTACTCACAGTCACACCATCCAAACTCTGTCCATAGTCACACAGCATTCAAACCCTGTCCTTACTCACACTCACATCATCCAAATTCTGTGCTTACTCACACTCACACCATCAAAACTCTGTCCTTACTCACACTCACACCATCCAAACTCTGTCCTTACTCACAGTCACACCATCCAAACTCTGTCCTTACTCACACTCACACCATCCAAACTCTGTCCTTACTCACACTCACACCATCCAAATCTCTTTCCTTACTCACACTCACAACATCCAAATTCTTTCCTTACTCACACTCACACCATCCAAACTCTGTTCTTAATCACAATCACACCATCCTAACTCTGTCCTTACTCACACTCACAACATCCAAATTCTTTCCTTACTCACACTCACACCATCCAAACTCTGTTCTTAATCACAGTCACACCATCCAAAACTCTGTCCTTACTCACACTCACATCATCCAAACTTTGTCCTTACTCACACTCGCATCATCCAAACTCTGTCCTTACTCACACTCACACCATCCAAACTCTGATCTTACTCACACTCACACCATCCAAACCCTGTCCTTACTCACACTCACACCATCCAAACTCTGTCCTTACTCAAACTCACGCCTTCCAAACACTGTCCTTACTCAAACTCACACCATCCAAAACTCTGTCCTTACTCACACTCACACCATACAAACTTGGACCTTATTAACAATCACACCATCCAAATCCTCTGCTTATTCACGCTCACACCATCCAAAACTCTGACCTCACTAACACTCACACCATCCACAACCTCTCCTTACTCACACTCACACCACCCAAACTCAGTCCTTAGTCGCACTCACATCATCCGAAATCTGTCCTTACTCACACTATCATCATCCAAACTCTGTCCTTACTCACACTCGCACCTTCCAAACTCTGTCCTTACTCACACTCACACCATCCAAACTCTGTCCTTACTCACACTCACACCATCCGAACTTTGTCCTTGCTCACACTCACACCATTCAAACTCTGTCCGTACTCACACTCACCCCATCCAATCTCTGTCCTTACTCACACACACATCATCCAAAACTCTGTCGTTACTCACACACACACCATCCAAAACTCTAACCTTACTCATTCTAACATCATGCAAACTCTCTCGTTACTCACACTCACACCATCCAAACTCGGACCTTACTCACACTCACACCATCCAAATCCTCTCCTTATTCACGCTCACACCATCCAAAACTCTGAACTTACTCACACTCACACAATCCAAATCCTCTCCTTACACACACTCACACCATCCAAACTCAGTCCTTTGTCGCACTCACATCAACCGAGATCTGTCCTTACTCACACTAACACCATCGAAACTCTGTCCTTACTCACACTCACACCAACCAAACTCTGTCCCTATTCACACTCACACCATACAAACTCTGTCCTTACTCACACTCACACCATCCAAACTCTCTCCTTACTCACACTCACACAATCCAAACTCTGTCCTTACTCACATTCACACCATCCAAATTCTCTCCTTACTCACTCACATCATACAAGCTCTGTCCTTATTCACACTCACACCATCCAAATACTTTCCTTACTCACACTCACACCATCCAAACTCTGTCCTTACTCAGACACACATCATCCAAAACTCTGTCGTTACTCACGCACACACCATCCAAAACTCTGTCCTTACTCACACTTACACCATCCAAAACTCTGTCCTTACTCACACTCACACCATCCAAACTCGCACCTTACTCACACTCACAGCATTCAAACCCTGTCCTTACTCACACTCACATCATCAAAATTCTGTCCTTACTCACATTCACAGAATCCAAGCTCTCGCCCTCCTCACACTCACGTCATTCAAACTCTGGCCGTAATCACACTCGCACCATTCAAACTCTGTCCTTACTCACACTCACACCATGCAAAGTCAGCCCTGACTCACACTCACTCCATCCAAACTCTGTCCTTTCTCACACTGATACCATATAAACTCTGTCCTTACTAAAACTCACACCTTCCAAATCTGTCCTTATACACACGCACACCGTCAAAACCGTGTCCTTAAACACACTCACACCGTCAAAAATCTGTCCTTACTCACACTCACACCATCCAAACTCTGTCCTCAGTCACACAGCATTCAAACCCTGTCCTTACTCACACTCACATCATCCAAATTCTGTCCTTACTCACACTCACAACATCAATACTCTGTCCTTCCTCACACTCACACCATCCAAACTCTGTCCTTACTCACACTCACACCATGCAAAGTCAGTCCTGACTCACACTCACACCATCCAAACTCTGTCCTTACTCACACTCACACCATCCAAAACTCTGTCCTTACTCACACTCACAACATTCCAAACTCTGTCCTTACGCACACTCACACCATCCAAACTCTGTCTTTACTTACACTCACATCATCTAAACCCTGTCCTTACTCACATTCAGACCATCCAAACTCTGTCCTTACTCACACTCACAACATCCAAACTCTGTCCTTACTCACACTCACACCATCCAAACCCTGTCCTTACTAACACTCACACCATCCAAACTCTGATCTTACTCACACTCACACCATCCAAACCCTGTCCTAACTCACACTCACACCATCCAAACTGTGTCCTTACTCAAACTCACGCCTTCCAAACTCTGTCCTTACTCACACTCACACCATACAAACTCGGACCTTATTAACAATCACACCATCCAAATCCTCTGCTTATTCACGCTCACACCATCCAAAACTCTGACCTCACTAACACTCACACCAACCACAACCTCTCCAATCTCACACTCACACCATCCAAGTTCTGTCCTTTTTCACACTCACACCATCAAAACTCTGTCCTTACTCACAGTCACACCATCCAAACTCTGTCCATAGTCACACAGCATTCAAACCCTGTCCTTACTCACACTCACATCATCCAAATTCTGTGCTTACTCACACTCACACCATCCAAAACTCTGTCCTTACTCACACTCAAACCATCCAAACTCTGTCCTTATACACACTCACACCATCAAAATCTCTGTCCTTACTCACACTCACATCATCCAAAACTCTGTCCTTACTCACACACACACAATCAAAACTCAGTCCTTACTCACACTCACAGCATCCAAACTCTGTCCTTAGGCGCACACACACCATGCAAACTCTATCCTTACTCACACCCACAACATCCAAAACCACGTCCTCACTCACACTCACACCACCTAAACACTGTCCTTGCTCACATTCACACCATCCAAACTCTGTCCTTACTCACACTCACACCATCCAAACTCTGTCCTAACTCACAATCACTCCATTCAAACTCTGTCCTTACTCATACTCAAACAAACCAAACTCTGTCCTTACTCACAATCACAGCATCCAAACTCTGTCGTTACGTGCACACACACCATCCAAACTCTGTCCTTACTCACACCCACACCATCCAAAACCCTGTCCTCACTCACACTCACACCATCAATACTGTGTCCTTACTCACACACACAACATCCAAACTCTGTCCTTTCTCACACTCACACCATCCAAACTCTGTCCTAACTCACAATCAAACCATCCAAACTCTGTCCTTACTCACACTCACACCATCCCAAACTCTGTCCTTACTCACAATCACACCATCAAAACCCTGTCCTTACTCACACTCAACCTTCCAAACTCTGTCCTTACTCACACTCACACCATCCAAAACTCTGTCCTTACTCACACTCACACCATCCAAAACTCTGTCCTTACTCACATTCACACCATCCAAACTCTATCCAACTCACACTCACATCATCTAAACCCTGTCCTTACTCACACTCACACAATTCAAACTCTGTCCTTACTCACACTCATACCATCCAAATTCTGTCCTAACTCACACTCACACCATCCAAAACTCTTCCCTTACTCACACTCACACCATCCAAACTCTGTCCTTACTCACACTCACACCATCCAAACTCTGGGCTTACTCACACTCACAACATCCAAACTCTGTCCTTACTCACACTCACACCATCCAAAAACCTGTCGTTATTCACACTCACACCATCCAAACTCTGTCCTTACTCACACTCACACCTTCCAATCTCTGTCCTTACTCACACTCACACCATCCAAACTCTGTCCTTACTCACACTCACAGCATCCAAACTCTCTCCTTACACACACTCACACCGTCCAAATTTCTGTCCTTACTCACACTCACACCATCCAAACGCTGTCCTTACTCACACTCACAACAACCAAACTCTGTCCTTACTCAAACTCACACCATCAAAAACTCTTTCCTTACTCATACTCACACCATCCAAACTCTGTCCTTACTCACACTCACACCATCCAAACTCTGTCCTTACTCACACTCACAACATCCAAACTCTGTCCTTACTCACACTCACACCATCCAAAACCCTGTCGTTACTCACACTCACACCATCCAAACTCTGTCCTTACTCACACTCACACCTTCCAAACTCTGTCCTTACTCACACTCACACCATCCAAACTCTGTCCTTACTCACACTCACACCTTCCAAACTCTGTCCTTACTCACACTCACACCAACAAAAACTCTGTCCTTACTCACACTCAGACCATCCAAACTCTGTCCTTACTCACATTCACAACATCCAAACTCTGTCCTTACTCACACTCACAACATCCAAACTCTGTCCTTACTCACACTCATACCATCCAAACCCTGTCCTTACTAACACTCACACCATCCAAACTCTGATCTTACTCACACTCACACCATCCAAACCCTGTCCTAACTCACACTCACACCATCCAAACTGTGTCCTTACTCAAACTCACGCCTTCCAAACTCTGTCCTTACTCACACTCACACCATACAAACTCGGACCTTATTAACAATCACACCATCCAAATCCTCTGCTTATTCACGCTCACACCATCCAAAACTCTGACCTCACTAACACTCACACCAACCACAACCTCTGCAATCTCACACGCACACCATCCAAGTTCTGTCCTTTTTCACACTCACACCATCAAAACTCTGTCCTTACTCACAGTCACACCATCCAAACTCTGTCCATAGTCACACAGCATTCAAACCCTGTCCTTACTCACACTCACATCATCCAAATTCTGTGCTTACTCACACTCACACCATCCAAAACTCTGTCCTTACTCACACTCAAACCATCCAAACTCTGTCCTTATACACACTCACACCATCAAAATCTCTGTCCTTACTCACACTCACATCATCCAAAACTCTGTCCTTACTCACACACACACAATCAAAACTCAGTCCTTACTCACACTCACAGCATCCAAACTCTGTCCTTAGGCGCACACACACCATGCAAACTCTATCCTTACTCACACCCACAACATCCAAAACCACGTCCTCACTCACACTCACACCACCTAAACACTGTCCTTGCTCACATTCACACCATCCAAACTCTGTCCTTACTCACACTCACACCATCCAAACTCTGTCCTAACTCACAATCACTCCATTCAAACTCTGTCCTTACTCATACTCAAACAAACCAAACTCTGTCCTTACTCACAATCACAGCATCCAAACTCTGTCGTTACGTGCACACACACCATCCAAACTCTGTCCTTACTCACACCCACACCATCCAAAACCCTGTCCTCACTCACACTCACACCATCAATACTGTGTCCTTACTCACACACACAACATCCAAACTCTGTCCTTTCTCACACTCACACCATCCAAACTCTGTCCTAACTCACAATCAAACCATCCAAACTCTGTCTTTACTCACACTCACACCATCCCAAACTCTGTCCTTACTCACAATCACACCATCAAAACCCTGTCCTTACTCACACTCAACCTTCCAAACTCTGTCCTTACTCACACTCACACCATCCAAAACTCTGTCCTTACTCACACTCACACCATCCAAAACTCTGTCCTTACTCACATTCACACCATCCAAACTCTATCCAACTCACACTCACATCATCTAAACCCTGTCCTTACTCACACTCACACAATTCAAACTCTGTCCTTACTCACACTCATACCATCCAAATTCTGTCCTAACTCACACTCACACCATCCAAAACTCTTCCCTTACTCACACTCACACCATCCAAACTCTGTCCTTACTCACACTCACACCATCCAAACTCTGGGCTTACTCACACTCACAACATCCAAACTCTGTCCTTACTCACACTCACACCATCCAAAAACCTGTCGTTATTCACACTCACACCATCCAAACTCTGTCCTTACTCACACTCACACCTTCCAATCTCTGTCCTTACTCACACTCACACCATCCAAACTCTGTCCTTCCTCACACTCACAGCATCCAAACTCTCTCCTTACACACACTCACACCGTCCAAATTTCTGTCCTTACTCACACTCACACCATCCAAACGCTGTCCTTACTCACACTCACAACAACCAAACTCTGTCCTTACTCAAACTCACACCATCAAAAACTCTTTCCTTACTCATACTCACACCATCCAAACTCTGTCCTTACTCACACTCACACCATCCAAACTCTGTCCTTACTCACACTCACAACATCCAAACTCTGTCCTTACTCACACTCACACCATCCAAAACCCTGTCGTTACTCACACTCACACCATCCAAACTCTGTCCTTACTCACACTCACACCTTCCAAACTCTGTCCTTACTCACACTCACACCATCCAAACTCTGTCCTTACTCACACTCACACCTTCCAAACTCTGTCCTTACTCACACTCACACCAACAAAAACTCTGTCCTTACTCACACTCAGACCATCCAAACTCTGTCCTTACTCACATTCACAACATCCAAACTCTGTCCTTACTCACACTCACACCATCCAAACTCTGTCCTTACTCACACTCATATCATCCAATTCCCTGTCGTTACTCACACTCACACCATTCAAACTCTGTCCTTACTCACACTCACACCTTCCAAACTCTGTCCATACTCACACTCGCACCATCCAAACTCTGTCCTTCCTCACACTCACACCATCCAAACTCTGTCCTTACTCACACTCACACCATGCAAAGTCAGTCCTGACTCACACTCACACCATCCAAACTCTGTCCTTACTCACACTCACACCATCCAAAACTCTGTCCTTACTCACACTCACAACATTCCAAACTCTGTCCTTACGCACACTCACACCATCCAAACTCTGTCTTTACTTACACTCACATCATCTAAACCCTGTCCTTACTCACATTCAGACCATCCAAACTCTGTCCTTACTCACACTCACAACATCCAAACTCTGTCCTTACTCACACTCACACCATCCAAACCCTGTCCTTACTAACACTCACACCATCCAAACTCTGATCTTACTCACACTCACACCATCCAAACCCTGTCCTAACTCACACTCACACCATCCAAACTGTGTCCTTACTCAAACTCACGCCTTCCAAACTCTGTCCTTACTCACACTCACACCATACAAACTCGGACCTTATTAACAATCACACCATCCAAATCCTCTGCTTATTCACGCTCACACCATCCAAAACTCTGACCTCACTAACACTCACACCAACCACAACCTCTCCAATCTCACACTCACACCATCCAAGTTCTGTCCTTTTTCACACTCACACCATCAAAACTCTGTCCTTACTCACAGTCACACCATCCAAACTCTGTCCATAGTCACACAGCATTCAAACCCTGTCCTTACTCACACTCACATCATCCAAATTCTGTGCTTACTCACACTCACACCATCCAAAACTCTGTCCTTACTCACACTCAAACCATCCAAACTCTGTCCTTATACACACTCACACCATCAAAATCTCTGTCCTTACTCACACTCACATCATCCAAAACTCTGTCCTTACTCACACACACACAATCAAAACTCAGTCCTTACTCACACTCACAGCATCCAAACTCTGTCCTTAGGCGCACACACACCATGCAAACTCTATCCTTACTCACACCCACAACATCCAAAACCACGTCCTCACTCACACTCACACCACCTAAACACTGTCCTTGCTCACATTCACACCATCCAAACTCTGTCCTTACTCACACTCACACCATCCAAACTCTGTCCTAACTCACAATCACTCCATTCAAACTCTGTCCTTACTCATACTCAAACAAACCAAACTCTGTCCTTACTCACACTCACAGCATCCAAACTCTGTCGTTACGTGCACACACACCATCCAAACTCTGTCCTTACTCACACCCACACCATCCAAAACCCTGTCCTCACTCACACTCACACCATCAATACTGTGTCCTTACTCACACACACAACATCCAAACTCTGTCCTTTCTCACACTCACACCATCCAAACTCTGTCCTAACTCACAATCAAACCATCCAAACTCTGTCCTTACTCACACTCACACCATCCCAAACTCTGTCCTTACTCACAATCACACCATCAAAACCCTGTCCTTACTCACACTCAACCTTCCAAACTCTGTCCTTACTCACACTCACACCATCCAAAACTCTGTCCTTACTCACACTCACACCATCCAAAACTCTGTCCTTACTCACATTCACACCATCCAAACTCTATCCAACTCACACTCACATCATCTAAACCCTGTCCTTACTCACACTCACACAATTCAAACTCTGTCCTTACTCACACTCATACCATCCAAATTCTGTCCTAACTCACACTCACACCATCCAAAACTCTTCCCTTACTCACACTCACACCATCCAAACTCTGTCCTTACTCACACTCACACCATCCAAACTCTGGGCTTACTCACACTCACAACATCCAAACTCTGTCCTTACTCACACTCACACCATCCAAAAACCTGTCGTTATTCACACTCACACCATCCAAACTCTGTCCTTACTCACACTCACACCTTCCAATCTCTGTCCTTACTCACACTCACACCATCCAAACTCTGTCCTTACTCACACTCACAGCATCCAAACTCTCTCCTTACACACACTCACACCGTCCAAATTTCTGTCCTTACTCACACTCACACCATCCAAACGCTGTCCTTACTCACACTCACAACAACCAAACTCTGTCCTTACTCAAACTCACACCATCAAAAACTCTTTCCTTACTCATACTCACACCATCCAAACTCTGTCCTTACTCACACTCACACCATCCAAACTCTGTCCTTACTCACACTCACAACATCCAAACTCTGTCCTTACTCACACTCACACCATCCAAAACTCTGTCGTTACTCACACTCACACCATCCAAACTCTGTCCTTACTCACACTCACACCTTCCAAACTCTGTCCTTACTCACACTCACACCATCCAAACTCTGTCCTTACTCACACTCACACCTTCCAAACTCTGTCCTTACTCACACTCACACCAACAAAAACTCTGTCCTTACTCACACTCAGACCATCCAAACTCTGTCCTTACTCACATTCACAACATCCAAACTCTGTCCTTACTCACACTCACAACATCCAAACTCTGTCCTTACTCACACTCATACCATCCAAACCCTGTCCTTACTAACACTCACACCATCCAAACTCTGATCTTACTCACACTCACACCATCCAAACCCTGTCCTAACTCACACTCACACCATCCAAACTGTGTCCTTACTCAAACTCACGCCTTCCAAACTCTGTCCTTACTCACACTCACACCATACAAACTCGGACCTTATTAACAATCACACCATCCAAATCCTCTGCTTATTCACGCTCACACCATCCAAAACTCTGACCTCACTAACACTCACACCAACCACAACCTCTGCAATCTCACACGCACACCATCCAAGTTCTGTCCTTTTTCACACTCACACCATCAAAACTCTGTCCTTACTCACAGTCACACCATCCAAACTCTGTCCATAGTCACACAGCATTCAAACCCTGTCCTTACTCACACTCACATCATCCAAATTCTGTGCTTACTCACACTCACACCATCCAAAACTCTGTCCTTACTCACACTCAAACCATCCAAACTCTGTCCTTATACACACTCACACCATCAAAATCTCTGTCCTTACTCACACTCACATCATCCAAAACTCTGTCCTTACTCACACACACACAATCAAAACTCAGTCCTTACTCACACTCACAGCATCCAAACTCTGTCCTTAGGCGCACACACACCATGCAAACTCTATCCTTACTCACACCCACAACATCCAAAACCACGTCCTCACTCACACTCACACCACCTAAACACTGTCCTTGCTCACATTCACACCATCCAAACTCTGTCCTTACTCACACTCACACCATCCAAACTCTGTCCTAACTCACAATCACTCCATTCAAACTCTGTCCTTACTCATACTCAAACAAACCAAACTCTGTCCTTACTCACAATCACAGCATCCAAACTCTGTCGTTACGTGCACACACACCATCCAAACTCTGTCCTTACTCACACCCACACCATCCAAAACCCTGTCCTCACTCACACTCACACCATCAATACTGTGTCCTTACTCACACACACAACATCCAAACTCTGTCCTTTCTCACACTCACACCATCCAAACTCTGTCCTAACTCACAATCAAACCATCCAAACTCTGTCCTTACTCACACTCACACCATCCCAAACTCTGTCCTTACTCACAATCACACCATCAAAACCCTGTCCTTACTCACACTCAACCTTCCAAACTCTGTCCTTACTCACACTCACACCATCCAAAACTCTGTCCTTACTCACACTCACACCATCCAAAACTCTGTCCTTACTCACATTCACACCATCCAAACTCTATCCAACTCACACTCACATCATCTAAACCCTGTCCTTACTCACACTCACACAATTCAAACTCTGTCCTTACTCACACTCATACCATCCAAATTCTGTCCTAACTCACACTCACACCATCCAAAACTCTTCCCTTACTCACACTCACACCATCCAAACTCTGTCCTTACTCACACTCACACCATCCAAACTCTGGGCTTACTCACACTCACAACATCCAAACTCTGTCCTTACTCACACTCACACCATCCAAAAACCTGTCGTTATTCACACTCACACCATCCAAACTCTGTCCTTACTCACACTCACACCTTCCAATCTCTGTCCTTACTCACACTCACACCATCCAAACTCTGTCCTTACTCACACTCACAGCATCCAAACTCTCTCCTTACACACACTCACACCGTCCAAATTTCTGTCCTTACTCACACTCACACCATCCAAACGCTGTCCTTACTCACACTCACAACAACCAAACTCTGTCCTTACTCAAACTCACACCATCAAAAACTCTTTCCTTACTCATACTCACACCATCCAAACTCTGTCCTTACTCACACTCACACCATCCAAACTCTGTCCTTACTCACACTCACAACATCCAAACTCTGTCCTTACTCACACTCACACCATCCAAAACTCTGTCGTTACTCACACTCACACCATCCAAACTCTGTCCTTACTCACACTCACACCTTCCAAACTCTGTCCTTACTCACACTCACACCATCCAAACTCTGTCCTTACTCACACTCACACCTTCCAAACTCTGTCCTTACTCACACTCACACCAACAAAAACTCTGTCCTTACTCACACTCAGACCATCCAAACTCTGTCCTTACTCACATTCACAACATCCAAACTCTGTCCTTACTCACACTCACACCATCCAAACTCTGTCCTTACTCACACTCATATCATCCAATTCCCTGTCGTTACTCACACTCACACCATTCAAACTCTGTCCTTACTCACACTCACACCTTCCAAACTCTGTCCATACTCACACTCGCACCATCCAAACTCTGTCCTTACTCACACTCACACCATGCAAACTCTGTCCCTACTCACACTCACACCAGCCAAAACTCTTTCCTTACTCACACTCACACCAGCCAAAACTCTTTCCTTACTCACACTCACACCAGCCAAAACTCTGTCCTTACTCAAACTCAAATCATCCAAACTCTGTCCTTAATCACACTCACACCATCCACATTTCTCACTTTACTCGCACTCAAACCATACAAAGTCTCACCATATTCACACTCACACCATCTAATTCTGTCCTTACTCACACTTACACAATCCAAACTCTGTCCTTACTCACAGTGACACAATCCAAACTCTGTCCTTACTCACATACACACAATCCAAAGTCTCTCCTTACACTCACAACATCCAAACTCATTCCTTACTCACACTCATACTATCATAAACTCTGTCCTTACTCACTCTAACAATATCCAAAATCCGACCTTTGTCACACTCACACCATCAAAACTCTGTGCTTACTCATACTCAAACCGTCCAAACTCTGTCCTTACTCACACTCGAACTATCCAAACTCACTCCTAACTCACACTCACAGCATCCAAAACTCTGTCCTTACTCACACTCACACCATCCAAAATCTGTCGTTACTCACACTCACACCAACGAAATTCTGTCCTTACTCACACTTATATCATCCAAAACTCTGTCCTTACTCACAGTCACACCATCCAATCTCTTCCTTACTCACACTCACACCATCCAAACTCTGTCCTTACTCACACCCACACCATCCAAAACCATGTCCTCACTCACACTCACACCATCTAAACACTGTCCTTGCTCACACTCACACCATCCAAACTCTGTCCTTACTCACACTCACACCTTCCAAACTCTGTCCTTACTCACACACTAGCCATCCAAACTCTGTCCTAACTCACAATCACACCATCCAAACTCTGTCCTTACTCATACTCACACCATCCAAACCCTGTCCTTACTCACACTCACACCATCCATAATCTCTCCTTACTCACACTCACACCATCCAAACTCTGTCCTAACTCACAATCACACCATCCATACTCTGTCCTTACTCATACTCACACCATCCAAACCCTGTCCTTACTCACACTCACACCATTCATAATCTGTCCTTGCTCACACTCACATCATCCAAAACTCTGTCCTTACTCACACACACACACCATCCAATCTCAGTCCATACTCACACTCACAGCATCCAAACTCTGTCCTTAGGCGCACACACACCATTCAAACACTGTCCTTACTCACACCCACACCATCCAAAACCATGTCTTCACTCTCACTCACACCGTCTAAACACTGTCCTTGCTCACACTCACACCATCCCAACTCTGTCCTTACTCACATTCACACCATCCAAACTCTGTCCTTAAACATACTCAAACAAAACAAACTCTGTCCTTACTCACACACACACCATCCAAACTCTGTGCTTACTCGCACCCACACCATCCAAAACCCTGTCCTCACTCATACTCACACCATCTAAACACTGTCCTTGCTCACACTCACACCATCCAAACTTGGTCCTTACTCACACTCACACCATCCAAACTCTGTCCTTTCTCACACTCACACCATCCAAACTCTGTCCTTACTCACACTCACACCATCCAAAACTCTGTCCTTACTCACACTCACAATATTCCAAACTCTGTCCGTACGCACACTCACACCATCCAAACTCTGTCTTTACTTACACTCACATCATCTAAACCCTGTCCTTACTCACATTCAGACCATCCAAATTCTGTCCTTAGTCACACTCACAGCATCCAAACTCTATCCTTACGCACACTCACACCATCCAAACTCTGTCTTTACTTACACTCACATCATCTAAACCCTGTCCTAACTCACATTCAGACCATCCAAACTCTGTCCTTACTCACACTCACAACATCCAAACTCTGTCCTTACTCACACTCACACCATCCAAACCCTGTCCTTACTAACACTCACACCATCCAAACTCTGATCTTACTCACACTCACACCATCCAAACCCTGTCCTAACTCACACTCACACCATCCAAACTGTGTCCTTACTCAAACTCACGCCTTCCAAACTCTGTCCTTACTCACACTCACACCATACAAACTCGGACCTTATTAACAATCACACCATCCAAATCCTCTGCTTATTCACGCTCACACCATCCAAAACTCTGACCTCACTAACACTCACACCAACCACAACCTCTCCAATCTCACACTCACACCATCCAAGTTCTGTCCTTTTTCACACTCACACCATCAAAACTCTGTCCTTACTCACAGTCACACCATCCAAACTCTGTCCATAGTCACACAGCATTCAAACCCTGTCCTTACTCACACTCACATCATCCAAATTCTGTGCTTACTCACACTCACACCATCAAAACTCTGTCCTTACTCACACTCACACCATCCAAACTCTGTCCTTACTCACACTCACACCATCCAAATCTCTTTCCTTACTCACACTCACAACATCCAAATTCTTTCCTTACTCACACTCACACCATCCAAACTCTGTTCTTAATCACAATCACACCATCCTAACTCTGTCCTTACTCACACTCACAACATCCAAATTCTTTCCTTACTCACACTCACACCATCCAAACTCTGTTCTTAATCACAGTCACACCATCCAAAACTCTGTCCTTACTCACACTCACATCATCCAAACATTGTCCTTACTCACACTCGCATCATCCAAACTCTGTCCTTACTCACACTCACACCATCCAAATCTCTTTCCTTACTCACACTCACAACATCCAAATTCTTTCCTTACTCACACTCACACCATCCAAACTCTGTTCTTAATCACAATCACACCATCCTAACTCTGTCCTTACTCACACTCACAACATCCAAATTCTTTCCTTACTCACACTCACACCATCCAAACTCTGATCTTACTCACACTCACACCATCCAAACCCTGTCCTAACTCACACTCACACCATCCAAACTGTGTCCTTACTCAAACTCACGCCTTCCAAACTCTGTCCTTACTCACACTCACACCATACAAACTCGGACCTTATTAACAATCACACCATCCAAATCCTCTGCTTATTCACGCTCACACCATCCAAAACTCTGACCTCACTAACACTCACACCAACCACAACCTCTGCAATCTCACACGCACACCATCCAAGTTCTGTCCTTTTTCACACTCACACCATCAAAACTCTGTCCTTACTCACAGTCACACCATCCAAACTCTGTCCATAGTCACACAGCATTCAAACCCTGTCCTTACTCACACTCACATCATCCAAATTCTGTGCTTACTCACACTCACACCATCCAAAACTCTGTCCTTACTCACACTCAAACCATCCAAACTCTGTCCTTATACACACTCACACCATCAAAATCTCTGTCCTTACTCACACTCACATCATCCAAAACTCTGTCCTTACTCACACACACACAATCAAAACTCAGTCCTTACTCACACTCACAGCATCCAAACTCTGTCCTTAGGCGCACACACACCATGCAAACTCTATCCTTACTCACACCCACAACATCCAAAACCACGTCCTCACTCACACTCACACCACCTAAACACTGTCCTTGCTCACATTCACACCATCCAAACTCTGTCCTTACTCACACTCACACCATCCAAACTCTGTCCTAACTCACAATCACTCCATTCAAACTCTGTCCTTACTCATACTCAAACAAACCAAACTCTGTCCTTACTCACAATCACAGCATCCAAACTCTGTCGTTACGTGCACACACACCATCCAAACTCTGTCCTTACTCACACCCACACCATCCAAAACCCTGTCCTCACTCACACTCACACCATCAATACTGTGTCCTTACTCACACACACAACATCCAAACTCTGTCCTTTCTCACACTCACACCATCCAAACTCTGTCCTAACTCACAATCAAACCATCCAAACTCTGTCCTTACTCACACTCACACCATCCCAAACTCTGTCCTTACTCACAATCACACCATCAAAACCCTGTCCTTACTCACACTCAACCTTCCAAACTCTGTCCTTACTCACACTCACACCATCCAAAACTCTGTCCTTACTCACACTCACACCATCCAAAACTCTGTCCTTACTCACATTCACACCATCCAAACTCTATCCAACTCACACTCACATCATCTAAACCCTGTCCTTACTCACACTCACACAATTCAAACTCTGTCCTTACTCACACTCATACCATCCAAATTCTGTCCTAACTCACACTCACACCATCCAAAACTCTTCCCTTACTCACACTCACACCATCCAAACTCTGTCCTTACTCACACTCACACCATCCAAACTCTGGGCTTACTCACACTCACAACATCCAAACTCTGTCCTTACTCACACTCACACCATCCAAAAACCTGTCGTTATTCACACTCACACCATCCAAACTCTGTCCTTACTCACACTCACACCTTCCAATCTCTGTCCTTACTCACACTCACACCATCCAAACTCTGTCCTTACTCACACTCACAGCATCCAAACTCTCTCCTTACACACACTCACACCGTCCAAATTTCTGTCCTTACTCACACTCACACCATCCAAACGCTGTCCTTACTCACACTCACAACAACCAAACTCTGTCCTTACTCAAACTCACACCATCAAAAACTCTTTCCTTACTCATACTCACACCATCCAAACTCTGTCCTTACTCACACTCACACCATCCAAACTCTGTCCTTACTCACACTCACAACATCCAAACTCTGTCCTTACTCACACTCACACCATCCAAAACTCTGTCGTTACTCACACTCACACCATCCAAACTCTGTCCTTACTCACACTCACACCTTCCAAACTCTGTCCTTACTCACACTCACACCATCCAAACTCTGTCCTTACTCACACTCACACCTTCCAAACTCTGTCCTTACTCACACTCACACCAACAAAAACTCTGTCCTTACTCACACTCAGACCATCCAAACTCTGTCCTTACTCACATTCACAACATCCAAACTCTGTCCTTACTCACACTCACACCATCCAAACTCTGTCCTTACTCACACTCATATCATCCAATTCCCTGTCGTTACTCACACTCACACCATTCAAACTCTGTCCTTACTCACACTCACACCTTCCAAACTCTGTCCATACTCACACTCGCACCATCCAAACTCTGTCCTTACTCACACTCACACCATGCAAACTCTGTCCCTACTCACACTCACACCAGCCAAAACTCTTTCCTTACTCACACTCACACCAGCCAAAACTCTTTCCTTACTCACACTCACACCAGCCAAAACTCTGTCCTTACTCAAACTCAAATCATCCAAACTCTGTCCTTAATCACACTCACACCATCCACATTTCTCACTTTACTCGCACTCAAACCATACAAAGTCTCACCATATTCACACTCACACCATCTAATTCTGTCCTTACTCACACTTACACAATCCAAACTCTGTCCTTACTCACAGTGACACAATCCAAACTCTGTCCTTACTCACATACACACAATCCAAAGTCTCTCCTTACACTCACAACATCCAAACTCATTCCTTACTCACACTCATACTATCATAAACTCTGTCCTTACTCACTCTAACAATATCCAAAATCCGACCTTTGTCACACTCACACCATCAAAACTCTGTGCTTACTCATACTCAAACCGTCCAAACTCTGTCCTTACTCACACTCGAACTATCCAAACTCACTCCTAACTCACACTCACAGCATCCAAAACTCTGTCCTTACTCACACTCACACCATCCAAAATCTGTCGTTACTCACACTCACACCAACGAAATTCTGTCCTTACTCACACTTATATCATCCAAAACTCTGTCCTTACTCACAGTCACACCATCCAATCTCTTCCTTACTCACACTCACACCATCCAAACTCTGTCCTTACTCACACCCACACCATCCAAAACCATGTCCTCACTCACACTCACACCATCTAAACACTGTCCTTGCTCACACTCACACCATCCAAACTCTGTCCTTACTCACACTCACACCTTCCAAACTCTGTCCTTACTCACACACTAGCCATCCAAACTCTGTCCTAACTCACAATCACACCATCCAAACTCTGTCCTTACTCATACTCACACCATCCAAACCCTGTCCTTACTCACACTCACACCATCCATAATCTCTCCTTACTCACACTCACACCATCCAAACTCTGTCCTAACTCACAATCACACCATCCATACTCTGTCCTTACTCATACTCACACCATCCAAACCCTGTCCTTACTCACACTCACACCATTCATAATCTGTCCTTGCTCACACTCACATCATCCAAAACTCTGTCCTTACTCACACACACACACCATCCAATCTCAGTCCATACTCACACTCACAGCATCCAAACTCTGTCCTTAGGCGCACACACACCATTCAAACACTGTCCTTACTCACACCCACACCATCCAAAACCATGTCTTCACTCTCACTCACACCGTCTAAACACTGTCCTTGCTCACACTCACACCATCCCAACTCTGTCCTTACTCACATTCACACCATCCAAACTCTGTCCTTAAACATACTCAAACAAAACAAACTCTGTCCTTACTCACACACACACCATCCAAACTCTGTGCTTACTCGCACCCACACCATCCAAAACCCTGTCCTCACTCATACTCACACCATCTAAACACTGTCCTTGCTCACACTCACACCATCCAAACTTGGTCCTTACTCACACTCACACCATCCAAACTCTGTCCTTTCTCACACTCACACCATCCAAACTCTGTCCTTACTCACACTCACACCATCCAAAACTCTGTCCTTACTCACACTCACAATATTCCAAACTCTGTCCGTACGCACACTCACACCATCCAAACTCTGTCTTTACTTACACTCACATCATCTAAACCCTGTCCTTACTCACATTCAGACCATCCAAATTCTGTCCTTAGTCACACTCACAGCATCCAAACTCTATCCTTACGCACACTCACACCATCCAAACTCTGTCTTTACTTACACTCACATCATCTAAACCCTGTCCTAACTCACATTCAGACCATCCAAACTCTGTCCTTACTCACACTCACAACATCCAAACTCTGTCCTTACTCACACTCACACCATCCAAACCCTGTCCTTACTAACACTCACACCATCCAAACTCTGATCTTACTCACACTCACACCATCCAAACCCTGTCCTAACTCACACTCACACCATCCAAACTGTGTCCTTACTCAAACTCACGCCTTCCAAACTCTGTCCTTACTCACACTCACACCATACAAACTCGGACCTTATTAACAATCACACCATCCAAATCCTCTGCTTATTCACGCTCACACCATCCAAAACTCTGACCTCACTAACACTCACACCAACCACAACCTCTCCAATCTCACACTCACACCATCCAAGTTCTGTCCTTTTTCACACTCACACCATCAAAACTCTGTCCTTACTCACAGTCACACCATCCAAACTCTGTCCATAGTCACACAGCATTCAAACCCTGTCCTTACTCACACTCACATCATCCAAATTCTGTGCTTACTCACACTCACACCATCAAAACTCTGTCCTTACTCACACTCACACCATCCAAACTCTGTCCTTACTCACACTCACACCATCCAAATCTCTTTCCTTACTCACACTCACAACATCCAAATTCTTTCCTTACTCACACTCACACCATCCAAACTCTGTTCTTAATCACAATCACACCATCCTAACTCTGTCCTTACTCACACTCACAACATCCAAATTCTTTCCTTACTCACACTCACACCATCCAAACTCTGTTCTTAATCACAGTCACACCATCCAAAACTCTGTCCTTACTCACACTCACATCATCCAAACTTTGTCCTTACTCACACTCGCATCATCCAAACTCTGTCCTTACTCACACTCACACCATCCAAACTCTGATCTTACTCACACTCACACCATCCAAACCCTGTCCTTACTCACACTCACACCATCCAAATTCTGTCCTTACTCAAACTCACGCCTTCCAAACACTGTCCTTACTCACACTCACACCATACAAACTCGGACCTTATTAACAATCACACCATCCAAATCCTCTGCTTATTCACGCTCACACCATCCAAAACTCTGACCTCACTAACACTCACACCATCCACAACCTCTCCTTACTCACACTCACACCACCCAAACTCAGTCCTTAGTCGCACTCACATCATCCGAAATCTGTCCTTACTCACACTATCATCATCCAAACTCTGTCCTTACTCACACTCGCACCTTCCAAACTCTGTCCTTACTCACACTCACACCATCCAAACTCTGTCCTTACTCACACTCACACCATCCGAACTTTGTCCTTGCTCACACTCACACCATTCAAACTCTGTCCGTACTCACACTCACCCCATCCAATCTCTGTCCTTACTCACACACACATCATCCAAAACTCTGTCGTTACTCACACACACACCATCCAAAACTCTAACCTTACTCATTCTAACATCATGCAAACTCTCTCGTTACTCACACTCACACCATCCAAACTCGGACCTTACTCACACTCACACCATCCAAATCCTCTCCTTATTCACGCTCACACCATCCAAAACTCTGAACTTACTCACACTCACACAATCCAAATCCTCTCCTTACACACACTCACACCATCCAAACTCAGTCCTTTGTCGCACTCACATCAACCGAGATCTGTCCTTACTCACACTAACACCATCGAAACTCTGTTCTTACTCACACTCACACCAACCAAACTCTGTCCCTATTCACACTCACACCATACAAACTCTGTCCTTACTCACACTCACACCATCCAAACTCTCTCCTTACTCACACTCACACAATCCAAACTCTGTCCTTACTCACATTCACACCATCCAAATTCTCTCCTTACTCACTCACATCATACAAGCTCTGTCCTTATTCACACTCACACCATCCAAATACTTTCCTTACTCACACTCACACCATCCAAACTCTGTCCTTACTCAGACACACATCATCCAAAACTCTGTCGTTACTCACGCACACACCATCCAAAACTCTGTCCTTACTCACACTTACACCATCCAAAACTCTGTCCTTACTCACACTCACACCATCCAAACTCGCACCTTACTCACACTCACAGCATTCAAACCCTGTCCTTACTCACACTCACATCATCAAAATTCTGTCCTTACTCACATTCACAGAATCCAAGCTCTCGCCCTCCTCACACTCACGTCATTCAAACTCTGGCCGTAATCACACTCGCACCATTCAAACTCTGTCCTTACTCACACTCACACCATGCAAAGTCAGCCCTGACTCACACTCACTCCATCCAAACTCTGTCCTTTCTCACACTGATACCATATAAACTCTGTCCTTACTAACACTCACACCTTCCAAATCTGTCCTTATACACACGCACACCGTCAAAACCCTGTCCTTAAACACACTCACACCGTCAAAAATCTGTCCTTACTCACACTCACACCATCCAAACTCTGTCCTCAGTCACACAGCATTCAAACCATGTCCTTACTCACACTCACATCATCCAAATTCTGTCCTTACTCACACTCACAACATCAATACTCTGTCCTTCCTCACACTCACACCATCCAAACTCTGTCCTTACTCACACTCACACCATGCAAAGTCAGTCCTGACTCACACTCACACCATCCAAACTCTGTCCTTTCTCACACTCATACCATATAAACTCTGTCCTTACTAACACTCACACGTTCCAAACTCTGTCCTTATACACACTCACACCGTCAAAACCCTGTCCTTAAACACACTCACACCGTCAAAACTCTGTCCTTACTCACACTCACACCATCCAAACTTGGTCCTTACTCACACGCACACCATCCAAACTCTGTCCTTACTCACACTCACACCATTCAAACTCTGTCCTTACTCACGCTCACACCATCCAAACTCAGTCCTTACTCACACTCACATCATCCAAACTCTGTCCATACGCACACTCACACCATCCAAACTTTGTCTTTACTTACACTCGCATCATCTAAACCCTGTCCTTACTCACATTCAGACCATCCAAGCTCTGTCCTTAGTCACACTCACATCATCCAAATTCTGATCTTACTCACACTCACACCATCCAAACCCTGTCCTTACTCACACTCACACCATCCAAACTGTGTCCTTACTCAAACTCACACCTTCCAAACTCTGTCCTTACTCAAACTCACACCATACAAACTCAGACCTTATTAACAATCACACCATCCAAATCCTCTGCTTATTCACGCTCACACCATCCAAAACTCTGAACTTACTCACACTCACACCATCCACAACCTCTCCTTACTCACACTCACACCACCCAAACTCAGTCCTTAGTCGCACTCACATCATCCGAAATCTGTCCTTACTCACACTATCATCATCCAAACTCTGTCCTTACTCACACTCACACCATCCAAACTCTGGCCGTAATCACACTCGCACCATATAAACTCTGTCATTACTCACACTCACACCATCCAAACTCTCTCCTTACTCACAATCACACCATCCAAACTCTGTCCTTACTCACGCACACACCATCCAAAACGCTATCCTTACTAACTCTCAGATCATTCAAACTCTGCCCTGAAACACACTCACACCATCCACAACTCTGTCCTTACACTCACAGAATCCAAACTCTGTCCGTAATCACACTCACACCATCCAAATTCTGTCCTTACTCACAGTCACAACATCCAAACTCTGTCCTTACTCACAGTCACACCATCCAAACCTCTGTCCTTACTCACACTCACATCATCCAAACTTTGTCCTTACTCACACTCACATCATCCAAACTAGTTCTGTCGAAGGGTCATGAGGACTCGAAACGTCAACTCTTTTCTTCTCCGCCGATGCTGCCAGACCTGCTGAGTTTTTCCAGGTAATTCTGTTTTTGTTTTTTTTCATCCAAACTCTGTCCTTACTCACACTCACATCATCCCAACTTTGTCCGTACTCACAGTCACACCATCCAAACTCGGTCCTTACTCACACTCACACCATCTAAACTATGACTTTACTCACACTCACATCTTCCAAAACTCTGTCCTTATTCACACTCACATAATGCAAAACCTGTCCTTTCTCACACTCACACCATCCAAACTCTGTCCTTATGCACACTAACACCATCCACACTATATCCTTATTCACACGCACACCATCCACAACTCTGTCCTTACACTCACAGAATCCAAACTCTGTCCGTAATCACACTCACACCATTCAAACTCTGTCCTTACTCACACTCACACCATCCAAATTCTGTCCTTACTCACAGTCACAACATCCAAACTCTGTCCTTACTCACAGTCACACCATCCAAACCTCTGTCCTTACTCAAACTCACATCATCCAAACTTTGTCCTTACTCACACTCACACCATCCAAAACTCGGTTCTTACTCACACTCACACAATCCAAACTCTCTCCTTCCTCACACTCACACCATTCAAACTCTGTCCTTACTCACACTCACACCATCCAAACTCTGTCCTTATGCACACTCACACTGTCCAAACTCTTACCTTACTCACGCTCACATCATCCAAATTCTGTCCTTACTCACACTCACAACATCCAAACTCAGTCCTTACTCACACTCACATCATACCAACTCTGTCCTCACTCACACTTAAAACATCCAAACTCTGTCCTTACTCACACTCACACCATCCAAACTCTGTCCTTACTCACATTTACACCATCCAAACTCTGTCCTCACTCACACTCAAAACATCCAAACTCTGTCCTTACTCACACTCACACCATCCAAACTCTGTCCTTACTCACATTTACACCATCCAAACTCTGTCCTTACTCACACTCACACCATCCAAACCCTGACCTTAATCACACTCACACCATCCAAACTCTGTCCTTACTCACATTTACACCATCCAAACTCTGTCCTTACTCACACTCACACCATCCAAACCCTGTCCTTAATCAAACTCTCACCTTCCAAGCTCTGTCCTTACTCACACTCACACCATCCCAACTCGGACCTTACTCACACTCACACAATCCAAATCCTCTCCTTACACACACTCACACCATCCAAACTCTGTCCTTACTCACACTCACATCATCCCAACTTTGTCCGTACTCACAGTCACACCATCCAAACTCGGTCCTTACTCACACTCACACCATCTAAACTATGACTTTACTCACACTCACATCTTCCAAAACTCTGTCCTTATTCACACTCACATAATGCAAAACCTGTCCTTTCTCACACTCACACCATCCAAACTCTGTCCTTATGCACACTAACACCATCCACACTATATCCTTATTCACACGCACACCATCCACAACTCTGTCCTTACACTCACACCATCCAAATTCTGTCCTTACTCACAGTCACAACATCCAAACTCTGTCCTTACTCACAGTCACACCATCCAAACCTCTGTCCTTACTCAAACTCTCACCTTCCAAGCTCTGTCCTTACTCACACTCACACCATTCCAACTCGGACCTTACTCACACTCACACAATCCAAATCCTCTCCTTACACACGCTCACATCATCCAAATTCTGTCCTTACTCACACTCACAACATCCAAACTCAGTCCTTACTCACACTCACATCATACCAACTCTGTCCTCACTCACACTTAAAACATCCAAACTCTGTCCTTACTCACACTCACACCATCCACAACTCTGTCCTTACTCACATTTACACCATCCAAACTCTGTCCTCACTCACACTCAAAACATCCAAACTCTGTCCTTACTCACACTCACACCATCCAAACTCTGTCCTTAATCACATTTACACCATCCAAACTCTGTCCTTACTCACACTCACACCATCCAAACCCTGACCTTAATCACACTCACACCATCCAAACTCTGTCCTTACTCACATTTACACCATCCAAACTCTGTCCTTACTCACACTCACACCATCCAAACCCTGTCCTTAATCAAACTCTCACCTTCCAAGATCTGTCCTTACTCACACTCACACCATCCCAACTCGGACCTTACTCACACTCACACAATCCAAATCCTCTCCTTACACACACTCACACCATCCAAACTCTGTCCTTACTCACACTCACATCATCCCAACTTTGTCCGTACTCACAGTCACACCATCCAAACTCGGTCCTTACTCACACTCACACCATCTAAACTATGACTTTACTCACACTCACATCTTCCAAAACTCTGTCCTTATTCACACTCACATAATGCAAAACCTGTCCTTTCTCACACTCACACCATCCAAACTCTGTCCTTATGCACACTAACACCATCCACACTATATCCTTATTCACACGCACACCATCCACAACTCTGTCCTTACACTCACAGAATCCAAACTCTGTCCGTAATCACACTCACACCATTCAAACTCTGTCCTTACTCACACTCACACCATCCAAATTCTGTCCTTACTCACAGTCACAACATCCAAACTCTGTCCTTACTCACAGTCACACCATCCAAACCTCTGTCCTTACTCAAACTCACATCATCCAAACTTTGTCCTTACTCACACTCACACCATCCAAAACTCGGTTCTTACTCACACTCACACAATCCAAACTCTCTCCTTCCTCACACTCACACCATTCAAACTCTGTCCTTACTCACACTCACACCATCCAAACTCTGTCCTTATGCACACTCACACTGTCCAAACTCTTACCTTACTCACGCTCACATCATCCAAATTCTGTCCTTACTCACACTCACAACATCCAAACTCAGTCCTTACTCACACTCACATCATACCAACTCTGTCCTCACTCACACTTAAAACATCCAAACTCTGTCCTTACTCACACTCACACCATCCAAACTCTGTCCTTACTCACATTTACACCATCCAAACTCTGTCCTCACTCACACTCAAAACATCCAAACTCTGTCCTTACTCACACTCACACCATCCAAACTCTGTCCTTACTCACATTTACACCATCCAAACTCTGTCCTTACTCACACTCACACCATCCAAACCCTGACCTTAATCACACTCACACCATCCAAACTCTGTCCTTACTCACATTTACACCATCCAAAATCTGTCCTTACTCACACTCACACCATCCAAACCCTGTCCTTAATCAAACTCTCACCTTCCAAGCTCTGTCCTTACTCACACTCACACCATCCCAACTCGGACCTTACTCACACTCACACAATCCAAATCCTCTCCTTACACACACTCACACCATCCAAACTCTGTCCTTACTCACATTCACACCATCCAAATTCTCTCCTTACTCACACTCACACCATACAAGCTCTGTCCTTATTCACACTCACACCATCCAAATACTTTCCTTACTCACACTCACACCATCCAAATTCTCTCCTTACTCAGACACACATCATCCAAAACTCTGTCGTTACTCACGCACACACCATCCAAAACACTGTCCTTACTCACACTCACACCATCCAAAACTCTGTCCTTACTCACACTCACACCATCCAAACTCGGACCTTACTCACACTCACAACATTCAAACCCTGTCCTTACTCACACTCACATCATCAAAATTCTGTCCTTACTCACACTCAGAGAATCCAAACTCTCTCCCTCCTCACACTCACACCATTCAAACTCTGGCCGTAATCACACTCGCACCATCCAAACTCTGTCCTTACTCACACTCACACCATCCAAACTCTCTCCTTACTCACACTCACACCATTCAAAACTCTATCCTTACTAACTCTCAGATCATCCAAACTCTGTCCTTAAACACACTCACACCATCCACAACTCTGTCCTTACACTCACAGAATCCAAACTCTGTCCTTACTCACACTCACACCATCCGAACTTTGTCCTTGCTCACACTCACACCATTCAAACTCTGTCCGTACTCACACTCACCCCATCCAATCTCTGTCCTTACTCACACACACATCATCCAAAACTCTGTCGTTACTCACACACACACCATCCAAAACTCTAACCTTACTCATTCTAACATCATGCAAACTCTCTCGTTACTCACACTCACACCATCCAAACTCGGACCTTACTCACACTCACACCATCCAAATCCTCTCCTTATTCACGCTCACACCATCCAAAACTCTGAACTTACTCACACTCACACCATCCACAACCTCTCCTTACTCACACTCACACCACCCAAACTCAGTCCTTAGTCGCACTCACATCATCCGAAATCTGTCCTTACTCACACTATCATCATCCAAACTCTGTCCTTACTCACACTCACACCATCCAAACTCTGGCCGTAATCACACTCGCACCATATAAACTCTGTCATTACTCACACTCACACCATCCAAACTCTCTCCTTACTCACAATCACACCATCCAAACTCTGTCCTTACTCACGCACACACCATCCAAAACGCTATCCTTACTAACTCTCAGATCATTCAAACTCTGCCCTTAAACACACTCACACCATCCACAACCCTGTCCTTACACTCACAGAATCCAAACTCTGTCCGTAATCACACTCACACCATCCAAATTCTGTCCTTACTCACAGTCACAACATCCAAACTCTGTCCTTACTCACAGTCACACCATCCAAACCTCTGTCCTTACTCACACTCACATCATCCAAACTTTGTCCTTACTCACACTCACATCATCCAAACTAGTTCTGTCGAAGGGTCATGAGGACTCGAAACGTCAACTCTTTTCTTCTCCGCCGATGCTGCCAGACCTGCTGAGTTTTTCCAGGTAATTCTGTTTTTGTTTTTTTTCATCCAAACTCTGTCCTTACTCACACTCACATCATCCCAACTTTGTCCGTACTCACAGTCACACCATCCAAACTCGGTCCTTACTCACACTCACACCATCTAAACTATGACTTTACTCACACTCACATCTTCCAAAACTCTGTCCTTATTCACACTCACATAATGCAAAACCTGTCCTTTCTCACACTCACACCATCCAAACTCTGTCCTTATGCACACTAACACCATCCACACTATATCCTTATTCACACGCACACCATCCACAACTCTGTCCTTACACTCACAGAATCCAAACTCTGTCCGTAATCACACTCACACCATTCAAACTCTGTCCTTACTCACACTCACACCATCCAAATTCTGTCCTTACTCACAGTCACAACATCCAAACTCTGTCCTTACTCACAGTCACACCATCCAAACCTCTGTCCTTACTCAAACTCACATCATCCAAACTTTGTCCTTACTCACACTCACACCATCCAAAACTCGGTTCTTACTCACACTCACACAATCCAAACTCTCTCCTTCCTCACACTCACACCATTCAAACTCTGTCCTTACTCACACTCACACCATTCAAACTCTGTCGTTACTCACACTCACACCATCCAAACCCTATCCTTACTCACACTCACACCATCCAAACTCTGTCCTTATGCACACTCACACTGTCCAAACTCTTACCTTACTCACGCTCACATCATCCAAATTCTGTCCTTACTCACACTCACAACATCCAAACTCAGTCCTTACTCACACTCACATCATACCAACTCTGTCCTCACTCACACTTAAAACATCCAAACTCTGTCCTTACTCACACTCACACCATCCAAACTCTGTCCTTACTCACATTTACACCATCCAAACTCTGTCCTCACTCACACTCAAAACATCCAAACTCTGTCCTTACTCACACTCACACCATCCAAACTCTGTCCTTACTCACATTTACACCATCCAAACTCTGTCCTTACTCACACTCACACCATCCAAACCCTGACCTTAATCACACTCACACCATCCAAACTCTGTCCTTACTCACATTTACACCATCCAAACTCTGTCCTTACTCACACTCACACCATCCAAACCCTGTCCTTAATCAAACTCTCACCTTCCAAGCTCTGTCCTTACTCACACTCACACCATCCCAACTCGGACCTTACTCACACTCACACAATCCAAATCCTCTCCTTACACACAATCACACCATCCAAACTCTGTCCTTACTCACATTCACACCATCCAAATTCTCTCCTTACTCACACTCACACCATACAAGCTCTGTCCTTATTCACACTCACACCATCCAAATACTTTCCTTACTCACACTCACACCATCCAAATTCTCTCCTTACTCAGACACACATCATCCAAAACTCTGTCGTTACTCACGCACACACCATCCAAAACACTGTCCTTACTCACACTCACACCATCCAAAACTCTGTCCTTACTCAGACTAACACCATCCAAACTCGGACCTTACTCACACTCACAACATTCAAACCCTGTCCTTACTCACACTCACATCATCTAAATTCTGTCCTTACTCACACTCAGAGAATCCAAACTCTCTCCCTCCTCACACTCACACCATTCAAACTCTGGCCGTAATCACACTCGCACCATCCAAACTCTGTCCTTACTCACACTCACACCATCCAAACTCTCTCCTTACTCACACTCACACCATTCAAAACTCTATCCTTACTAACTCTCAGATCATCCAAACTCTGTCCTTAAACACACTCACACCATCCACAACTCTGTCCTTACACTCACAGAATCCAAACTCTCTCCTTACTCACACTCACACCATTCAAACTCTGTCCGTAAGCACACTCACACCATTCAAACTCTGTCCTTACTCACACTCACACCATCCAAACTCTGTCCTTAGTCACACTCACATCATCTAAATTCTGTCCTTACTCACACTCACAACATCAATACTCTGTCCTTCCTCACACTCACACCATCCAAACCTCTGTCCTTACTCACACTCACATCATCCCAACTTTGTCCTTACTCACACTCACACCATCCAAACTCTGTCCTTACTCACACTCGCATCATCCAAACTCTGTCCTTACTCACACTCACATCATCCCAGCTTTGTCCTTACTCACACTCACACCATCCAAAACTCTGTCCTTACTCACACACACACCATGCAAAGTCTGTCCTTAATCACACTCACACCATCCAAACACGGTCCTTACTCACACTCACACCATCTAAACTATGACCTTACTTACACTCACACCTTCCAAAACTCTGTCCTTACTCAGACTCACATAATCCAAAACCTGTCCTTACTCACACTCACACCGTCAAAACTCTGTCCTTACTCACACTCTCATCATCCAAATCTCTGTCCTTAAACACACTCACATCATCCCAACTCTGTCCTTACTCACACTCACACCATCCAAAACTCGGTTCTTACTCACACTCACATCATCCAAACTCTGTCCTTACTCACACTCACATCATCCAAACTCTGTCCTTACGCACACTCACACCATCCAAACGCTGTCTTTACTTACACTGACATCATCTAAACCCTGTCCTTACTCCCATTCAGACCATTCAAACTCTGTCCTTAGTCACACTCACATCATCCAAACTCTATCCTTACGCACACTCACACCATCCAAACTCTGTCCTTACTCACACTCACAACATCCAAACTCTGTCTTTACTTAACCTCATATCATCGAAACCCTGTCCTTACTCACATTCAGACCATCCAAAATCTGTCCATACTCACACTCGCACCATCCAAACTCTGTTCTTACTCACACTCACACCATCCAAACTCTGTCCTTACTCACACTCACACCATTCAAACTCTGTCCTTATACTCAAATCATCCAAAACTCTGTCCTTGCTCACACTCACATCATCCAAACTCTGTCCTTACTCACACTCACATCATCCCAACTTTGTCCGTACTCACAGTCACACCATCCAAACTCGGTCCTTACTCACACTCACACCATCTAAACTATGACTTTACTCACACTCACATCTTCCAAAACTCTGTCCTTATTCACACTCACATAATGCAAAACCTGTCCTTTCTCACACTCACACCATCCAAACTCTGTCCTTATGCACACTAACACCATCCACACTATATCCTTATTCACACGCACACCATCCACAACTCTGTCCTTACACTCACAGAATCCAAACTCTGTCCGTAATCACACTCACACCATTCAAACTCTGTCCTTACTCACACTCACACCATCCAAACTCTGTCCTTACTCACAGTCACATCATCCAAACTCTGTCCTTACTCACATTTACACCATCCAAACTCTGTCCTCACTCACACTCAAAACATCCAAACTCTGTCCTTACTCACACTCACACCATCCAAACTCTGTCCTTACTCACATTTACACCATCCAAACTCTGTCCTTACTCACACTCACACCATCCAAACCCTGACCTTAATCACACTCACACCATCCAAACTCTGTCCTTACTCACATTTACACCATCCAAACTCTGTCCTCACTCACACTCAAAACATCCAAACTCTGTCCTTACTCACACTCACACCATCCAAACTCTGTCCTTACTCACATTTACACCATCCAAACTCTGTCCTTACTCACACTCACACCATCCAAACCCTGACCTTAATCACACTCACACCATCCAAACTCTGTCCTTACTCACATTTACACCATCCAAACTCTGTCCTTACTCACACTCACACCATCCAAACCCTGTCCTTAATCAAACTCTCACCTTCCAAGCTCTGTCCTTACTCACACTCACACCATCCCAACTCGGACCTTACTCACACTCACACAATCCAAATCCTCTCCTTACACACACTCACACCATCCAAACTCTGTCCTTACTCACATTCACACCATCCAAATTCTCTCCTTACTCACACTCACACCATACAAGCTCTGTCCTTATTCACACTCACACCATCCAAATACTTTCCTTACTCACACTCACACCATCCAAATTCTCTCCTTACTCAGACACACATCATCCAAAACTCTGTCGTTACTCACGCACACACCATCCAAAACACTGTCCTTACTCACACTCACACCATCCAAAACTCTGTCCTTACTCACACTCACACCATCCAAACTCGGACCTTACTCACACTCATAACATTCAAACCCTGTCCTTACTCACACTCACATCATCTAAATTCTGTCCTTACTCACACTCAGAGAATCCAAACTCTCTCCCTCCTCACACTCACACCATTCAAACTCTGGCCGTAATCACACTCGCACCATCCAAACTCTGTCCTTACTCACACTCACACCATCCAAACTCTCTCCTTACTCACACTCACACCATTCAAAACTCTATCCTTACTAACTCTCAGATCATCCAAACTCTGTCCTTAAACACACTCACACCATCCACAACTCTGTCCTTACACTCACAGAATCCAAACTCTGTCCTTACTCACACTCACACCATCCGAACTTTGTCCTTGCTCACACTCACACCATTCAAACTCTGTCCGTACTCACACTCACCCCATCCAATCTCTGTCCTTACTCACACACACATCATCCAAAACTCTGTCGTTACTCACACACACACCATCCAAAACTCTAACCTTACTCATTCTAACATCATGCAAACTCTCTCGTTACTCACACTCACACCATCCAAACTCGGACCTTACTCACACTCACACCATCCAAATCCTCTCCTTATTCACGCTCACACCATCCAAAACTCTGAACTTACTCACACTCACACCATCCACAACCTCTCCTTACTCACACTCACACCACCCAAACTCAGTCCTTAGTCGCACTCACATCATCCGAAATCTGTCCTTACTCACACTATCATCATCCAAACTCTGTCCTTACTCACACTCACACCATCCAAACTCTGGCCGTAATCACACTCGCACCATATAAACTCTGTCATTACTCACACTCACACCATCCAAACTCTCTCCTTACTCACAATCACACCATCCAAACTCTGTCCTTACTCACGCACACACCATCCAAAACGCTATCCTTACTAACTCTCAGATCATTCAAACTCTGCCCTGAAACACACTCACACCATCCACAACTCTGTCCTTACACTCACAGAATCCAAACTCTGTCCGTAATCACACTCACACCATCCAAATTCTGTCCTTACTCACAGTCACAACATCCAAACTCTGTCCTTACTCACAGTCACACCATCCAAACCTCTGTCCTTACTCACACTCACATCATCCAAACTTTGTCCTTACTCACACTCACATCATCCAAACTAGTTCTGTCGAAGGGTCATGAGGACTCGAAACGTCAACTCTTTTCTTCTCCGCCGATGCTGCCAGACCTGCTGAGTTTTTCCAGGTAATTCTGTTTTTGTTTTTTTTCATCCAAACTCTGTCCTTACTCACACTCACATCATCCCAACTTTGTCCGTACTCACAGTCACACCATCCAAACTCGGTCCTTACTCACACTCACACCATCTAAACTATGACTTTACTCACACTCACATCTTCCAAAACTCTGTCCTTATTCACACTCACATAATGCAAAACCTGTCCTTTCTCACACTCACACCATCCAAACTCTGTCCTTATGCACACTAACACCATCCACACTATATCCTTATTCACACGCACACCATCCACAACTCTGTCCTTACACTCACAGAATCCAATCTCTGTCCGTAATCACACTCACACCATTCAAACTCTGTCCTTACTCACACTCACACCATCCAAATTCTGTCCTTACTCACAGTCACAACATCCAAACTCTGTCCTTACTCACAGTCACACCATCCCAACCTCTGTCCTTACTCAAACTCAGATCATCCAAACTTTGTCCTTACTCACACTCACACCATCCAAAACTCGGTTCTTACTCACACTCACACAATCCAAACTCTCTCCTTCCTCACACTCACACCATTCAAACTCTGTCCTTACTCACACTCACACCATTCAAACTCTGTCGTTACTCACACTCACACCATCCAAACCCTATCCTTACTCACACTCACACCATCCAAACTCTGTCCTTATGCACACTCACACTGTCCAAACTCTTACCTTACTCACGCTCACATCATCCAAATTCTGTCCTTACTCACACTCACAACATCCAAACTCAGTCCTTACTCACACTCACATCATACCAACTCTGTCCTCACTCACACTTAAAACATCCAAACTCTGTCCTTACTCACACTCACACCATCCAAACTCTGTCCTTACTCACATTTACACCATCCAAACTCTGTCCTCACTCACACTCAAAACATCCAAACTCTGTCCTTACTCACACTCACACCATCCAAACTCTGTCCTTACTCACATTTACACCATCCAAACTCTGTCCTTACTCACACTCACACCATCCAAACCCTGACCTTAATCACACTCACACCATCCAAACTCTGTCCTTACTCACATTTACACCATCCAAACTCTGTCCTTACTCACACTCACACCATCCAAACCCTGTCCTTAATCAAACTCTCACCTTCCAAGCTCTGTCCTTACTCACACTCACACCATCCCAACTCGGACCTTACTCACACTCACACAATCCAAATCCTCTCCTTACACACAATCACACCATCCAAACTCTGTCCTTACTCACATTCACACCATCCAAATTCTCTCCTTACTCACACTCACACCATACAAGCTCTGTCCTTATTCACACTCACACCATCCAAATACTTTCCTTACTCACACTCACACCATCCAAATTCTCTCCTTACTCAGACACACATCATCCAAAACTCTGTCGTTACTCACGCACACACCATCCAAAACACTGTCCTTACTCACACTCACACCATCCAAAACTCTGTCCTTACTCAGACTAACACCATCCAAACTCGGACCTTACTCACACTCACAACATTCAAACCCTGTCCTTACTCACACTCACATCATCTAAATTCTGTCCTTACTCACACTCAGAGAATCCAAACTCTCTCCCTCCTCACACTCACACCATTCAAACTCTGGCCGTAATCACACTCGCACCATCCAAACTCTGTCCTTACTCACACTCACACCATCCAAACTCTCTCCTTACTCACACTCACACCATTCAAAACTCTATCCTTACTAACTCTCAGATCATCCAAACTCTGTCCTTAAACACACTCACACCATCCACAACTCTGTCCTTACACTCACAGAATCCAAACTCTCTCCTTACTCACACTCACACCATTCAAACTCTGTCCGTAAGCACACTCACACCATTCAAACTCTGTCCTTACTCACACTCACACCATCCAAACTCTGTCCTTAGTCACACTCACATCATCTAAATTCTGTCCTTACTCACACTCACAACATCAATACTCTGTCCTTCCTCACACTCACACCATCCAAACCTCTGTCCTTACTCACACTCACATCATCCCAACTTTGTCCTTACTCACACTCACACCATCCAAACTCTGTCCTTACTCACACTCGCATCATCCAAACTCTGTCCTTACTCACACTCACATCATCCCAGCTTTGTCCTTACTCACACTCACACCATCCAAATCTCTGTCCTTACTCACACACACACCATGCAAAGTCTGTCCTTAATCACACTCACACCATCCAAACACGGTCCTTACTCACACTCACACCATCTAAACTATGACCTTACTTACACTCACACCTTCCAAAACTCTGTCCTTACTCAGACTCACATAATCCAAAACCTGTCCTTACTCACACTCACACCGTCAAAACTCTGTCCTTACTCACACTCTCATCATCCAAATCTCTGTCCTTAAACACACTCACATCATCCCAACTCTGTCCTTACTCACACTCACACCATCCAAAACTCGGTTCTTACTCACACTCACATCATCCAAACTCTGTCCTTACTCACACTCACATCATCCAAACTCTGTCCTTACGCACACTCACACCATCCAAACGCTGTCTTTACTTACACTGACATCATCTAAACCCTGTCCTTACTCCCATTCAGACCATCCAAACTCTGTCCTTAGTCACACTCACATCATCCAAACTCTATCCTTACGCACACTCACACCATCCAAACTCTGTCCTTACTCACACTCACAACATCCAAACTCTGTCTTTACTTAACCTCATATCATCGAAACCCTGTCCTTACTCACATTCAGACCATCCAAAATCTGTCCATACTCACACTCGCACCATCCAAACTCTGTTCTTACTCACACTCACACCATCCAAACTCTGTCCTTACTCACACTCACACCATTCAAACTCTGTCCTTATACTCAAATCATCCAAAACTCTGTCCTTGCTCACACTCACATCATCCAAACTCTGTCCTTACTCACACTCACATCATCCCAACTTTGTCCGTACTCACAGTCACACCATCCAAACTCGGTCCTTACTCACACTCACACCATCTAAACTATGACTTTACTCACACTCACATCTTCCAAAACTCTGTCCTTATTCACACTCACATAATGCAAAACCTGTCCTTTCTCACACTCACACCATCCAAACTCTGTCCTTATGCACACTAACACCATCCACACTATATCCTTATTCACACGCACACCATCCACAACTCTGTCCTTACACTCACAGAATCCAAACTCTGTCCGTAATCACACTCACACCATTCAAACTCTGTCCTTACTCACACTCACACCATCCAAACTCTGTCCTTACTCACAGTCACATCATCCAAACTCTGTCCTTACTCACATTTACACCATCCAAACTCTGTCCTCACTCACACTCAAAACATCCAAACTCTGTCCTTACTCACACTCACACCATCCAAACTCTGTCCTTACTCACATTTACACCATCCAAACTCTGTCCTTACTCACACTCACACCATCCAATCCCTGACCTTAATCACACTCACACCATCCAAACTCTGTCCTTACTCACATTTACACCATCCAAACTCTGTCCTCACTCACACTCAAAACATCCAAACTCTGTCCTTACTCACACTCACACCATCCAAACTCTGTCCTTACTCACATTTACACCATCCAAACTCTGTCCTTACTCACACTCACACCATCCAAACCCTGACCTTAATCACACTCACACCATCCAAACTCTGTCCTTACTCACATTTACACCATCCAAACTCTGTCCTTACTCACACTCACACCATCCAAACCCTGTCCTTAATCAAACTCTCACCTTCCAAGCTCTGTCCTTACTCACACTCACACCATCCCAACTCGGACCTTACTCACACTCACACAATCCAAATCCTCTCCTTACACACACTCACACCATCCAAACTCTGTCCTTACTCACATTCACACCATCCAAATTCTCTCCTTACTCACACTCACACCATACAAGCTCTGTCCTTATTCACACTCACACCATCCAAATACTTTCCTTACTCACACTCACACCATCCAAATTCTCTCCTTACTCAGACACACATCATCCAAAACTCTGTCGTTACTCACGCACACACCATCCAAAACACTGTCCTTACTCACACTCACACCATCCAAAACTCTGTCCTTACTCACACTCACACCATCCAAACTCGGACCTTACTCACACTCACAACATTCAAACCCTGTCCTTACTCACACTCACATCATCTAAATTCTGTCCTTACTCACACTCAGAGAATCCAAACTCTCTCCCTCCTCACACTCACACCATTCAAACTCTGGCCGTAATCACACTCGCACCATCCAAACTCTGTCCTTACTCACACTCACACCATCCAAACTCTCTCCTTACTCACACTCACACCATTCAAAACTCTATCCTTACTAACTCTCAGATCATCCAAATTCTGTCCTTAAACACACTCACACCATCCACAACTCTGTCCTTACACTCACAGAATCCAAACTCTCTCCTTACTCACACTCACACCATTCAAACTCTGTCCGTAAGCACACTCACACCATTCAAACTCTGTCCTTACTCACACTCACACCATCCAAACTCTGTCCTTAGTCACACTCACATCATCTAAATTCTGTCCTTACTCACACTCACAACATCAATACTCTGTCCTTCCTCACACTCACACCATCCAAACCTCTGTCCTTACTCACACTCACATCATCCCAACTTTGTCCTTACTCACACTCACACCATCCAAACTCTGTCCTTACTCACACTCGCATCATCCAAACTCTGTCCTTACTCACACTCACATCATCCCAGCTTTGTCCTTACTCACACTCACACCATCCAAAACTCTGTCCTTACTCACACACACACCATGCAAAGTCTGTCCTTAATCACACTCACACCATCCAAACACGGTCCTTACTCACACTCACACCATCTAAACTATGACCTTACTTACACTCACACCTTCCAAAACTCTGTCCTTACTCAGACTCACATAATCCAAAACCTGTCCTTACTCACACTCACACCGTCAAAACTCTGTCCTTACTCACACTCTCATCATCCAAATCTATGTCCTTAAACACACTCACATCATCCCAACTCTGTCCTTACTCACACTCACACCATCCAAAACTCGGTTCTTACTCACACTCACATCATCCAAACTCTGTCCTTACTCACACTCACATCATCCAAACTCTGTCCTTACGCACACTCACACCATCCAAACGCTGTCTTTACTTACACTGACATCATCTAAACCCTGTCCTTACTCCCATTCAGACCATCCAAACTCTGTCCTTAGTCACACTCACATCATCCAAACTCTATCCTTACGCACACTCACACCATCCAAACTCTGTCCTTACTCACACTCACAACATCCAAACTCTGTCTTTACTTAACCTCATATCATCGAAACCCTGTCCTTACTCACATTCAGACCATCCAAAATCTGTCCATACTCACACTCGCACCATCCAAACTCTGTTCTTACTCACACTCACACCATCCAAACTCTGTCCTTACTCACACTCACACCATTCAAACTCTGTCCTTATACTCAAATCATCCAAAACTCTGTCCTTGCTCACACTCACACCATTCAAACTCTGTCCTTACTCACACTCACACCATTCAAACTCTGTCCTTACTCACACTCACATCATCCAAACTCTGTCCTTACTCACACTCACACCATCCAAACTCTGTCCTTACTCACACTCACACCATCCAAACTCTGTCCTTCCTCACACTCACACCATCCAAAACTCTGCTTAATCACACTCACACCATCCAAACTCTGTCCTTACTCACACTCACACCATCCAAACTCTGTCTTTATTCACACTCACACCATCCACACTCTGTCCTTATTCACACACACACCATCCACACTCTGTCCTTACTCACACTCACACCATCCACACTCTGTCCTTATTCACACTCACACCATCCACACTCTGTCCTTATTCACACACACACCATCCAAACTCTGTCCTTACTCACACTCACACCATCCAAACTCTGTCCTTACTCACACTCACACCATCCCAAACTCTGTCCTTCCTCACACTCACACCATCCAAAACTCTGCTTAATCACACTCACACCATCCAAACTCTGTCCTTACTCACACTCACACCATCCAAACTCTGTCTTTATTCACACTCACACCATCCACACTCTGTCCTTATTCACACACACACCATCCAAACCCTGTCCTTACTCACACTCACACCATCCAAACTCTGTCTTTATTCACACTCACACCATCCACACTCTGTCCTTATTCACACACACACCATCCAAACTCTGTCCTTACTCACACTCACACCATGCAAACTCTGTCCTGTCTCACAGTCACATCGTGATGTCCTCCTGCTTGCTGAGTCACACATGGCCCCTCATCTGTCCACACCTGACGTGTAACAATCTCTGCAGCCACCCCACACCTCCTGACCTCTGTCTTGCCTACAGTGCCCAGGCCGCTCACTGGAGATCCCTCCCTCTATCCTCGTGTCTTCTCACAGCATCATTTGGGGAACATTGTGAGACATTGCTTTTGCCATGAAGTTCTACAGAAATGAAACAGGCTGCACCCGGAATACCGTGTGCAGGTTTGGTGACCATGCCCGGAATATTGTGTGCAGGTTTGGTGACCATGCCCGGAATATTGTGTGCAGGTTTGGTGACCATGCCCGGAATATTGTGTGCAGGTTTGGTGACCATGCCCGGAATACCGTGTGCAGGTTTGGTGACCATGCCCGGAATACTGTGTGCAGGTTTGGTGACCATGCCCGGAATATTGTGTGCAGGTTTGGTGACCATGCCCGGAATACTGTGTGCAGGTTTGGACTCCCCATTTTAAAAAAGATACACTTGCCTTGTAGGTGGTACAGTGAAGGTTCACTAGACTGGTCTTTGGGATGACAATGGAGAAATTGCAGATGGAGTTTAATCCGGACAAATGCGAGGTAATGCATTTTGGAAGGTCTAATACAGGCAGGAATTATAGAGTAAATGACAGAACCCTTAAGTGCATTGACGGACAGAGGGATCTGGGTGTACAGGTCCACAGGTCACTGAAAGTGGCAGCGCAGGTGGATAAGGTAGTCAGGAAGGCATGTGGCATGCTTGCCTTCACTGGCAGGTGTATTGAGTATAAAAGCTGGGAAGTCATGTTGCAGCTGTATAGAACCTTGGTTAGGCCACACTTGGAATATTGCGTGCAATTCTGGTCACCACATTACCAGAAGGATATGGAGGCATTGGAGAGGGTGCAGAGGAGGTTTACCAGGATGCTGCCTGGTCTGGAGGTTATTAGCTATGAGGAGAAGTTGGAGAAACTCGGATTGTTCTCACTAGAGCGACGGAGATTGAGGGGCGACTTGACAGAAGTTTACAAAATTATGAGTGGCATGGACAGAGTAGATAGTCAGAAGCTTTTCCCCAGGGTGGAAGAGTCAATTACTAGGGGACATAGATTTAAGGTGAGAGGAGAAAACTATAGAGGAGATGTGTGGGGCAAGTATTTTACACAGAGGGTAGTGAGTGTCTGGAATGCGCTGCCAGAGGAGGTGGTGGAAGCAGGTACGATAGTGATGTTTAAGAGGCAGCTTGACAAATACATGAATAGGATGGGAATAGAGGGATACGGACCCCGGAAGTGCAAAATGTTTTAGTTGACGGGCAATATGATTGGTGCAGGTTTGGAGGGCCGAAGGGCCTGTTCCTGTGCTGTACTTTTCTTTATTCTTTGTTCTTTGATCTATGACAGGGAGAGTAAATTCTGCTTTTATTGTCTGGAGTTTAGAAGAATGAGAGGTGATCTCATTGTAACATTCAAGCTCTGAAGGGGTTTGACAGGGTGGACGCGGAGAGATTGTTCCCCCCCCCCCCCTGGGCTGGGGAGTTTAGAACACGGGGAACAGTCTCAGGATAAGGGGCCGATCATTTAGGGACTGAGATGAGGGGAAATGTCTTCACTCAAAGGGTTGTGAATCTCTGGGATTCTCTACCCCAGAGGGTTGTGGATACTCCATCGCTGAGTCCATTTGAGGATACATAGCCAGATCCCACAATATGATCAGTTGCCAAGGTCACCTGTTGTAGTGATGTTGGTTGCAGGGCCCGGGAACGTTGTGCAGCACTCTCTCAGTACCAGCATTGGGGAGGCTCAGCCTGCGTTCTCCATTCAAGTCCATGGAATGGGACTTGAGGCTAAAGCATCTATCTCAGAGACAAGAGTGCTACCAAGTGAGAGCCACTGCTTTAAAGTAGGAACCTAGCTGAGGAAACTATGGATGGTGGTATACAGCACGGGAACAGGCCCTTCGGCCCTCCAGGTCTGCACCGATCATATTGCCCGTCAACTAGAACATTTTGCACTTCCGGGGTCCGTAACCCTCTATTCCCATCCTATTCATGGATTTGTCAAGCTGCCTCTTAAACACCACTATCGTACCTGCTTCCACCGCCTCCTCTGGCAGAATGGTGGTGTAGTGGTCAGGCTGCTGGCCTAGTACTCCAGAGGCCAAGGCTGTGGGGATATGGGTCCAAATCTTACCACAGCAACTAGTGGAATTTAAATTCAATTTTCTAATGAACAATTCAATTAACCAATAAATCTGGAATTGAAAAGCTAGTCTCAGTAACGGTGACCATGAAAACATCATCGATTGCTGTAAAAACCCAACCGGTTCACTAATACCCCTTTAGGGAAGGAAATCTGCCCTCCTTACCCGGTCTGGCCTACATGTGACTCCAGACCCACAGCCTTTTAACTGCCCCTCTGAAACGGCGGAGCCAGCCACTCGGTTCAAGGGCAATTAGGGACGGGCAACAAATGCTGGCCCAGCCAGCGACACCCACATCCCATCAACGAATAAAGGAAAATGAAGCGTTTGCTGCTCCTGCTGTGACCAGTTCTCTCAGCACAGACCAGCCACTCTCCTGCTTTCTTGCCCCAACTTATCGGAAGCAGTTCTTCCCAAATCGGGTCTTTCCCAGTCACCCGCGCGTTGTGTTATTGACATCATAACGGTTCGATGGTCCCACCATAAACACAGCCCAATGTATCCCTCTCTCAGAAAAGTCTCGCGTCCATCATATCTACCACACTCAGAGCCAAACCTGTGCCATGCTCACACCCAACCCAACAGATGGCAAATGTACCAATGAAGAGGGACTGTCTTTCTACTTGTCAACCAAAGTCAATCCTTTCCTGATGGTTTGCTCCCAGTTAGCTAACCTGCCCTTTTCTGTGGAGAGAATAGCCATGAATTTACAAGCATCCGCCCACCTAGTGCCAAATGCCCCCTTCTCCCCACCACCGCCCCCCCACCCCCCCCACCCAACCCCCCATCACCCACACCCCCCACCACCGCCCCCCCGGCCTCACACACCTTCAGCAACAACCCACCTCTGCGGGAGCCATTGAAGGCCTTTCAAAAGAGGCCGGCCACCTTAAACACAACTCCGCCTCAGCAGCAGGTGGGTTTCACCACGCCCCTTTTATGTTAATTCGGAAAGAGTTACCAAGATGTAAACGCACCCTCAGGATCACACAGTGTGTCACAGAACATGACACTCATGTCATAATAGAACTGGGCATCCTTAGCTCATCCGGAGCACTGCCAGGGTAGGTCAGTGAGTGGAGAAATAGTTCCGGGTTCCCGATGGCCCCTTTATGTTCGGATAACTGAGTCCTGGGCTCACAAAGTCCTGAATGATTTGGAATTTTATATTATTACCTTAATTCACTGCTGGAAATTACGGCCTCATTGAGAACAAATTAATTTCTCCTCTACATCTATATCTCGCTTGTGTCTGCTGGAGAGGTTTCAAAGTGGCTCTAACCCTCCCCTCCCCTCCCCTCCCCTCAGTGATGTAGTACAATGGAGGATGACATCATCTGTTTGTTAGCTCACTTGTGATGTATTGTGAAGTACTCACTACACCTTTTCTTCCTCTCTCCAGTTCTGGCCTCTTGCTCCTCCTTGATTCCCATCGCTCCACCATTGGCAGCTGTGCCCTCACCTTCCTGGGGCCCTGAGATCTGGAATTCCCTCCCTAAACCTCTCCCCACCCCCCACTCTCTCTCTCTCTCCCCACCCGCAACTCTCTCTCTCTCTCTCCCCACCCCCCACTCTCTCTCTCTCTCTCCCCACCCCCCACTCTCTCTCTCTCTCTCTCTCTCTCCCCACCCCCCACTCTCTCTCTCTCTCTCTCTCCCCACCCCCCACTCTCTCTCTCTCTCTCTCTCCCCACCCCCCACTCTCTCTCTCTCTCTCCCCACCCCCCACTCTCTCTCTCTCTCCCCACCCCCCACTCTCTCTCTCTCTCTCTCTCCCCACCCCCCACTCTCTCTCTCTCTCTCTCTCCCCACCCCCCACTCTCTCTCTCTCTCTCTCTCCCCACCCCCCACTCTCTCTCTCTCTCTCCCCCACCCCCCACTCTCTCTCTCTCTCTCCCCACCCCCCACTCTCTCTCTCTCTCCCCACCCCCCACTCTCTCTCTCTCCCCACCCCCCACTCTCTCTCTCTCTCCCCACCCCCCACTCTCTCTCTCTCTCCCCAGCCCCCACTCTCTCTCTCTCTCTCCCCACCCCCCACTCTCTCTCTCTCTCTCCCCATCCCCCACTCTCTCTCTCTCTCTCTCTCTCCCCACCCCCCCACTCTCTCTCTCTCTCTCTCTCTCCCCACCCCCCACTCTCTCTCTCTCTCTCCCCCACCCCCCACTCTCTCTCTCTCTCTCCCCACCCCCCACTCTCTCTCTCTCTCCCCACCCCCCACTCTCTCTCTCTCCCCACCCCCCACTCTCTCTCTCTCTCCCCACCCCCCACTCTCTCTCTCTCTCTCTCCCCACCCCCCCCACTCTCTCTCTCTCTCTCCCCACCCCCCACTCTCTCTCTCTCTCTCTCTCCCCACCCCCCACTCTCTCTCTCTCTCTCTCCCCACCCCCCACTCTCTCTCTCTCTCTCCCCACCCCCCACTCTCTCTCTCTCTCTCTCTCCCCACCCCCACTCTCTCTCTCTCCCCACCCCCCACTCTCTCTCTCTCTCTCTCCCCACCCCCCCACTCTCTCTCTCTCTCTCCCCACCCCCCCACTCTCTCTCTCTCTCTCTCCCCCACCCCCCACTCTCTCTCTCTCTCTCCCCACCCCCCACTCTCTCTCTCTCTCTCTCCCCACCCCCCAATCTCTCTCTCTCTCTCCCTCTCTCTCCTCTTTAAAACTGACCTCCTTGACTGATCTTTCTGGTTCACTGACCTTATGTGGTTCGCTGTCAAATAGTTGATCATGGCTGCTGTGGAATGGTGCTGGGATGGTGCAGGGGCTATATTAATGCTACTGTTGCTGTCTCTGAGTTGGTGCAGTCTCAGGCTGGGTCGCTGGGGGTGTTGTTAATGTTGTTAATCCCGCTTTTCCCATTCAGACAGTTTGCAAAGTGCTCCAGTGGGGAACGCTGGCCCTTGTTTGGGGGTTAAAGAACATTAACAATAAAAATACAGAAAGGTCTTTCCCTTGTATCTCATCCGTTGCGGAATTTCTTGCTTCCTGACTCTTTGAATTGAAATAACTTCACAGAATGATGCAGCACAGAAGGAGGCCATTTGGCCTATTGTGCCTATGCTGACCCTCCTGACATTGGAAGCAGTTTCTCCTTATTCACTCCATCAAATCCCCTCATAATTTTGAACATCTCGATTAAATCTCCTCTTAACCTTCCCAGATTCCTTCATCTGTCCACAGAAGTGAAGTCCCAGAACCAGAGTACGGGTACTGTGCGTGAGGAGGCCATTCAGCCCATTGTGTCCTTGCTGACTCTCTGCAAGAGCAACATAGCTAGCGCCCCTCTCCCTGCCTTCTCCCTGAGGCCCTGCGAATCTTCCCTCTTCAGATAACTATACAACTCTCTTTTGAAAGCCTCGACCGACCCCTACCTCCACCTCACTCTGGCACGGATCCTAACCACTCGCTGTGTGAAGAAGTTCCTCCACATGTCTCCATTGCTTCTATTGTCAATCACCTTAAATCTGTGTCCCTCTGGTTCCCGATCCTTCCACCAATGGGAACAGTTTCTCCCTATCTCCTCAGTCCAGACCCCTCACGATTTTGAACACCTCTATCAAATCTCCTCTTCTCCAGGGAAAATGGCCCCAACTTCTCCAATCTATCCACGTCACACAAATTCCTCATCCCGGGAACCATCTTCTGAATCTTTTCTGCACTCTCTCTGAAGCCTTCACACCCTTCCTGAAGTGTGGTGCTCCGGCAGAGGCTGAGGCAGAGTCTTACGATGTGAACCTACAGCGCTGCTATCATTCTGGAAAAAATCTCCTTCGCTCCCTCTCCGAAGGAGAGATACTTGGAGATTTTGATTCCAAGAGGGTGGCAGAGCAGTTTGTGATTTTAGCTCCCGAGAGGTCCCTGATTTCCAACCTCGGGGATTCCCACTGATTCGGGCAGTGAATCAGCGGCACCAATCAGCAGGGGGCAGGCCTGGGCAGGCTTTCCCTGCTGGGTGAAGAGTTGTCGCTGTTCCAAGGGGGATGTGACACGTCAGCCAGGTCAATATGAACGGGGCTGAAGCACACACACACCACCCACCATTTAATTCAGAGGCCGCTTGAATGCAGAAAAAGGTGCAGGAAGTGTTGCACAAAGGCCCGTTTCCCCTGTCACCCCCTCTGCGCTCGCTAACCGGCAACACCTTAACCTTTAAAATTCTTATCCTTGTTTTCAAATCCCTCCCTGGTCTCATATCCCACTCACTGCACCCCACCCCACCCCCCTCCTCCCTCTGTAACCTCCTCCAGCCCCCACATCCCTCCCAGATCCTCTGCGCACCTCCAACTCCGACCTCTCGAGCACCCCAATTCCCACCACTGGGCGGCCGTGACTTCAGCCCCGAGCTCTGGAACCCCCTCCCTAAACCTCTCCGTAATCCCCCCCCCAACCTCTCTCGCTCTCTCTCTCTCCCCCCCCTCCTTTAAGACGGCCCTTAAAAGCTGAGCCCCTCTGACCCAGCTCTCGGTCGCCTGTCTCGGGGTATCGCTTTTTGTGGGGGTTGGGGTTTAGTTTGACAATCAGAAGGGCATCAGACATAGGAGCAGAAATTGGGCCATTCGGCCCATCGAGTCTGCTCCGCCATTCAATCATGGCTGATAAGTTTCTCAACCCCATTCTCCCCGTAACCTTTGACCCCCTTACCAATCAAGAACCTATCTATCTCGGTCTTAAATACACTCAATGACCTGGCCTCCACAGCCTTCTGTGGCAATGAATTCCATAGATTCACCACCCTCTGGCTAAAGAGGTTTGAACCGGGTTGAAAGGTGCCGTGCAAACGCAAGTTGTTGTTGTTGATGCGATCCCACCACCGGCAGTTTGTCTCGTGGCCCTGAGGTGGGTGGGTGGGTGGATCGGGGAAGGTGGGTGGGGGTGGGGGTGGGGGTGGGGCGGGGAACCCGGACAAGATCTCTCACTTCTGTCTGACATCGAGTAGCAGCCCAGCTCCTCCTCTTCCCCCACTCCCACCCCTACACCACCCCCCCCGCACCCCCCCTCACGGAGGTGCCGGCCCCTCAGGCTGAGCGCCACACCCTCGCGGCCTCCCCAGCCTGCCCATAGCTTTCCATAGCAACAGGGAGGAGCCCTTTCAGCACCCCCCACCCCCACCCCCACCCCCCCCCCCCCAGCCTGTCCCACCCATTCAACTAAATTCGAACCGATCCGCACCTCTCATTTCTATCCAGCCCTCGATCCATCCGTCAATCTCAGTGCCGACCTTTTCAGCTGCCCCCATCCTTTTTGGTGGGGGAGGGGTGGGGGTGGGGGGTGGGGGGGGGGTGGGGGTGGGGGGGGGGGTGGTTGTGGGGGCAGGGGGAGCGTGGGTGGTGCAGAAGGAAGACAGTTCAGGCCAGTATTCCTACGTCCCAGATTTTACCGCTATTCCTCCTCCGGAGGGGGGAGAGTTCCAGATTCCCACTCCCCCGTGCGTTTCCGGACATCGCCCCTGAGCAGCCTGGCTCGAGTCTGAAGGTTCTACCCCCACCCCCCCACCCCCCACACCACTAACCCCCCCCCCACCTCCTCCCCCTCCATCCCCGCCCCCAACAACCTCCCTCCTGCCGGAGGGAATAGTTTCCTTTAATGGTCTTCATCAGCTCCACGGGGTCAATGGCGTGTGGGCTTGGCTGGGCGATGTCCA